>CM036089.1:4863689-5382211 GCA_020631695.1 Trichoderma cornu-damae
AACGAAGCGAAAAGGAACGCCTTGCCAGGGTGGCGGCCAGCCAGAATCTTGTTACGCCCACCTTGACTCCACGAGATGCAAGGTCGGCGGCGGCGGCGGCGGCAACGCCATCACCGGTGCCACCCTCGAATGGAGCGACTCCTTCTCCAGGACAGGCACCGGCCGCCTCAGCAGGCGCCAGAAAGGGACCGGCTCCGAACACGCCCGTCCCACCACCGAAACATCCCATCTCCGGCTTTGTCGCGCCCAAAGTCGCGCCGCCGCCGACTCAGGCGGTGCCTGGAACACCACCGCCTCGGCCGGCTGCCTCGCCAAAACCACCGAATGTGACCTCTTCTGTGCTTCAAGCACCTGCTGGGGCTCCGACGCAACCAAAAGCGCACGTGCTGCCGCCACCGACGCAGCAACCGCCGAAGCAGACCGTTCCTCCTCGGCCGGAGGCACCCGGTCCACAGCCTCCAGTCGCTCCAGGAACAACGGCTCCGGGCCCGGCTCCCAGTCCTGGTTCACTTAAGTGGGAGAAGGCCTATCAGCCTCCACAAGCAGCCCAGGCTCCCTCGGCTGAGAAATTCTCACCGCCGGTCGCCTCTTCACCAAGCAATGCTTCTCTCCAAAAGGCTCCTCAACCGCAATTGCAGCCGCAGCCGCAACCGCAGCCGCAACCGCAACCACAACCACAACCACAACCACAGTCACAACCACAACCACAGCCACAGCCACAACCACAGCCACAACCACAACTACAGTCACAGCAACAGTCACAACCACAGTCACAGCAACAGCAACAGCAGAAACAACAGCAGAAACAACAGCAGCCCCCGATACCGCAGCAGCAATGGCAACGACAGCCAGTATCTCATCCGCAGCAGCCACAACATCAGCAGCAGCATATTCAATATCCTTCACAACCACCACATAGACAAGCAGCACACCCTCCGCAACAGCAGCAGGTTCGGCAAACCGCAGCAAAGCCTGTGCTGGTCCCCCCTCAAGCTGTCGGCCAGCTGGCCCCTCCTTTACAACCGGGTCATCCTCGTCCAGTTGGGCCAGGCGCGGCGCAGCAAACTCGCCCGCCATCGACGACTCCTTCAGCCACCCCAGGCCGCCCTATTCAGCATCAGCATCAGCATCAGCCGGCACAGCAGGGCCAACAGACGACCCCCCAGCATCAACATATTCAGAGGGCGGTGCAAGCCCAGCCGTCTTTGCTGGCTCAGAAATTCCAGCACATCCCGAGGGTCCAGACTCCACGGCCGATTTCTTCGGCAACTGCCGCCAAAGGAACGCCTTCGGTTACCGCCGCCGGATCTCCTGTTCCCAACAAGGGGGCTCCCGGAGCTGTTGGTACGCAGCGATGGCAGCCGGGCGTCTCCGCGGCACAACAGGGAGCTCGAGCCACGCCCTCGGCGGCTGCTGCGGCCAAGGACAAGTCGTACAGCTCGCCGTACGTCGCCCAAGCGCCCCGCCCTGCGATTCCAGAGCATATGATGCGGCAGGCTGCCGCTACGCCAGGCCCTGCGAGGCGCCTAAGTCCGGCATCTCCCGCACCGCGAACGCCAGCGCCGTCTACTCCGGCATCCCTTAAACGAGGGTTTGGGACTAAATGGGCTTCTCACTCGACACCGTCTACTCCCGGCCCGATAGCGTCGGAGCCGGAGAGCCCGGCCTATGAACCTGTCAGCCCCCCCCTTCAGCGACCCGCGGTCGCAAAGGAATCCGCAGCAGCCAAGGCTGTTCCTAAGCTGGCGGTGCCGAAGCCGTCCACGAAAGCCGAAGCAGCCCCGCCTGCGAAGGCGCCGCGTGGGCGTCCCCCGCGATCCGCGCAGAGAGGCCGTGGACCGAGCGCAACACCCTCTGCCACGGGTACAAGGAGAAGCCAGTCTGTGGCATCTCAGACAGATGAGCTCTCCTTGGACCATTCGGTGACCAAGGTGAAAAAGGAAGCGGCAACCCCGCGCCTTCGCGAAGAAACCGGCGACACCACCGCCGATGAAAGCGTGCCAGGACGTGGCCTCATGGCTACACCTAGTAGTATGACCCGTGCGTCTAAGAGGAAGCGGCAAGATACCCCTACTGACCTGCAAGGCCCTCCGACGCACGTATTATGGACCCGAGGATTTACAAAGGTGTCCTCGTCCGCCCTCGACCAGATATCAAGCCATCGCGATGCCAACATGTTTGCGACGGCCCTGCGCGAAAAGGACGCGCCAAACTACAGGCAAATCGTGCTGCAGCCGCAAGACATTACCTCGATTCGCTCCGCCATAAAGGCGGGCAACAAGGCGGCGCTGCAAGCGGCCGCCACTCTATCTGGTGGCGACCCGGGCACGGCGAGCGTCTGGCTCCCCATCTCCGACGACCTCGTTCCTCCAAGAGGAATCATTAACAGCGCTCATCTCGAGCGCGAGCTGGTGCACATGTTCTGTAATGCGATCATGTACAACCCCGATCCGGATCGCGGCCCTGGACCGGCGTTCATGAGAAGGTCTCAGAGCGACGAGGAAGAAATCGTCGGGTATCGACTCGATGAGAACGGCGTGGTCAAAAACACGCAGAGCATGTTCCTGGAAGTCGAGAAGCTGCTTGGAGATTTGCGAGCCGCGGAAAAGGAAAGGGGCATTCCGCCCATATCTACAACCAGGCAAGGCAGCGTGGCCACCCCGGCAGAAGACACTGCCGAGGAGGAAGACGAACTTGCTGGCGACGGAGACTCGGCTTCGGCGTCGGGGACGGCCAAGCGAAGACGCATCAGCACCAGGAGCTAGATGCGGCCTGTGCTTTTGAAGATGCGTGGCGAGACGCCCCGTGGGAGAGGAGGCTTACGGTCCTCGAGGAGCTCGAGATCATCGAAATAAAGCTACGGGCCGGGGGGGGGGGGGGGGGGTATTCTTTTTTTTTACGGACAGCGACGACTTGACTGGTTTGTTGCTTTTGAGATGGCTTTTTGAGTTGCGTATAGCGGCCCCCCCTCCCCCCCCCCTCCCCCTTTTTTTTTTCTTTCTTCTTTCTTCTTCTTCTTCCTCTTCTTTAGGATTGTCCAAGTCAGAGCGTAAATATTAGCTTAATCAGCCTACCCTTGAGTGCTAGTGCAGCCTAGTATTTTTTTTTTTTTTTTCATTTCCCAAAGTAGGAGGCGATGATGGTATTGAAAGCATCTTCAAGTAAAGCTCTATTCGGGGCGGATCCGTCGAAAAGGTCACGGCGATGCAATGTGAGCGAATTTCTCACATGATTCGTTATTTTTCCATGCAGATTCTCAGGCGGACGTCATCTGCTGTTAAATAGATGTCTGCTCATTTTGAGTGCAGGTGACTTTTTTGATGCTATGGTGTTTGTGTGAATAATATAGTAGTAGGAGGATCGCTGTGGCTGCTATTGAGGCTGACTTGACATTTATCTGACGGCAAAAAAAATTAAATAATAAAAAAAAGAAAAGAAAAAAAAAGGAGAAAAAAAAAAGGGAGGCAATTTTTTTTCAACAATTTCTCGCCAAAACAAAATACCCCTGTCCCATCTCACATAACAAAAAAACAACGAGCAGGAATCCCTCACCGATCCAACTTCGGAACCCTAATCGACGAAGTCGAACGGTGACCCAACGCGAGCTTCATCGAGTCCTGCGCCTTGTCCTTTGCGGGCGATTTCCTCGGCCAATCCGGGCAAACATCAATGTTCTCCCTCGGAAACCACCACTCGAGGAATAAGAAGAAGAGATAGTCTACGACGACGCACAGGCAAAACAGCTTGCCGGCCCAGATGCCGCAGCCGTAGTACCGCTTCAGCCGATCGATCAATGCGAAATCCCGGATGCGGCTGCCGTTGTAGCCGCTGGTGTCGAAGCCGTAGAATTCCTCTTCGCTGATGGTGCCGCATATGCCGTCGTAGACGCGCTCCGTGCGCATGGCGACGTTGGACCACGAGTACATCTTCTTGACCTCGTCGTGGAATTTTTCGGTGCGGATTTTCCCGGCTCGCATGGCCGTGATGGCTTTGCCCGTGGCGAGGACGATGTCGTCCTCCTCGGGCTTTGCAAAGGTGGTCATGTGCGAGGGCAGGACCTCGGGGATGCCGCCGACTTGGGTGCACACGACGTAGAGCCCACACGAGGCGGCTTCGACGATGACGGTGCCAAAGGCTTCGGTCAGGGAAGGGTGAAGGTATATGTGGCCGCGGGTCATGACGTCGCGGACGTCTTCGTGGCGGATGGAGCCGAGCATTTCGACACGGTCCTGCAGCACGTTGGTCTCGATCATTTGCTCTAGGTCGATAGCCTTGGGGCCTGAGCCGGCGATGATGAACCGGGTATTGGGATGGTTCTCCAGGATGCGGGGGATGGCGGCAGTGAGAAGGTCTGTGCCTTTGTTGTAGAACAGGCGGGATATCACGACAATGGTGATCATGTCGTGGGGGCCAAGGAGACGGGGCGACGGCTCGGCCCCGAAGCCCCCTCCTTGCTCGGAGGGCGCCGGGTAGTCGCGAGGCCTGAAGTTTTCGCCCACGACAGCATTGGGGATGACCGACACCATGAGAGGGTCGAGCGAAGCGCGAAGCACGGTGTTTTCCTTGCTGAGCAAAAGAGAGCCGCGGAGCGGAGATTAGATTCCCAAACGCTCGTAAAAAAAAACAACAACAAGAAACGAACGTCGCCTTTCTCAACTCACCAGGTGTGGCTCACGCAGATGCTGTGATCCACATCGCTCAAAATGAACTTGAGCAGCTTGTTTGTCAAGATGCTCGCAGCATCGGCGAATCCGAAGAGCGAATGATCGGTAAACACAGTCCTCAGCCCCATGGTCCTCGCATGCAGGATGCCTTCGTGGCAAAGAGAGCTGAGGCTGCCATGGCCGTGGACGATTTCAATCTGCTCGCGGATGCAGATGTTCCGCAGAATAGGGAAGAAGGAGAAGACGGTGGGGAACGTTGCCTGCCGGTAGATGACGAGAAACGGCACGTGGTAGACCTTGAGGCCGTTGTTGAGGTAGCGGACTCCCTTGCGGTCATCGTGGGCGTGTGTGATGATGATGACCTTGTGGCCTCTGTCGATGAGCTTGCTCGAGAGTTGGTAGATGTGAGACTCGACGCCGCCGGGCTGAGGGAAGAAGAAGTCGCTGACCATGGCGATGTTGTATGTTTTGCGCGCCATCTTGAGCTTTTGAGACTCGGAAGCTCGGATGCTGGATCGATTGGTTTCGTAATCATGGGGGGTCTTCGCGGCGGCAGGTGTTGTGTGTGTTTTGAGAACTTTGTTGTTGAGCGTTGAAGCTGAGCAAACGAGAGCGTTGTTTTCATGACTTGGGACTTGGCTCACTTCATCCTCCGCCAATTCTCTACGCCCTCGGTTTCTTTGTGCCTCATCTCATATCATCTCATCCGATCCAACACATCATCCAAAATGCTTTCTCTCGGGGTTTTCTGGAGAAGCGCTCAACGGAGATCCGCGCAAGATGTACGGACATGCGAGATTCCGTGATGGGGGCTTCACTCTCGCAAAATCCCCCAATCGGGATAACCGTTTAATTACATAACCGTTTTCTCCCAATGAATGAAAATGATGACGCTAAAGCTCCCCGATAAGAATGGCGGTGTGGGTCGGCAGAATTCCCGATAACAAGCTTGGTCGCCAAATTTTTGGAACGGAGCCACCGCAGGCGCCCGTTCATTCGCACCGCATACCATCATCGCATTGGCTTGAATCGCGAGAGAGAAGCTGTTAGCGCTTCGTATTAAATCCTTACTCTAATTCTTGGGGCCATTTGATTTTTCTTGTTCCTGTTTTCTCTCCACCCAGATTTCATTTTATTTTTATTTTTTCTTACAATTTTTTTTACAATTTTTTCTTCTGGCGT
The DNA here is from genome assembly GCA_020631695.1 of Trichoderma cornu-damae. NCBI lineage: Eukaryota > Fungi > Ascomycota > Sordariomycetes > Hypocreales > Hypocreaceae > Trichoderma > Trichoderma cornu-damae. The sequence continues at coordinate 4,869,536 of CM036089.1, forward strand.
CCCTTCAAGAAAGTAAAATGTATGCAAGATATATCCCTCCGGCTGGAGGGCAGAAGCCTTGGAAAAGCAATCAAGGCCCTTCTGTTAGAGAACAACCGCCTGCACCATTACCAGCGTCTGCGCCATCTACGACAACGAATGGGGATGGACTCTCTTACTCCCGCTACATACCTGGCACGAAGACCCAACAACAGACCGATTTGCCGATAATTCAGCGATTCGAAGAAGACTCGGACTCTCCAAAACCCAAGAGAAAGCGAGATGAAGGTGATCAGCTGCAGGAGCCCCAGAACAAGAAGTCTAAGAAGCCGAAAAAGGATGAAGGCACCATTGATTTGGTGGAGGCAAGACAACGGGACGAAGATTCGGGAGATGTCAAAACTAAAATAAAGAAGAGTTCTAAGCACGGAGGACTCAAGGAGAAAAAGTCAAAAGGCATCTTGGAAGAACAAGACTCCGCCGAGGAAGAAGAAGGAAGACCAAAAGAGAGTAGGAAAGCAGAAAAGGGTAGCGATGATGTACAAAAGAGCAAGGAAGAAAAGAAGACGAAAAAAAAGAAGAAGGAGGATAAGGAGAAAGGAGAAGCGTTGGGCGATGTGGATGACGGTGAACCCGCTTCCAATGGAGCTATGTCGATAGAGAAGCCACAGACCAACGAATCAATACCTCACAAAAAGGAGAAGCGAAGACGTGGAGAGGATGCAAAAGAGGACCACACTACAGGGCAGTCTGATGTTGGCGAGGCAAATGCCAGCTCCCTTCCCGAGGATACTGAGATGGTGGATGCGGAGCCCATGACTGAGGGTGGCCTAGGCGTCCCTGAATCGGATGAAAAGAAGCAGAAGAGGATGAAAAAAGAGAAGAAGAAGAAAACGCATGACGTCTACATGGGCGATGCTCCCGAGGTAGAAGAAGAAGAAGCAGCAGCAGCAGCAGCAGCAGCAGACAAACGACACAAGGCTGTCTTTGAGCGAAAAGCCAAATCGCTCAAGTACGCCGAAATCATCAAAGAGCAGGGCGTTCTGGAGGAACCGGAAGAGCCAGCTGAGCTTCATGACTTGGGGCCTCTCCCGCAACCCGAGCCCGCCGCACCGAGCACAGCAAAGCCGACGTACGAGACACTCCCACCATGGCTTGCGGCGCCGATCCGCGTCTCGCAAGATACGCGAACGCCATTTGCGGACCTCGGCATCCTTCCTAAGGCAGCTCGAGTTCTCGAGCAAAAGGGCTATACGGAAGCTTTTGCCGTCCAGACAGCGGCTCTGCCATTGCTGCTTCCGACGAGCAAACAGCAGCCAGGCGACCTCCTCATCTCGGCGGCGACTGGTTCCGGGAAGACGCTGGCTTACGCATTGCCCGTGGTGAGGGATCTAAGCAACAGTGTCGTTACGCGACTGCGAGCACTCGTCGTCTTACCAACTCGCGAACTTGTCAAGCAAGCGCAAGAAGTATTCGAGCTTTGCGCAAAGGCCTACGAAGGAGATGACAGGAAGAGGGTGCGCGTCGGAATCGCCATTGGCAACCAGTCGCTGGCCTCGGAGCAAGATCTTCTCATGACCAAGGAGACACGATACGACCCGGAAGCGTACAAACAGCTGGAGCAAGAGGCGCCATATCGAAGCTCGGACAGCCATCACGAAGACGTCCTGGACGACGTCCTCGCCGGCCCCGACAGCCGGCGCACCGACCCTCGCATTGGCCCCTGGCAGGGCCAAGTCGTAGACTTTTACTCCAAAGTCGACATCCTCATCTGCACCCCCGGCCGCCTCGTCGAGCACATTGACCAGACGCCCGGCTTCAGCCTTTCGCACGTCCGCTGGCTCGTCGTCGACGAGGCCGACAAGCTCCTCGCGCAGAGCTTCCAAGGGTGGCTGGGCGCCGTCCTGGACAAGTTCAAGATTCGCCATTTCGGAGCCAGGGATTTCCCCGACATGCCGTATTCGGGCGTTCGCAAGATCCTCCTCAGTGCCACTCTGACGAGAGACCTGAGTCTCCTGAACCAGCTCGCCCTGAGGAGACCGAAGCTGATCGTTCTGGAAAGCGGCAAGGACGCCCAGGTTGCGGAGCATTCGCTGCCGGGGTCGTTGAGGGAGCATGCCGTGAGGGTGCACGATGCAAATCTCAAGCCGCTATACCTCCTTGACCTCTTGCGAAGCCGACACATGGCTGTCGAGCGTGATGCGACAAAGCTAGACGTTGCTACGGAAGCAGATTCAGACTCGGGCCCCGACGATTCAAGCTCCGACGATTCAGGCTCCGACTCGAGTTCTACTTCTGATTCCGGTGCCGACTCGAGCTCTGATGGCTCAGACACAAGCTCCGACTCCGACTCCGACTCCGGGTCAGGTTCAGGTTCAGGTTCGGATTCGGATTCGGATTCGGATTCAGATTCAGACGCAGAATCGAGCGCAGGCAGAAACAAGTCGTGCCCCGACCCTCTGAATTCACAGACACCCAGGTCCCTCATATTTACAAAGTCCAACGAGGCTGCGCTGCGCCTGTCGCGGCTGCTCGTCCTCCTCGACAAGTCCCTCGCCACGCAAATCAGGACCCTCACATCCACCACCCCGACCAGCATCCGCCGCAAGACGCTGCGAGCCTTGGCCACCCCTTCTTCGCCTCTACGCCTCATTATCGCATCTGACCTCGTGGCACGTGGCATCGACATCCCGAGGCTGCCACACGTTATCAACTACGACCTGCCGCCAAGCGTGGCCAGCTACGTCCACCGCGTTGGCCGTACTGCTCGAGCGGGCAGATCCGGACGCGCCTGGACGCTCGTGGGAGATGGAGAGAGCGGCTGGTTCTGGGGCAAGATTGGCAAGGGCGCCGGTGTGAAGAGGGCGCAAAAGGTGGACAGAGTGTTGATTGAGGAGATGAGCGAAGAGCGGATAGAAGAGTACGAGGCGGCGCTGGAAACGCTGGGCAGGGAGGCGCTCGAGTCGCGGAAGAGGCAGTAGAAGCCAGACCAGCGACTGGGCAGAGAAAAGACAGTATCCAATATCAAGACAAGACAAGCAAGCTCGAGAAGCTTTCAGTGATTCTCTCTCTGTGTCCCTCTCTCTCTCGCTTTTTTTTTTTTTTTGTAACTACTTTTCCCGGCTGCTGTTGTCGTAGTACCATTTCTGCTGTTATATAACGACTCACGTTATGGAGGAGGAATTTTAAAATTCGCCTTGGTTGTTGTGGTCGCTGCTCCCCCATTCGCTTGGGAACCGTTGAATCGTGGCCGGCTCAACCCTCGGCCGGTTTTCTTCATCGCTGCCGGGCAGGCTCTGGTATCCTCGCGGGCGAGGAGAACCCTCCTGCTGCTGCTCGACGTCGACCTCGTCTGCATCGGAAACGTCCGTCAGAAGTGGGCGGTTTTCCCGACGGTCGGCGCGCTGCCGCCGATGCCACCCAACCGAGCGCCATGCAGTCCACCAGTTTGTGCCCTCTCTCGTCATGAGCAGGCTGAAGATCTGCATGAGAGACGAATCCGTCAGCGTTTTGAGCTGCAGTCGCGGCAAAATACATGGCCAGGCACAAAAAGAAAGGGAAAAGAAAAAGAAGAAAAAAGAAGAAGAAGAAAAAAAAAAAGGGGGGGGGGGGGGGGGGGAAGAACTCACCTGGAGCAATCCCACAGCGACGACAACAGCGAAATCTGCTCCTGCGCTTCCCCTCAGCGCCGCTCTCCACGGAGCTCGACAGGCCAGGTTTCGCCCAAACATGTCAGCGCAGGTGCTGGCATCTTTATTGAACGGATAGGCCTTGTCCTTGACGGTGTTGAAGCCACAGCAGTTCAAGGTGTCCTGGATCAGGCGAATCGACTCTCCGTCGTGGGCGCGAAACATGCGCATCCACCGGTTCTCCAGGACGCAGTACGCGGCTGCCGAAGGCACCACATCCTCCAGGAGCAGCGTCGCGAGGACGGTAGTGAGAAGCCCCTGGAGCGTCTGCAGGATCGTTGGGCTGAGCCGATGGAGGGGGTTGGACGAGTTGCGCGCGGAGTGAAGCAGGCTGGGGTAGATGAAGGAGTTGAAGAGGGAGATGATGGGGAGGAGAATGGCGAGGATGGTGACGAAGGGGGTGATGGGGAGAGAAAGATGGGCGCTGTGAAAATGGACGACGCTGTCGAAGGAGCATCTATCGCGTCAGTATCTGTATCTGGGATTCGCCTTTTTTGGGGGGGCGGTCGAACTTACGCGGCGATGCCGAACAGCACGGCGCTACCCTGGAAGAAAGAGAATGAGCACGGCTTCAGCAGAATAGCAGGAATGGCCCAAGGATGATGACAAAAGCCCGTTAAAAACAGCGGTAGGAATAAGATTTTGTGAAATAATCATAATAATCATAATAATCATAATAATCATAATAATCATAATAATAATTATAAAAATAATAATCATAAAATCATAAAAAAAGGACTTGCTCACCAGCAGAAAGACGAGGCCCAGGCCAAACGCCATGGTCTCTCGATCTTTGAATCAACCAAGGCACTGACTGACTGACTGACTGACTGACTGACTGCGTGCTGCTTTTGGCGAGATGATAATAATAGGGCACTTTGTTGAAACTTTGGGCAATATTAGTAGCTGCTGCTGCTGCTGCTGCAGCCTCCTCTTGGGCCACCACCTTTACCTATAGTGGTTATAGGTTCAGGTACAGGTACAGGTTCAGGTACAGCAGAAGGCGACCAAAAAAAAAAAAAAAAGGTGACAAGGGAAAGAAGCAGACGATAAAAAAAAAAAGGATTATGGAATGGAAAAGGGGGAGGAGAAGAAGAAGAAGAAGAAGAAGGAGGGTGGGATGGGATGGGACGGAATATTGTTTTTATGTTTTTTTTTATGTCACGACAGTGGCGCTGCCCGATTGGGTGAACTTTTTTTATTTTATTTTATTTTATTTTTCTTCTTTTGTTTTGAGCTTTTTGCAGTTTGTGCCGCTGCGGGAGGCCCATGATAAGGTATAAAAAAAAAAAGGCGGTGGCCAGTATCGACAAAAGTCTGCGTTTGGATTCGCGAGCACGTGTGTGTGTGTGTGTGTGTACAATGTACATGGAGCGAGCGAGCACAGGCAACTCTCATGGGGTCGACAATAGATAGGTAGATACCTTACTAGATACATAGGCAAACGTTTAAACGATGCCGCCAGCGTTGCGAATGTCACAAAAAGAGGAAAAAAGGGAAAAAATTTCTTTTCTTTTCTTTTTATTTTTTAAAAATTTTTTTTTTTCAAAAGAGGCTGGGTATTTTTTTTTTTTTTTTTTGCCATGTCATACAACTTTCAATTTCATAAGCTACATCAGGTTTACATAACAGAGACAAAAAACAAAGAAGACGATGCCCTGTCCAATATTCATACTATTCGTGACAACCAAGTTTCTCCATTCATACAATCTTTTTTTTTTTTTTGGTATTTTTTTTTTGTTGTTGTTGTTGTTCTTGTTGTAGCAGTCTAGCTGAACAGGGGGCCTCCCAGACGAATGGCCACCGACTTGTTCTGCGTGTAGCTGGCCAGCGCGGCCTCGCCCAGCTCACGGCCGTTGCCGGACTCCTTGTAGCCGCCAAAGGGCAGCTGGTGGTGCAGCATGTTGTAGCAGTTGACCCAGACGGTGCCGGCGTGGATGGCGTTGCTCACGCGGAGGGCGGTGTTGAGGTCCTGGGTGTGGACGGCGGCGGCGAGGCCGTAGTTGGAGTCGTTGCCCATGCGGATGACTTCCTCCTCGTCCTTGAACTTGACAATGGCGGCGACGGGGCCGAAGATCTCCTCGCGCATAATCTTCATGTCGGCGGTGACGTTGCTGAAGATGGTGGGCTGGATGAAGTAGCCCTTTTCGCCGTGGCGCTCGCCGCCAACCTCGACCGTGGCGCCCTCCTCCTTGCCGGACTTGATGTAGCTCATGACGCGGTCGAACTGCAGCTGGCTGACCAGCGGGCCCTGGAAGGTCTCGTGGTGGAAGGGGTCGCCGAGCTTGTTGGCGGCCGCGCGCGTCCGGAACGCCTCGAGGAACTTGTCGTAGATGCCCTCCTGGACGAAGATGCGGGTCCCGGCGCAGCAGGTCTGGCCGTGGTTGAAGTAGACGCCAAAGTTGACCCACGAGATGGCCTGCTCGATGTCGGCGTCGTTGAAGACGATGTTGGGGGACTTGCCGCCCAGCTCGAGGGTGACCTTTTTCAGGTTGGAGGAGGCGGCGGCCTTCATGATGGTGCGGCCGACGATGGTCGAGCCGGTGAAGGCCACCTTGTCAATGTCCATGTGGGACGAGATGGCGGCGCCCGCCGTCTTGCCGAAGCCGGAGAGCAGGTTGAAGACGCCGGGGGGGAAGCCGGCCTCCTTGATGAGGTTGGCAAAGACGAGGGCGGACAGGGGGGTCTGCTCGGCCGACTTCATGACGATGGTGTTGCCGGTGGCCAGGGCGGGGCCGATCTTCCACGAGAGCATGAGAAGAGGGAAGTTCCAGGGAATGATTTGGCCGCAGACACCAAACTATATACATGTAACCAAACGGCGATGGAAATGTTGTGGTTAGCCCCAATTTCCTTGCAAAGTAAAAAAAAAGTATATATATATATAAATAGTCAAATCCACTTACGGGCTCCTGCCGGGTGTAGTTGAACATGTCGGGGGCAATGTCAATGGTCTTGCCCTCGATCTTGTCCGCCCAGCCACCGTAGTAGCGGATGGTGGCGACGACGGCGCTGGCATCGCCCCTGGCCATGGTGATGGACTTGCCGTTGTCCATGGACTCGACGGCGGCGAGCAGGTCGAGGTTCTCCTCGGCCAGATCGGCCAGCTTGAGCATCAGGCGGCCGCGCTCGCCGGGCGTGACGGCCTTCCACGTCGTGTTGAAGGCCTTGCGGGCCGCGGCGACGGCGATGTCGACATCCTTCTCGGTGGCCTCGCAGACGGAGGTGATGACCTCTTCGGTTGCGGGGTTGACGACCTCGAACTTTTTCTTGTCGACACCCTCAACCCACTCGTTGTTGATGAACCTGTCAGGAGGACGAGCCGCGTCAGTTTAGTTTTTTTTTTTTTTCTTTTTCTTTTTTTTTTTGCATGCTGCAGGCGCAGGAAAGGCGGGATGGGAAGAGCAGAGCAGAGCAGAGACGAGACGAGACGAGACGAGACGAAAACAATAGAAACTCACAGGCCAATGGGCTGCTGGTAGGGGCCCGTGATAGGGGTGGTGAGCTCGACGGTCAAGGTCATGGCGAAGGAGCTTTTTTTTTTTTCTTTTTTTTTTCCTGTTCTTTTTTTTTTCCCCCTCTGGGTATGTTCAAAACTCTGAGGAACGAGTTTTCTTGTTCTCCTCGAAAAGGAAAAAAAAAAAAAGGCGTGCGAGGAGAAGAAGATTTTGCCAAAAGTTGAGTGCGGGAGGGGAGGGGGCGTAGGTACTATAGGTACTTTGCGAGCTGTTTATGTGTATATAGATAAGGTAAGTACCAAGTACCTAGTAGTAGTACCTGATAACAAGGTACTAGATAGTAGTACCTGTTGATTGTTTGTTGCAAGAGGGAAAGAAGCTCTGTTGTGTTGTTTGACCAACGAATGCGAGAGAAAGAGTGAGAGAGAGAGAGAGTGGGAGAGAAAGGATGGGAAACCGAGATGGGGGGCAGCTCGGCCAATTTATCTATAAAAAAAAAGGAAAAAAAAAAAAAGGCAGTGCCTATTTTTCTCTTCTGCTCCCCTGTTGCTTTTTTTTTTTTTTTTTTTTTTTTTTAATTCTTTTATTCTTTTTTTTCTCTTAATTTTTTGCCTCCCATCTCCAGCGCGCGTGGAGCGGGGGCGATGGATGGATGGGCGAAATTCCAAGCGAGGCAAAGTTGTAGCACTACTACTATAGGTACCTTAACCTTACTCCAGACCCCCCCCCCCCCCGGTCCCTCACAAGGTACAGGTACAGGTACAGGTACAGGTACAGGCAACAGCACTCCCGTATGGGGGGAAACAAAAAACAATGGCCGGCCATTGGCCTCGGCAGAAAGGCGCGGAGCTGCTTCTGGAGAGGCGCCCATCCGCTTCGCCCTCTTTTATTTATTTATTTATTTATTTATTTATTATTATTATTTATTACTTGCCAGCCCTCGCCACAGCTTACATAGGTGGTACCTGTACGGAGCACCTCAGTAGCAGTACTTTTAGGTACAGATACCGAGTAGGCAATCGGTTTTTTTTTTTTTGGTGACTTTTGCGGATCCTCCGTGCCGGTACCGCTACCTGCCTGCCGGCTGAGGAGCTCTCCAGCAAACGCCTCATTTTTTTTTTCTTCTTTCTTCTTTTCTTTCGCCCCCCCCCCTTCTGTTCTTCGCTTTCTCCACCATCCTCACAGCGAACGAATGCCCGAAGAAGAGCTGCATCATCATTTCAACTAGTTAGTTTGACTAGGGCCAATTGCACGAGATCCGCTGCGGGACCCGGATTGCCGGGGGTGGAGGGCCCCAAGCTAAAGAAGTTTTCGTTAGGGGCCGTTGAAAAAAAAACCTGGGTTAGTTTGGTTTCGCTTTCTTGCGAGGAGAAGAGAGAGAGAGAGAGAGAGAGAGAACAAGGGAGAGACAGAGGTAGAGAGAGAGAGACAAGAGAGACAAGAGAGACAAGAGAGACAAGAGAGAGACGGACGGTGGCGAATCACGGGGCTCATCGACTACTAGCAGCAAGGCGGCTTTCTCTGGGGTCGTTTTGAGACCGGTTTGTTTCCCCGCAGCAGCAAAGCCGCCGTGGCTACCCATGATGACATCCTCCGAAGCGATTGCCAGAGCGTCCCGTCTTTTGAGCTATTCTTGTTCTATCGTTAGGCGCGCGGGGGGGGGGGGGGGCCGACCGGCATTGGAGCAGGTCTGTGCGGCCACATCCGTCCGTCCTATCTTTGGAGGGGGCGGCGATAATACATATACCGTACATACAAATTTATTTGCCTTTGGTAACCGGGCCATTATTTTGGCCCCCCCCTGTTTTTTTTTCTCTCTCCTGGTTTTTGTTTGTTTGTTTTTGTTTGTAATTGTATCTATTTCTTTTTCTCATGTAAATATATATATAATAATATAATAAGATGATGATAAATAAAATATATATAATAATAATAATAATATATATATATACATTTATATATATCTTTGCTCAAGTCGAGTAAATGGGATTCAATATCAACCATCTTGCATCTTAACCCCCCTTTTTTTTTTCTCCTATGCCCGAAGCTACAGTAGTCTTCGCGCCATGTTGATGTAAATCGAGGGGCCCCGGAAACAAAGAATTGGGCAAATCTCTAACCCGCCGTGGGGGAAAATAAAAAGGAGAAAAAAAAAAAGGCACGGGGTGTTCCGTCCAGCGCGTTCTCGTGATGCCGTTTTTTTTTTGTTCGTTTTGCAACGATTCATTGGCGTCCGCGCCATCACGGCCCCGACGTCAGGCTCAGAACATTTCCAGGGCGACTCAGACCATGGCCTCCGTTCATGTTGCTGGTTGGCCAAAAAAAAAAAAGGAAAAAAGGAAAAAAAGGAAAAAAAGGAAAAAGCCCCCATCATCTAGACGGAGCGCTCCCGTCTGCGGGATATTCCGCGTCTTCTCCAACACAATCTCGTAAGCACCCCATTTTGCGCTTCGGGACAACCGCCAATGCGGGAGCGGACATGCTGCAAGTTTGTCCGGAACCTCGTCGGAGGGAGATGGAGATGCTGGCAGCTTGTTTTTTTTTTCTTTATTTCTTTTTTATTTTATTTTATTTCATTTCTACCCCGCTCTGCTCCGCAAAGCCAGCCTGCCTCCGTCCGAATGGCTCTTTTGGATGCCCCCCTTCTTTCCCTTTGGAAGCAACTTTGACGGGGGCGCGATGCTAATACTAGCAGCAACATTAGCGTTCAAATGGCCTTTTTGTCATGACACTGGGGTTTTAGCCTTGTCGCCGCCTCTCTCTCTCTCTCTTCTTTTGTTCAAAAAAAAAAAAAAAGTTTCCAACTCCTCACATGGACATTCTAGCGCATCAAACAAGTGCCCAGATCATCCTAGTCCCGGCCCCCCTCCCTTGTCGTCCGAATCGTATGCGCCTACTTACGGTATGGGCTGAAGCGTCGTCTTAGCCCCGGAATACCTGCGGATGTATGAGTGTGTGTGTGTGTGTGTGTGTGTGTGGCTGGCCCTCTTCCCCAGGCTTCCTTGCAGCCGGGGGAGGCTGACGAGGGAAGGGTGGGAGCTCAACATCCGTCTCACCGGGAGCGACAACAAGGCGCTGAGCTGGTGGGTTCCCTCGAAACATTGCTGGCCTCGGCCCGCTAGGTCTAGATCGTTGCGCCGGTCTTAAGGAACATTACGAGATAGGTAGTCCGCGTGTTCCAGGTGGCCTCTAGTTCGTGATACCCCGGAAAACATGCCACCGCATTGGCCAAGCACACAGGCTTGCTGTGCTGCCAATTGCCCGGTCAGCCGTGACCATCGGAGCCTTGTCAGCGCCCAGACTCCGTAGATGTAGACGACATCGTCCGTTTGCGAGTCCTCGCCTTCTCCGCGACAGGCTTACATAGGACTGGGAAGAAACTCCCACTGCTGCCGCGCCCGACGCGAACACACGCTGCCATCTATCTCACCTTGGAGCTTCCCGTCCGCAGACCCTCTCGGCGTTAACCACCGATCTGCAGAGGCTTCGCCGACCAAATGGAATAGCCCGTTTGAACAAAAAGGCAGCCACCACGAGCATCCTTCCTCGGCGGTGTGCTTTTGCGTGAAGGGGCTTCTCCAAGTCTTTTTTACTTGATTGGTGAGCGACCACCCAAGTTTTGGTCCGGGTCCTGAGATGAGTAAACAATTCAAAATCGCAACCGGCAGGGAGAGAGTGGAGCGGGGGGGGGGGGGACCCCGCATCCAGGCCCTCTTCAAAAGGATGCCCGCAAACTATTTGGGGCTTATTGTCATGAAATTTCGTTCTTTCTTTCTTTTCTTTTCTTTTCTTTTCTTTCATTCATAAATATTATAGTTAGGTCATGTATGTTCAAATGCTTCTAGCGAAGAGGGAAAGGGGGGGGGGCCCTTACGGCGATCGTGAGCAAAAAGCTCAAAGACAGTCTCAACTAATAATGAGAGCAACAAAGTCAAGTCAGCCGGAAAAGACGCACACTCGTCCAACTCAGCCATGGGAATACAGATCTGATACCAGTAATATCCGAGAACCAAAGACGACTGCAACCCCCCCCCCCTTTTTTTTTGGTGGCTGACGCCAATTTGCTCAAACTCCCCTGCACATCAGTAAATCAGCCGACGGGAGTTTTTTTTTTTTCCCATCTGGGTGGTTTTTTTTTTTTTTTTTTTTTTGGGTTCAGCACCGCTTTTTCGGCCATCTGATTGGCAGCTGCCGCCTTATCGCCGAAAAGAAATACTACTAATAATAATAATAATAATAATAAAAGTCACAATACTCTCCCTCGACTCTTGTCGTGGTATCTTGTACTTGAGCGCACATTCGCCTTTGCCTGTTCGAGTAACTTATAGTAGAACATTGACAAATAGAGGGATGAAACTTGAACAAAGCGATAGGGGCAGCACTCTATGAGGAATATGAAGTCATGGGGGCGTTTACTATATACATATATATATATTTATATATACGGAGTACATATATACATATGCATATGCATATACACACATACATGATATATTTACAAAGAGTCAAAAGAACAAAAATGACTCTGGGGATCCTTTTGAACTTGGCAAGGACATGTGCTACGGCTATAGCCTCGCCAACTTACACTGCTGTCTGTTGTTACTATTATTATTAATTATTATCATCATTATCATCATCATCATCATCATCGTCATCATCATCATCATCATCATTATTGGAAAGATGGCTAAACTACTAGTACCGTGCAACAACAGCTGGGCCCTGCCGCCATCACAGCTGAATTGTGGAACAATTAATCGCATCAACGGAGCTGGATTCGCCCGATAGCAGCCACATGCGCATGGTGCAGGGCTGCACAAATGATGGCTGAGGCGCGCGATGGCAGCTTGAGCACATGACTTGTGATGGATGATGATATTGGCTGCCATGTAGGACAATGGCTGATTTTGACCGAGTAGGAAGTTCACGGAGATGCTCTAGCCATGTTTTGCTCGAGGAAGGATCATGCCCATGAGTAGATACCTAGTAGTACTAAGGTAGTACTTGGTCCTTTTTTGCCATCAAGACTGATAGTATCGACAAGTGGTGAAATGAAACCTCGGCTGGAGCTCGCTCGGCCTATCCGCTCCTATGACTATGATGACATCTATCTCTTTTATCTTTTTGTGAAAAAGAAGAAGAAAATATATAAAAAAAGAGTAAAATAAGATGAAAAAAAATGAAGAAGCAATAAAATCAACATGGCATTTCACAGATTCTCTGCTAGGTCACGGGCGATGACAACGGGAGACCGGGTCTCGGTGTACTGAATTTGAGGACCAAAAGTGCCATCACACTTGTGAGATTGTATAATGTCTTGAAATGTCCAATCGTCCATTGAATGTTGAGTGATGATGACATGCCTAGAAAGAAAGAGAGAAAGAGAGAAAGAGAGAAAGAGAGAAATTGGGTTGGCTTGCTGTCCCTAGTGAGAGCAATCACTGTCTGCTTGTACCAAAACCCGAAATACACAGCAATGTAGCTGCAAATCAATAATAAACAAATAAATCGATAAATAAATGGATAAATAAATGGATAAATGGATAAAAATAATGATACTCATAATAAAATGTAAATAAAAGACTTCAATAAAAATAAAAAATAATAAAATAGGAACAAAAAGAATAGAAAACAAGGTCGAGACCCAAATACCGGACCCGAGTGACCACCTCCTTTTGGGGGAGAGAGAAAAACATTCTCTGGCATCACAGCAGTTTTCCTTCCTTTGCAACCCCCCCCCCCCTTTTCATCTCAAGCCCTCGCCCTCCCCGATATTATTATGTTTATTATTATGTTTATCATTATGTTTATTATCATTATGATGACCATCTTCATGTGTTCCCCTCCCCTCTCCCAGCGTTCCATTGCATAAAGGGGGGCTAAACCAAAATTCCCGGGGAAACCTCAAAAGGCGATTCGTCCCCCCCCCTCCGCACGAAGCTCTCTCTCCCAACGTTACTTTAGAGCTTGGAAAAACAACGCGGAGACGGTGTTCGGCCACGATGCCTAAACGAGAGCCGAGTTTGGTCGCCCCTGTCACATGTGCCTCGACAAACGGGCGCCAGACGATGAGGTCGGGCGAGAAGCAGGCAGAGTTGTAACCGCGGCTGCCACTTTTTTGGGTCACGAGGAACAAGGCTTTTTTTTTTGATGGCAAATGCGTTTGGACGGCTGTTTTGAAAGGAAAAAAAAAAAAAGGGGGGGGGGGGGGGGGGATCTTTTGGTCGGGCAAGACACCTCAGAAGCGAGGGTCTATAAATATAGAACCATCAAGACAGGGCCATTCGTCGACGCCTTTGCATTATCCTCCCAGATTCTCCAACTGTGTTACCGAGGCCTCCCCCGGAAAACGGAAACAAGAACGCTGAAAACTAAACTCCCGCCATGCTTCTCCAACCTCTCGCGGCCCTGGCCGGCGTGCTGGGCGCGGCGTCGGCGTTCGAGTACTACACCTTTGACGGCCCCGGATCTCCCTCGTGCCACAACGTCGTCGAGGTCCACAACGCGAGCAGCGTCGACGACATGGCGGCGCTCGTCAAGGACGCCTCGAGCCGCGGCCTGCAGGTCCGCGCCGGCGGCAGAGGGCACATGTGGTACGACACGCAATGCTCAGACGACAAGACCGTCATCATCCGAACCGAGTTCGTCAACGGCATCTCCGGCTTCGATCTCGCGGCCGGCACCGTCCTGGTCGAGGGCGGCGTCACCTTCTTCCAGCTCGCCGAGTACCTCCACCAGCGAAACGCCAACATGGGCACCGGCCTGGTCAACTGGAACATCACCCTCGGGGGGAGCATCGCCATGGGGGCGCACCGGACTTCGCTCCGAGAGGACGCCGTCGTGGTTGGCGGCGTCCTCGCGGTGGATATCATCGACGGCAACGGGGACATCCGGCATGTCGAGCGAGATGAAGCCGACGACGACTGGCTCGCTGCTTCGACTTCCTTGGGCCTGCTGGGGATCATTGCCAGGATCAAGATGCGAATCTTTCCAGAGACCAAAGTATATGCCATGCAAACGACGTCAGTGTCCTCGGCCTGTTCCCTCCCCCGTCCCCTTCTCTCTCTAAAAAAAAAAAACCCCCCCGGTTTTGCTAACAGCCCTCGAGGCTCCAGGAGAAGGATGTTCTCGACGGCGACATTTACAAGCTGATTTCGCCATATTTGACCGCCAATTTCTGGGTAAGCCTGACTCTACTACTCCCATGCGACAAGGGAGAGAGAGAGAGAGAGTTGAAGAGCACTCATACTTTTCATAACAGTGGTGGCCGTACCAGCGCAAATTCCACTGGCGGACGTACGACATCGTGCCCGCAAACACAAGCGCCCAGCTGGGATTCCAGTCTACGTTCTCAGTCACAGCGCTCGAAGCAGCCGCCGCCATCGTCCTCCTAAACAGCGGCAAATTCAGCCCCCTTCCCAACATCGCCTCGGAAGGCATCTTCTTCGGCCTCTGGGAGAAGCCCAACTTCCACGACAAAATCACAGACGAGGAGATTGAGGATTGGCCCGTCTACGGCTGGAACTACGACGTGCTGATTGGCGGGCTCTACCCCGGACAGAGGCCCGAGTGGGAGTACGGGCTGAAGGGATACACGCTCGAGCTGGCGTTCCCGGTCACCAGGGCCAACGAGGTGCTGAAGCGGATCCGCGCCCTTTTCGACGCGCAAGAGGCCAAGGGAACGCCCGTCGCGTCGACGTACCGGAGCGGCATCAACATCAAGTTCGGCAAGGCGCACTTTGACTTCCTCGGCCAGGTCACGACCGGCACCGCCGATGAACAGGACTGGAGCAAGGGCGCCATCATGTTCGATTTCCCTAGTTTCCGGCCAAGCGTAGGGGACCAGAAGCGATACAATGAAGCATTCTGTAAGTCACCACGCTACAATCTTAAAAAAAAAGAGGGAGAGGGAAAAAGCGGAGAGAGAATGACAATGTGATATTACTAATTTTCGTTTCTTCTTTTCTTGTTCCTTAGATATCAACTTGGCCAACGCCCTGGTGGATGAGTTCCCATGCCGACCGCACTGGACGAAGAACACCCGCGACGTTTTCAAGCGGGCCGTCAAGAACCTGGACCCCGACGTGAGTCTTATTTCCTTGCTTTCCGCGCGCAATTGTGCGAGAGATCTTGTGAAGCTTTTTTTTTTTTTTTTTTTTTTTTTTTTTTTCGGAATTAAAAATGGGATCTGACTTCCATATTGCCGCACTCAGTACCTCGCTCGCTTCAAAGCCGTGCGGCAAAGGTTCGATCCAAAGGGCATTTACCGCAGTGTCGTGGGGGAAATTATCGGCATGTATGACTAGAGGACAAGGTTGAAGAAGGGGCGCAATTTTTCGCAATCCGCTCTCCAGGAGATGTAAACAAGTTGAAAAAGAAAGAAAAGAAAAATCAGACTTCATTTCTATGAAACACAATAGACAATGTGCAGTCTTGGTATCATTTCCACCAGTATTCCATCGACAAAAGTGTCAAGAGTTAAAAAAAAAAAAAAAAAAAGGAGAGGAGAGTCTGAGAGAGGGGGGGGGGCCTTGTATGGGGGTATCCATCACACAGGCTCACAAGGCTCTGCAATTAGAACATTATCCAACATGTCACGCCACCAGCCGCCCCTCGAGCATGAGTGATGTGAACAGACAAAAGGGCGGGCCGTCGGACATTTCTCTGAAAGTGCTCATTTCCGCACGGGGATGTAGGCCTTGTTGCCGACTGCCTTGTCCCACATGGTCTCGAGAATGCCGCGCACAGGTCTCCTCTTGCCCGCACCTGTTTCCATGTCCGCCTTGAGCTTGTCATAGACAGAGGGCAGCGTCTCGGCCTTGTACTTCTTGCGCATCTCGTCGTAGACATCTTTGCGGTAGATGAGCCAGAACTCGTCCTCGGTGTAGTAGGTTCGCGCGTACAGCAGCTTGGCGCCCATGAGTTCGGCGCTTCGCAGCTCCAGCTTGCGGTTGAGCTCGTAAAACGCCTTGGGGTCGCGGGGCCCGCGGCCGTAGACACCGACGGCGAAGATGCGTTGGTCCGAGACTTCGTCGACGCGGGCGTTGAAGCGAGACGTCAGGCCAATCTCCCTGGGGGCCTTGCAGGGGGCCAGGAAGATTTGCAGCTCCGGCAGCGTGTCGTTGACAAAGGCAATGAACTCCTTGACGGTGCTGGCGGGTATGCCAAAGTCTTGCACGACGTATTCGTTGGCAAGGCCGGACTTGTGCAGCGCGTGGTAGCATGTGCGGCTGTCCAGGAAGGGGTCGGCCAGGCGGCGAGTGAGAGCATTCTCGGGCACGTGGAAGTGCCTAAAGGCAAGCTTGCCGCCCCAGAAGGCGCCGTGGTCGTAGCGGAAGAGGTAGTCGGGCGTGTGCATGTAGAGGTCTGTGGGCTTCTCGGGAGTGGGCTGCTTCTTGATGGCGGCCTCGATCGTGTCGGCAAACCAGTGCACCTCCATCTTCTTGAGAGCAGACTTGCCCTGGGGCAGAGCGTCGACGAATCGGCCAAACATGACGACGATTGTGCCCTTGCGGAAGTACACGCCGTCGATGAAATGGATCGACTCGTCCTTGGCGGCCTCCTCGAACAAGTCGTGGGCCTTGGCGACGTCGTCCACCAACTGCACGTCCAGCCGCACGTATGGGGTGGCCGGGATCAGCTCAATGGTGAGCAGAGTGACAATGCCAAAGGTGCCCAGGCTGCCGGCCGCATGCTCCAGCAGATCTGCGTTGCGATCGCGATTGGCCGTTTCCAGCGTGCCGTCGCCAAGCACAATCTCAATCTCGGACACGGTGTTGTTGAAGAGGCCGTAGCGGTACATGCTGCTCTCGCCGGAAAAGCCAGAGTAGCCGCCGCCGACAGTGATGCCCTTGAACTCCATGACAATCTTGGGAACGACGCCGTGCTTCAGCGTGTGGGCTGCCAGGGCGTCCATGGGCACCTTGGGCTCCGCCTGGACCGTCATGGTCTCCAGATTGACGGGGAAGATGCGGTCCATGCCGCTCGTGTCGACAATGGCATCCGCCTTGAAGGACAGCGGCCGCGTAGAGCTTGTAGAGCCATGGTACACACGGAACTGCTTCTTGCTATCGTAGAAATGCTTAACCTGCTCCTGGATCTTGGCAACAGCGGCGTTGTGCTCCTCAAGGAGCTTTGCGACGCTCATCTTATCTAATGGCGGCTTGGGAGGGGTATCAATCTATTGATGAGGAAGAAGGCGGCGACAACGATGAACCAAGGGAAAAAAAAAAAACGATGACCAGAGGCCGGAACTACGGAACTGGCAGAGGCAGTGCCCGGACGACGGCTTCTGGACCCAGAGCCAGCACCAGCGCTTGGATGTGTAGAGAGAAGGAGAAGAAGATGAAGAAGAAGAAGAAGAAACAAGAAGAAGAAGAAGACGAAGTGATCTGAAAAAGAGGGCACCGGAGCTCTCCCGCCTTGTTGTGACGGACACTCGAACGTTCGGCACGCTGGGACTGGCGCTGTTGTTCGGGGAAAATTAGGGGGGCTGGGAGCTGCTGACGTGCCCTGCTAAGCCCCCCGAGCTTCACTGTAGCATTGGCTGCCGTCTGTCGAACCTCCACTTGGGGCCGTTGCAGCAGTGAGACAGGGCGTGAGATAAAAAAGAGTGAGGAAGACTCGGCAGTGTCGGGTATGCATTGTATGTGCTAACGACTCTCTTCAGTGGATTTTTGCTACGGTTCAAGGGCTGTTCGAAACAAGCCATGTGCTATTAAGTTTTTTTTTTTTTCTTTTTGGCTTGGGCTTATATATGAATGGCAACCGCGAGCTGGTGGAAGTTGGATAAAAACGAAAAGAGTGCTGATGGTATCCAAACAAGGACGAGGGGGGAAGAAACGATGTATGTTGGTGTATTAGGTTACTGAACATGGTGATATCCAACACAATCTATTACTGAAAAGAAAGAAGATTGAAAAAGAAATGAGAGAAAAAAAAAACACTCAACTTCATAAGCTCAAAGGCAAACTGCGTATATAAGGATGCGTTCATGGAGCGGCGAGCGCCTTATGTAGGTATGCACCCATGTAATGTAATCATGGCTATCGGGCTATCGATAACAAGTGGGTCCGGCGCGATTGCCCTGGTTTGGAACGTTCGAGTTTCTTTCGGAGCTCGAGCTCGCATGACACAACCGCCAACATTTGCGACGGCTGCAATCGAGGCGCATATGCGAACAGGCTCCATGACATACGGCTAGATATGTCGACAGTCTACAACCTAGAGCCACAGCCCACGGGCTCGGCGATCCTGCACACGACCCTGGGAGAAATCCACGTCGAGCTTTTTGCCAAGCAGACACCACTGACGTGCCGCAACTTTCTCCAGCATTGTCTCGATGGCTACTACGACGGCACCACCTTCCATCGGCTTGTTCCAAACTTCATCGTGCAGGGCGGCGATCCTACAGGGACCGGGAACGGCGGCGAATCTATCTACGACGGAGGCGCCTTTGGCGGCGACCTGGATCCCTGGCCCCTGGACCAGAGGCACGGGCAGAACGCAGGACCCAATGGCATCAACTTCAAAGATGAATTCCACTCCAGGCTAAAGATCAACCGGCGCGGCATCTTGGCCATGGCCAACGAGGGGAAACCCGACACAAACGGCAGTCAATTCTTCTTCACGCTGGACAAGGCAGAGGAACTGAATGGCAGGAACACAATGTTTGGAAGAGTTGCTGGCGACACAATCTATAACCTGGTAAAGATTGGCGAATCGGAAGTAGAAGAGGAGACCGAGCGACCGCTATACCCGGCCAAGATTCAAAGGGTGGAGATCTTGGTGAACCCTTTTGATGACATGGCGAAACGATCGAGGGTGGCGCAAACACAACAAAAACCAAAGGCGGAGAAAGAGAAGAAGAAGAGGAGGAAAGGCGGAAAGCAGCTGCTCAGCTTTGGAGACGAAGAGGGCGACGAAGAGGTGCCTGTGTTCAAAAAGGCCAAGTTTGACACGAGGCTCATTATCGAAGAAGAGGAAGAGACTCTTGCGCCTCGAGACACGAGCTCGAAGCCAACGTCCTCTGTACCTCAAAGCTCGGACAAGCAGGCGAGCGGGAAAAGAGAGGCCAACGGCGAGCGGGAGGAGCCCGTTTCTGAGACCAAGCACTATGATGATGATGAGGAGGAGGAGGAGGGGGAGAGGCAGAGGAATGCTCCCTTGCCGAGGAGGCGCAATGAGCCATCACCCGAACCATCTCCTACGCCGGAGCCGATTAAGGAAAAGAGCGCGTTGGAAAAGGCCAACGAAGAGCTAGCGGCCCTCAAGGCTTCGCTGAGGAGGACGATCCATTCCGAGGAACCTGTCAAAGAAAAGAAAAAATCAGCACTAGAATCAATGATACCTGACACGTCCATTCGGGGAAGGAAAAGACGGCCTGGCGGCGGCAGCAACACCACAACTGGCGAAGACCAGGCTGCTCTTCGCATACTAAAGGCCTTCCAGGCGAAGCTTGACAAGGCTCCGCCATCGAAGGAGACGGCCGCGGAGACTCCCGTTGCCGACGATGAAGGCGAAGCGGAGAGGCCCTTCCAGGACGAGGAAGCGGAACTGTGCGATTTGCACTTTATTGCAAACTGCCAGAGCTGCACGTCCTGGGATAAGCAGGACAGGGACGAGAGCGATGACGAAGGCTGGATGTCACACGCGCTTTCATTTGCGGCGGATAGGCTGGGTAAAGATCTCAGCAACCGAAAGAAGGCCGAAGAGGAGCTGGTCGTCATCGATCCGCGGGAGAAGGCACGGACGCTGAAGGAGGAGAAACGGGCTGAGCGAGAGGCTCGAGCTGGCGGGTCCGGGAGGGCCTGGGATCAAGCAAGGAATGCCCAAATGGCACGGGCTGCTTCCTTGGCTGGCAGGGGGGCAAAATGAAACAAACGGATGGATGGTCCATGGCACTCGTATCACAATGAATGTCTCTTTGAGGCATATCGATATCTTGGCACTATGGCGCAGCGTATGGAGCACTGCAAGTTTGGATGTAGCCGGTCTGATTTTTGTTGTTTTGGTTTTAATTAACATCACACGAGCGCATTAGGGGTAATACGTTGGCCAAGCTCATCACATAATGGGATATGCTGAATTTTTGATTGCGGAAACCTCACACTCTCCGCCGTGATCAACAAAAGTTTAGCCTCAAGCCTATAAGGCATTACTATTACTACCTTGCTATACTCGACGCTCATCATCCCTAACATCATACAAAGTGCAGCACAATTCAATTGAAGAAAGGAAAAGTTGCCCCCCCCCCCCCCCAAAAAAAAAAATCTTGAGCGATTACAGAATTCAACCTACATCATCTGGATTAAGGAAGCTGTGGCTCCCAACAAGTCTTCGTGGCGCAGTTGGCTAGCGCGTCAGTCTCATATGGAAAATCCGATATGATCCAGACATTCAAGTTTGGGCCATCTGAAGGTCGTGAGTTCGAGCCTCACCGAGGACAATTTACCTTTTGCCCTAATGCTCGAGAGCAGCGGCGGTTTGGGCTTTCTTCTTCTTCTTCTTCTTTTTTTTTGTTTGTTTTTGGACTAATACTGCTTTGGATCAGAAGCTCTCTCTACGTTTGTGTAAGATGGATACATCTGGCAAATCCATTGTTTGAATGGAAAAGCGGCTACATATACATACATATTTACATACTAGGTACTTACTAACATACATATATACATACATACTTACATAGCATATACATACAGACATACGGACTCTCCCCCCCTCCCTTTTTACAAGAGGCACAACTGATATTTGACCGGCATCAATTCAGGTAGGGCGATATTAATTGCGACACTTCAATCGGGCAATGATCTTCGTGTCTTATTGTGGGCTCTGCTGCATGCATCATGTAAGTTTTTTTTGGTCATTTTTTGACTAATATAATATCCCTGTCTCAAGCGCCAACACTCTGGGCGATATACGTAAGGTATTATATTATGGGCAGTCGTCAAGTGACTCCATCATCCCAAAGATACAAAACCCATTCCATATTGAGAGGCATTCATTAGAGCATTCTCCTGCCAACCACGGTCTCGGACACCAGCCATCGGCAACCTTTATTTTCATCAAAGGACGCCTAGCAAAAAGAAACAGGGGGAACAAAGCCCCCCCCCCTCCCTGTGTTTGTTTGCTTGGTACGACGAGGCGGCTTATCATCACGTGGTGAAGAGCTTTGTCCCGCAGGGCTCCATTATCGACTCGCGCGCTGATTGGCCGATCGGCCGAGATACTGCGATGACATCTAGACCGCTGACCGAAGCCCACTCCTGCGAAGCAACTTTGTAATAATGAGATAAACGATAAACCCATTTTCTTTTTCAACACACCCGCGACGGGCTGCAAACTCGGCCCAGCTCAACAGCCGTGTCTTTTGCTTCAAGATTGAGCCGACGCGACAGCTCGCCGATCCCGCGACCGGAATGACGACTCTCTCCCGCTGAAGCAAAAATTTTTCCCTTCCTGGCTGCGTCGACACAAAGCAGAGCCCGGTCGAATCCGCCCAACGAAGCGTTCGCGCCGGAAAATCCAGAGAGCTCCAAGTCGCCGCAAAGGCCGCAAAATCCCAGGCACCGCAAAAAAAAAAAAAAAAAAAAAAAGGCACCGCTCAAGACGGAGCGCCTTGTGCAGCGCGCCCGGAAACGCCTCCTTTTTGCATAGAAGCAACTTTTTTTGCCTGTCGCCTGGCTAGGCTGCAGCGGATTGCCGGACAATCGACGACTCGCACATCCTCCTCCCACCGTTGCGGCTGGCGAGTCTCAGCCCATCCCGTACAAGGCTGCTCGATCCCGATCTCCAACTACCGGCCAGCAAAAGTCGGACGTGTTCTCTGACCGGGGGGGGGTGGCGAGGCTAGACGCTAATCTCGTGCGCGCCCACTTGCCGCCAGCCTTGCTATTGCTGGATGCAGTGCAACTGCCTGCGTTTGGAGACAAAGACTGCTCACACATACACACAGCCTTGGGCAGCGGTACTGCGCTGGGCACCACCCGTCAGTCCCCTTCCCATTCACCGCGATTGCAGCCGCCGCATTTCAGCTCTCGTCGGGGCTCGTCACTCTCTGGCTCCCTCTCGCGCGACTCGTTTGCCCAGACGCCTTCAGCGACCAGCCGGCACGCGGTTGTACGTTCCCCTCCTCCATGTCTGCACCGAACTCCCGGAAGCGAGCAGCCCCCGGTGCGTCGCCAATCGTACCGATCCAGCGGAATATGCAGCAGCCGTATGCAGCCGACCATAACGCCGGAGCGAATCCTGTCATGCAGTGGAACAGCACTGGCGGCGACGCCGATGCCACAGACTACTTCAGCGCCGCCGCTGCGCACAGCGAGAATCCCTATGGCCTTGCGCAAGCGCAGCCGACATATCCTCAGGCTGTCGTTGCGCCATCGAACTCGCTCACACGGCGACAGACGAACCGCGCCCTTGTTCCCACGAATCTCAGAGCTGCCTATGATCCGTCTCCAGCCAGGTGGGCAGGCTTTGGCGAGGATGCACTCCTCGTCTCGCAGAACGCGACGGAGGGTGGGGCCGAGCAGGACAACGTAGAAATACTGGAGGAAATGGCTCAGAAGGCGAAACGAGACGCTCAGGCTAAGAGAAAGCAAATTCCACCGTTTGTTCAAAAACTAAGCAGGTAAGCCTTGTCAAAGAAAATGAAAAAAAAAATGAAAATGAAAAAAGGAAAGAAAAAAACGAAGAAAAAGAAGAAGAAAGAAGAAGAAGAAGAAGAAGAAGAAAGAAGAAGAAGAAAAGAAAAAAAGCCCTTTTGGACGCCATTTCCAAGGCGATATCAAACTAAAGATTTATATCAGTTTTCTCGAGGAACGGAAAAACGAAGATTTGATTCGATGGTCAGAAAAGGGCGATTCTTTCATCGTACTTGACGAGGACGAGTTTGCAAAGACTTTGATTCCAGAGCTCTTCAAACACAACAATTACGCGTCATTTGTGCGGCAGCTCAACATGTATGGCTTCCACAAGTGCGTAGGGCTGTCCGACAACTCCATGCGCGCGAGCGAGCGAAAGAACAAGAGCCCGAGCGAGTACTCGAATCCCTACTTCCGGCGAGGGCACCCGAACCTCCTGTGGCTGATCAACAAGCCAAAGAGTGGTAGCAAATCCAAAAAGGGGAACAAGAGCCAGGATGGCGATGGCGACAGCGAGGAGGATGGCGGGCACGAAGAGATATTAAACCACCAGGGCGTCCCGCCGGCAAACACCGCGGGCCGCTCCCTACCCTCTGCGGGGGCGGAATCCCAGCCTCTCCCGAAGAAGGAGATGGCGCTGATCAGGGAGGAGCTGCAGAAAGTACGGGAGCAGCAAAAGCTGATTCTCGGAGCCATCAACCGTCTGCAGCGCAACAACAACGAGTTGTACAACCAGGCCATCATGTTCCAGACCCAGCACGACCGGCACCAGAACTCAATCAATGCCATCCTCAACTTTCTAGCAAATGTCTTCAGAAAAACGCTGGAGGATCAGGGGAACCCGCAGAACGTCGGCGATATCATCTCGAGCATGATTGCAAACCAAGGCCAGCAGCCATCCCATCAGGGCAGCGTCGTCGACCTGGGCGATTTCATTCAAGCCCAGGCCAACGCGGCAAACGCACTCGGCGTTCCCACTTCCAGAAAGGCACAGAAACTGCTCCCGCCGATTCCCGAAATCAATCAAGCGGTGGGTCAGTCGAGCCGGTCGCCATCAACGAGCAGCACGCTATATCACCCCCCCGGTGGTCGCCCTGAAATGGGGCATGTTACGGAGCTTTTTGAAACGTCGCCATCGGATACGACGACGCCTAGCCTTAGGCAGGAGCTCGAGGCAAACCCCCATGAACGAATGATGAGGATAATAAATGACCACAACGCAAGCAACCCGACCGGCCTTGATTTGCCAGAAGCAACTGAGCTTGTTAACAACGCCCCAAACGCCCTGAGCAACGACCAGAGGAGCAAGCTTGTCAATCTCATGGCAGCACAGTCGTCGTCCTCTGCGATGCCAACCATACCCGCCGCGTCTGATCCCTTGCCAAAAATCCCCCCTACGGCTGCTGCGCCGGCCGTCCCCTCTCCAGCACAAGAGAACATCGCTGCGGCCCCATCGCTCTCGCCGATCTTGCGGTCACCAACCATGCCCGTGCCTTCGCTGCAACACATCAGCACGAACCAAAACGATCTTGAGCAGCTGAAACGCCTACAGAGCGAACAGGACGCAAAGATTCACGAACTGAGCGACATCCTGGGACCACTAAGCCCGTCTGGCCATATCCCCGGTCTGGGAGATGGAAACGAAGCCTATTTCGACCCTCCGAATGTCGATCTAGATCAGTTCTTTGACAGCAACGCTTTCCTCAACGACGCTCACTTTGGAGACGGGAACGATTTCAACTTTAATCTCGACTCAGACGGGCTCAACAATGGACTCCACCATGATCTCGATGGAACCAATCACAAGTTTGACACTCCGAGTCCTACAGGAACTGAGGAGATCCAACGGGATGATATTGGTTTGAACGATGGCCCTAATCATGAGAATAAGAGGCGGCGCATGGGTTGATGTTTCTGTCTTCCGGTGCGTGATTTGTCGAGGGCATGATGGGACGAATGATGGACGAATTCTAACCCCGGATTTTTTTTTTTTTTTTTTTTTTTTTTTTTTTGCTCACTCTACGCGTTATGGGCAACAGTGGTCTATTGGTATGAGCTTTACCAAAAAGAAAAAGAAAGAAAAAACAAACAAACAAATAAACACCCCCCCCCCCCCCCCCAAAGAAAAAAAAAAGAAGAAGAAGAAAAAACGCCTCCCAAACCCACGCAACTGTGGCTCGCTGTTGTTTCATAAAGCAGCCACAAGGGAGGCAGGTTGAATGTTTCCGTTATGCGGCTTCGACATCCTTGAACCAGAGGACCCCAAAATATCTACACCGCGAGTGTATGTCATCTTTTTCAAAGGAAATAGCATTATGAGAGGCGAAAAAGAGCGAGACTGAGCGAATCTAAGAGTTGAAGCGATCGAATTCAAAAGTCACATCTAGGGATCATCTTATCAGGACAAGGAGTAACGACCGCCTTGTACAGAATATATAACCACAACATTGCTCCCAATAACATTGCTCCCAATAACAATGCTCCCAATTCATGCTACTGGGGGGGGGA
Organism: Trichoderma cornu-damae; assembly: GCA_020631695.1. Classification (NCBI taxonomy): domain Eukaryota; kingdom Fungi; phylum Ascomycota; class Sordariomycetes; order Hypocreales; family Hypocreaceae; genus Trichoderma; species Trichoderma cornu-damae. The sequence goes on from CM036089.1 coordinate 4,894,811, forward strand.
GGCGCAATTATCTCACCTGGGCTCTTTTGGAAAATATGAAAGCAAAAATCCGGCATCTGCGGTAAAAAAAAAAAAAACAAAGGAATTTCCTATTTATGGGATTTTTTTTTCTTCCTTTTTTGGGGGGGGGGAAGGGGGGGGGTTTTCACTGGCCAAAGCAATGGCGGAAGCATACAGGTGCTTATTGTACATTTTTTTTTCTTTCTGTCTTTTTCTTTCTCCCCTTTTGCATAGATATCGTATGGAGTTGAAAGTACATGTCTCGGATGAGAGCCCAAGACAAGACTACTTTTTTTTTCTTTTTCCCCCTCTCTAACGCGGTAGCTATAGTTCAAACCTCATTCAAAGTTGAGCTGTTGAATGAACGATAGCTTGAAAGCAGCCCGAGTGAATGAATGAACGACGGTATGATTGCCATTGTGACAAAACGAAAACCTCATTTTACAATGGCAGCAATGGGCAATACTGGGGGAGAATGTGCCGGACGTGTTCAAGAAAACATGCGTTTATTTCTTGTGCTTCTGCTCGTCCTCATCTCGTTGTCATTCCTTTCATCACCCGTTTGTTGGTTTTTTTTTTTTTTCTTAATGAAGCGTCCTTCTTAATGGGCTCATCGGCACGACAAAATTCACCAAACCATCTCTCTACTCTCTCTGCCACCACCAAAGCTACGTTGAAGCCTCCACGATGCCGCTTGTAAGCCTCGCCAGCCTCCTCTCTTTCCTTCCTGCTTGGCCATTGGCTCCTGACGCCTCTCCTACTGCTGCCAAGGAGTCACCGACACTTCGAGTGTGCTTCCCGCTTAGGGTCCAGAGGGGGCCGAATGGTTGGTGGGAATACGAGGAGTATGGGATTCAATTTCGTGATCGGCTCATGTGGCGCCAGGCGTTTGGTCTTGATGCGGATTCTTTACGAGGTATGAGCCCTTGTGGCGGTGGAGCTAATGGCCAGGTCGAGTTGAATCGGAGCGAGCCGACCGGGGGAGGTTGGAGAGAGGCTGCGATCGACAGCGATGCGGGATTGGGACCTGGTGATGCGGCTTTCAAGAGTCGCTGGTCGAATTCGTCTTCGTCTGCGTCGTCGGTTCGTGCTTCTAGGCGAAATCGTTCTCGACAACATGCAGTCTCTGAAATATCACCGTCTCATAGGCCCTCGCCACCTTCTCCCCGTCATACTTGGATAGCAACTGGCCCTTGTCGGCCGACCTCGTCCATCGAACAGCCTCGGCCACCTCGGCCTGCTCCCCCCAGATCATCTCCTGGACAGCTTCAGTCTACCAACGGCATCATCATACGAACTGCCGAGATGGAAGAAATACAGCGCCATCGCGATATCGCGCTTCGAAAGCTTGAGGGGAGGCCTCTTGGTAGGACTAGGGACAGATACCTCTCAGCACTTCGAAGCGTATTTCTTACACAAAGAGGGCCGGTGACTGCAAGTTCAGCATTGCGCGCTCTTCGACGGTCCCTGCGGCAGCAGACTTGGCCCCAAGTCCAGGGAAACATCTGTCTGCCACCGCGAGAATGGGCTTGGTTGAGAGATGTCATCATTGGCGGACTGACAGAGGAGGATGCGCAAGGGACGATCCCCGCTTGTGCGGAAAGGCAAGAAGCCATGCTGATGCCCGTCGAGCAGAGAGAAGACTACTTCCAGGTGCAGATGCGCCACAAGAGAGAGGCCACCTCGGTGAAGGACGTGAGGGCGGCTTTGGAGCAGATTGAGGCTCGGAGTTGGGAAGACGTCGTGTTTGTGACGTACGAGGACACGCCTCGCGATATGAGGCGGTGGTATACAACTAGGGAGCCGCGAATCCTTCAATGGGGAATGAATATGATTTGAGGAAGGGGGATTTTGTTTTTGTCTTGGGAGATGATGCTTGATGCTTGATGGACAGATGGGGGAAGAACGAGTTGGACGACGAGTAGAGTCATGGATAAAATGGCACGTAATTTTTTTTATTTATTTATCTATTTCTTTATATTGTTTTAGTGAATGCCGTGAGAATCGTCAAGTCGTGTTCTGTGATGGCAACTGTCTGTGTAGTTTAGCTGTGGTTTACTTATGAGCCAGGCTTATTGCATCGGGTATATATATATATATATATATATATATATATATATATATATATAGCAGATGCATGATAACATAAGAAATACATGTAAACAAGGTGTAAGGTTGCCTATACAGATGGCTTTACGCTATATGGAAACTTCTTTGCGACATAGAAGAAGATCAATGGATCAAGAGAAGAGGATTGATATAGACAGCAGAGGAACTAACTGGTGAGGAAATTCAAGGCCTCGAAGCCAACGCAGCAACTGTACCTTAAATCACCAACAACTGCAAATAATAACGGAACTCCTAAAGACCAAACATCTATCTAGGTAATACCGCCAGGCAAAAAGGACTTTTACTACAGCCAGCTGGCAGCGTTGACAAACCGGCTATTACTTAATAACCATATTGACTGACTATAAGGCATCTACAGGCACTTATAAATACACCAAGCATTTCCGTCCTAACCTTTTCACCTTTTTCTCTTCCTCCTTTCATCTTCATCTCGTACCATGAAGGCAAAAACTACTTAATCATCACACCGCGATACAGACAACGATATAACAATCCTATTATATATATATATAAGCGACCCCTCGCTCAGTGTTACTGGAAGTCCAACTGCGAGAGGAGATTTTTAAAAAAAAAAAATTGGAAATGGGGTCATCTTGTGGAGGTTATCGAGATGTGGAAAAAAAAAGGTGAAACAGTTCGCCAGAGATACAGACACCACGGGTAGAATGAATAAAGCATGATGAAACGGACCGGACGTCGGGTGATGTAACATAGAATCTTGAGTTTTCCCCTTGCCATGAAGAGGCATCATTATGCAATGGACCTTGAGAGTCCCAACTCCGAACAGCATCTCATGCGGAGGGTATCCCAGGTCCTTCATCTTGTCTGTTGTTCATGGCCCTCATCACCTGGGTCACAGATAAATCCCTGTCCTCATGGTCCGACAAGGTTTTACTCATCAGGGTAATGTAGGATTTTTTGATGGTCACGTTGATCATTCCCACGTTGTCGTGTGACTGCGAGGGGGCATTGGCTTATTATGATGTTTCTCTACCTCGCAAATACTCCAAACCCACGAGATATGAAGGAGTTTCCAGCAGCCGCCTTTGCCATCCTTGAATATGGCCTCCATGGCATGAGTGGTGCGGTACAGCAAAATCCATCATGGAACGACGCTCGTCTTCAACCTTGCAATATAAGCATCACTTTGTCCTGCGACTTCGTTTCAACAATTGCTACCAGTTGTTGTGGCACAAGTCATCAGGACGAAGACACTTTCATTCTCTCTGCTACTAGTTTGAAAGAAGCAATTATTATTGTATCGTAGAATTAAAACAAAAAAAAGGACGGCGTGAAGTGACGAACGTCGCTAACTTCATATAGTTCATATAGTTGTAGTTTGATTATAAAATTGTCTCATGATGGTTGAACAACCGGTACCCAAGACAGCAATACAAGACCGAGCCATGGATTCTTGTCCAGCATCTGAACGCGTCTGACAACTGGTAGCAATTACACTGCCATCGTCGGCCGTCCCTCAACTGTTTTATAGGGCTTCCGGCCTTTCTCTGGGCATTCGGTGTTTAGTGGCGCGACGATGTCAGTTGCGAGGAGTGTCTCCCGAGGTTGCACGATCGACCATTTCCTGGTGTTGTCAATTGTCGACCAAGTCAATGCGCATCTTCATGACCATCTAGGTATGTCGCTCCTCGTTTCCACTTTGTCCGACAACATTATGGGACCTCGTTTGATATACTACACGTTTCGTCTGCTGAAAATGTCGTCCACCGATAGACAATGATGAGAAGACTGTGCTGAGGTTCTTCGCCCAACTCATCTTCCGACGTTTTTCAATATAGGTTCTGAGCTTCCAGCACGGTTTGTCTTGCCAGCGGTCTTTGTGTACACAAAATGCTCCAAACTGGCCCATCATAAACAACAACGCGCAGTGGAAGAGCAAAACATGTAGGAGGTCAAGTTCTATCGAAAGACAGCCTCCAGCCATAAATTATTTCGCACCGCGGTGAAGAACGATTGAACAATTGAACACTTGGGAAACTCAACCTCATCCTGGAGGCACTGCACAAGGAGATAGCTGTTAATACTGTGCAGTTAACGTATGCTAGCTTATTACATAGTCATAAAAGTGTCAATGCTCGTTCCTTCCAACGGGCTAAAGCAGACTTGACAACCCCCCCCCCCCCCCCTTTTAAACGATGATTTATATCCTGAATGTTCTGATGTACTTGTATTTTGCTCAGACTGTCTAGGTAGGTGTAGTCCTCTGTCACATACCGGGCAGGTTTATGGGTAGTGTTTATGAAGGGATTGTTAGCGTAACCGCTCTATATATCTGGTTTAGTTGTTCATCATTGCTTGATGTACTCTTGTTCTTGCTGGACGAGTTTTATTCGGTCTTGTTGTTGGAAGACTTTTATACAACTAAGGTGAGTTTGTCCGTGATTGGATGGTCAACGATTTTTGGTATCCCATTCTTCGACATCGCGCCACACTGTATACCGGGGGGATGGCTTGAGCGTGTTGGAGGCATCCGGCTTTTCCATTCTTGCCGTCCAGGTGTAGACACCAAACCAGTGATCCTTGGCGCGCAAAAAGTAGGCTTTGCGTGGCATCCATCGGAGGAATACAAATGTCCATGACGGCGTAACTATACGTGGTGCTGTATGTAGAAAGATCGAATCAAATTCCAGGAATGGCATCATCTGTTGATATAATGGTGGTAAAAGGGTGATTGGAACTTTTTCCATCTCTCTCATAGCCATCCGTCCTTGTCTGTCTAGATGTCAACGATGGAGGGTTGGCCGCTGTCCGTTTTTTCCCGTTTTCGTGCCCACCAAGTCGCCATCAATACAGTTTCAGCTGAGCTGGAAGTAGGCCTGATGAATGAAGTGGCCGAGGCTGTCCCGTAACTGTTTTTTGCTAGGCCTTCTGGCCTTTCTCTCGGCATACGATTGTTGGCGGCATTAAGGGTAGTGAGCTGGTGCTAGGCAGCAGTCGTCCTTGAGCTTTCGAGTGCCTTGAAGATGGGACGTCGTAAAACTGGCAGACCTTGTTGGACGAATAGAGCCGTTTTATGTAATTTCATTTTATGTTTTTTTGTTATATTTTATTTCATTTGTTGTTGTTGAAAACTGTGGATGGTAGCTGGTGCTGACAGCAAGCTTAGTACCAAAGCGCGGCGAACAACGCTTGCCAAAAGTCTGACATGAACTTGCTGTCCCTGTCTCTGATTATAACCTTTAGGATCCCCCAGTTATATAACAATAAGGCTCGCAGGTACACCGTGGCCCATTGCTTGGCTGTGTAACGAGTGGATCTGGGGATCAGGATGGATTTCCTAGACCACTTGCATGTAGTTGTCATCATTGCGTTAAAGTTATAAGTCACAGTCCGTCAGCTTCTAGAATGACCGAGGGGTCTTTAGTAGCAGACCGACAATGAAGTCCATGGCCACTTGTGTGATATGGTTGGGCCAGACTTTGAATGGGTTGTATGTAATTCGCCCATTGGCTTCTGTATTGACATGTCAGTTCGGTTGGCCAGACATTGCGGGCAGTGCGCAATGTATTTCTTGTACTGTCTTTGCCATAGGGCGGCCATGGTTTTGCGGAGGCCGGCATGAAAGTGGTCGTCATGCGCCGTCTATAAGATCTTTCCCGCACAGCTTTTTAGAATGCAAAGATAATGTCGGTCGCTGACGTCCCGACAGTATATCAGGCTGTCATGGTAAAGGAAAGGTGTTTTCACTGGTTTATCCCTTTTCCCTGTACCCTGTGTCGCAGACTTTGCAGCGTTTTTATCAAGCACTTCTACTTGTTGAAAAATAAAAAGGGGGCGGCGGCAAAAAAGGAGCAGTATAGCGGCTGAGACTGCTCTTGTGCATGCGAGAGAGTGCCGTTATTGTCTAGCTCGAGGAGGTCAGCAGTTATGGAGGAAATCGCGTCTGCATCAAACTCACTCTCGCAAATAGTTATTAGTAATAGCAATAGTAATACCAAGAATCAACATCCATGGAGTGCTGTGGCCGTCGGTAGACCGACGCAACACCACGAGACGGTGCTTTCATAAATGGAAGCTCAACACCAGCGTCGCACGACAAGGCATATAGATGGAGAGAGAGAGGGGGAGAGAGAGGGAGAGAGGGAGAGAGAGAGGGAGAGAGAGATGGAGAGAGAGAGGGAGAGAGAGATGGAGAGAGAGAGAGATCGAAGAGAGGCGCATGGCGAGGTTTTTATCGGCGACTGGGCTCAATGGCATCATGTGACCTGGAAAGTGAATGCAGCCTCTGTCGTACCACAACATGATAGCCAAGAGTGAATGAGTGAATATGCTGCTGCGGTCTTGTGTTACGGCCATGTAAAGTAATCACAACGGCAAAGCCGGACATCATAGTAGTATCAGCCAGCGTGAATCGAATAGACGTAACCGTCGCCGTCAAGTGACTCATCTTGAAGCGGATAGCCGCGTGCCCCTACAAGCTGGGCAGGTACGAAGGGCGAAGAAACAAGATCAGCATCCAAATCATAGAGCAGGAACGTACGGCTTGTCCTGAGGCCATTCACTGTCTATGCCATGCACGTCTCCGGAATCGATATGCGTCAACTCGGAGTTGCCTTGTTCTTGACAGTTCCTAGGACACTTCACTGCAGCCATGATACCGGGCCTTGCGTTGAATCTCAGCCCATCTCTCGAGCAAATATACAGCATGTAGATATATATAAACATCCATATATACATACATATATGTATGGATGGATGTATGCTCCCCTCTCTACTTCAATCTCAATGGAGGGTAAGCGCCGAGCATTCCCCGTCGTATATAAATACAGCCTCTCCCAACTCGCAAAAAGTCAGGTGACACCATCTCCATTGAACAATGAATTCCAGGCTCAGTTCGCAAGGGACGGCCAACATTGCTCGTGCCCCCCCGGGCCCGATATCGAGATATATGGGTTGGGCAATGGCCGCCTCCAAGCCCGCCCAACGATGGCCAATAGCCGCAATGCCTCCCGTTTTGTTTTGTTTTTTTCGGATGTATGCCGTGCAACTTTGTCACCTCATCAAGACCCGGTGGCCCACCGCGTGAAAACCCCAGCTGGAATTTCACATGTCCGCGGCCGCCGGTCCCTACGACTCTGCCCGGCTCGCCCCTGGTGGTAGTACTGAAAAAGCGTGCATGAATGGGACATATCCCGTTCAATAAAGGCGCAAAACATCGCGACATGCCAGTTCTTTGAGGGAGCTTGTTGTGAGTGGGCAGCATCCTCGCAGCCAACTCTCGTTTGGGGAAAAACATTCGTACATGGACGACGGCCACACGATTTGCTTTTCGTCGTTTGATGAGGCTCTAGTTTTTCTTTTTTTTTTCTTTTTTTTTTTTGTCATGACCTCCTATTCGGCGAGCGGATTCGCGTGCATGGTCACCTTTTCTATCCGAAAAGGCTCCTTTGGGCGGCTCTTCTTGTCCGCCTCAACGGCCTCCATCTTGGCCAGCGTCACCAGGCCCTCGTCGCCAATCACCTTTCCAAAGACGGTGTTCAAGCCGTCGAGATGGGGCGCCTTGCCAAACGTGATGAAAAACTGCGAGCCGTTGGTGCCGGGACCTTTGTTGGCCATGGAAACGCAGCCCCTGGCGCTGTGTCTCAGTGCGGGTCGAATCTCGTCTTCGAAAGGGGCGCCCCATATCGACTGTCCGCCCTTTGGGTTTTCGGCACTTGGGTTGGCGGGAGCTCCCGTCTGCACCATGAACTTTGGGATCAGCCGGTGGAAGGGCGATTGATCGTAGTAGCCGGAGGCGCAAAGGGCCAGAAAGTTCTGTCGCCGGCCGCGTCAGGAGGCGAAGAGCCAAGGCGGCTCCTCGGGAGCCCACGTGATGCACATACATACCTCGGCTGTCTTGGGAACGCTCTCGCAAAAGACCTCGATCTTGATGTCGCCCAGCGACGTGTGAAGCGTGACGGACATGATGACCGGTTGTCTCGCCGACGGGAAGACTTGAATTTGGTGGTTTGTTGTGTCTTTGATATTATTATGGCAATGTTCCCCCCCCTCAAAAAAAAAAGGGCTGCTCTCTCTGCCCATGGCTTGTCGATAGCTCCGTTCCAGGCTAAGCCTCGTTGGGCAGGGGCGTAGTACCACGGGTCAACTCCACCAAACAATTCGCGTGGAGAGGTTACATTGTGAGATGTGACCCGAATCTCGCCTGTTGCGGGTTTCTCGAAAGAAGAGGAAAAAAAGGGAAAAGGGGAGGGGGAGGGTTTGAGCAATCGGCGGTGACAGGGATTTGACGTCTTATTTTGTTTCTGCCTCTTGGAGTTTTGTTGATTCTCGAACGAAACCGACTGAAGTATGTAGTACCCAAGGTACTACTAAGGTACCTTGAGGCAGTACTAGTAGTACGGTAGTAGCAGTATTAGGCGTATAGTACTGCTAGGTAGGTACCCAACAACGACTCGGAGGTACCTCGTGTAGAAATGCGAGCCCCAATGGGGGAAGTCAATCAAATCAAGACCTTATGTACTTCGTAATAACTACCAAATAAGGTACTCGATCAAAGCCGGGCGAACAATGAAGACGCCTCAAGGTTTCATTTGTCACCTTGGAAGGGGGGGGGGATGGCGTCAGAAAAACAGGTACCAAATGGTACACGCACACCCCAAAATGCAATGTACATACCATGACGAGCCTCCAATGATGCGATGCGGGCTGCATTTCTGCTAGCCCGAGACGTGAGAAGTGGGATGGATGGAATCAAAATTGATTGAACAGCAACCATCATGCGAAAGGAAACCACTAGAAATAACTTATAGCCAGACGGGCTGAAGGGTGCGGGGAATACATTACATTGAACATTTAGTACCTTTGGTACTACTAGGTAGGTACTAAGTTATGTTATACATGCCAATACTCCGTATACAAGTTCTATCTAGGTTGTTTTCCCTTTTCCTTGCCTTGAGCTGAACCATCAAGCCCGTCGCAACAGGCAGAAGAAAGGAGGCGAGGCGGCAGGCTTATTATAAAGGGCCAACCCCGTCGGTTGGCCGGGTTTGCTCTTGCTCTTTCTCTCTTCTTTCTCTTCTCTGTGCTCTTCTCTGTGCTCTTCTCTTCTCTTCTCTGCTCTGTGACAAAGCTCCTCCTCATGCCGAGTTGCTTTTATTGGGCACATTAGCAAGCCGTCAGCAAGCCCTCCAAGCTTCCTCCCGCAGAGGCGCAGACGAGAGGGGCCAGCGTCATCTCAACCGGGTCCGGCGCACAAGCCCCCAAATCTCACCCTGCTCCTCCAGTGCCAAAAAAAAATAAAATAAAAAAGCAAAAAAAATAAAAAGCAAAAAAAAAAGTCGGTACGCCCGTACAGTTTGATTTGATCAATCTCCGTGTCCTTGGCCGAGACGGAGTTGTTTTTATCCGCTGCCTCGGCGGGCGCCTCGAGTTCGAGGTATCGATAGCAAGCGCTTCTAAATGCGGAACAGGGACCGAACCAGCTTGCAGATTCATATTAGAGGCTCGCTTTCCCTCCTTTCCAAACTTGATTACAGGCGCTTTAGCGACCGAGCGCCTCACCCTCACAGCAGCCCTGCCCGCTATTGCAACAGCGCAGAGCCGCTGCAGCTGCTCCACTGAAGCTAATGCAACTCGCAACCCCGGGCCTCCGATTTCAGCTGTCGACGAGGGTCGCCATTGCTCGGAACGCCTTACCTAAACCACACCCACCCGCTCAGCGGCCTTGTATGGCTTTTTGCCCTGCCTCTCCGGGGCTCCGTCAAACATCTCCCACAGCCCAGCCAAAACCTTGCCGCTCCCCCATTTGCGCAATATCGAAAAACTCAACAGCGCCGGCGCGCCGAGGCTGATTGCTGACGCTGCTCCTCGATTGCTGAGCCTTGCTGAAACTGCGACCCGGCACTGAGGCGATCCGATCCCGCTGGCAGGAGCCCTGTGAAGCAGAGAAAATCACCCACCCGGCCGCAGCCTGCCAACCCCACCTTCGTTCGCATCGACCCTGCCTGCCGAGCGCCCTGTTCTTGTCTCTTGCGTTCTCGTGCGGAAAACGGGGCGTCGTGACAGCAGGCTCGTTCACCGAGGAGCTTGCATATGCCTGCTGGCCATCCGCTGTCGACCCGAGCTTGGGGGGGACAAAAGACGACGACATCCCGCGGTTCCGAGAGGGCGCACGACGACGCTTGGCCCGCCACCTCGACTTTCCCCTGACGACAACCGGATTGATTTTCCAGGCCTGCCGCTGCTCTCAACGCCCGCCCCCGCCGCCTCGGGCGCTTTCGCAATCGACGGCGACGGAGACGGCGACGACGCGGCGTTCATCGCAGCCGCCTACGACGACGATAGCATGGCCTCCACGCCGGCCAGCGTGAGGGTCTCGGGCCCTCCGAACAGGAGCTTCCTCGTGGGCTATCCGGGCATCTCTGCGACGCTGGTACGTTGACCGCCGGGCCTACCCCCTTACCGACCCGTCCCTCTCCGGTCTGGGGGATGCGGTGTCGAGGGGGGGCGGATCCGCGGCAAGCGAACAAAACACTTGGCATCGAGAGAACCTGTGCTGACATGGACCCAAACTGACGTTGCAGCCACGGATCGAGGGCAAGGTGGAGATCCGGCCAGGCCAGGGCTTCTCCATGCCCGTGCCAGTGTCCCTGGTGCGGATATGCCTTCAGAAGCGCGAAACCATACACCCCGACGCCGACAGCCTCACCAAGCGACATTTGGGCGCACCCCGCAAGGAGACGACAGACGTGGTGGGCAAGGAGGTGCTGCTGTTCAGATGCTCGTCGGGCAAGGATGCCGAGAGCATCATCTCCATGGACCTGCCCTTTGTCATCTTCATCCCCTTCGGCAGGGGCGGCGAGGAGACAAACCGGAGGATACCGCCGGCGTCCCTGCAGCTCCCTAGTAGGATCGCTGAGACGTACTACGAGCTGGTGGTGACGGTGCAGCAAGGGCACAGCAACCAGTACAGATACAGCTTCCCGCTGCCCCTGCTCCGATACGACACTCTGTCCACTTTCGGCATGTACAACAAGCCCGAGACAAAGCTGGTTGCCAGCGACAATCTCGTCAACCTCGGGATCAATCTACCCCGCTGGAGCTACGGCCCCAACGACCCCATAACCGTGTACATCAAGATATCTCCCAACCTCGACTGGTGGAACAAGGCCAAGAAGGTCACCATAGACAAGATCACGCTGGGGATAGAGGAGGAAATAACGTTCAACCCGGAAGGAGACGAGCCGACGAAGAAGGTGAATAAGCTGGCGAAGCAGGTCCAGATAGTCAAGACCAAATTGCCGGAAGCAGGATACGCAACCAATATCGGCCTAGTCTTCCCCTCGAAGGATCTGAGGGATCCCGACGGCATCATAAAGAGGGGGAGGCCGGCGTTTCCCCAGTACGAGGTGGTCTCGTTTACTACATCATCAACGCTGTACAGGATTGAGTTTTATCTCAACATCAAGGTATGGCTTGCTCTCTCTGTTTTTTTTTTTTTCTTTTTTCCCCTTGTCCTCTTCTCTCCCCCCCTCCGCTCTGCCAATAGATAGACTTGCCGCTTACATAGCACTGTACAGGTGCAAGTAAGCGGTGCTAGGGACCTCCAAATACGGCAACCCATCGTCATCTGCCCCCTGGACCAACAGGGTTGTAAGGAGGAGATGGATGCCATCGAAATCGCGGCCAGAGAAGCCTCACACGTCGATCCGAACAATCCGATGCTCCCAGCGCACTCCATCGTCCTAGCTAACGATCGAGACTCGTTGCGGGCCTTGGGCTTGTGCATGGTTGGAGGGCAGAAGAAGCCGTTTATCGAGTGACGGATCCGCAGTCTACGAATGAACCAAATTAAGCATGCTCAACGGGCACAACGAAGGAAGAAGAAGAAGAAGAAGAAGAAAAGTCATACAGAATGTGCGTTGAGAAAGCGGGTATCTCTTCGACAACAAGCTGCGCCACGAAGAGCGATGCATGCAACGAAAATGTCTCGCTGCAAGCACCCACACACATTGAGCGTGCTTCAAAGAAGCTGAAGAGGCGTGAGATTTGCCAATTCGGCTCTACAGCGAGATCAAACGCTGTTGGATGCAGCATGATGCACAGGCATCACTAACTGGCCAGAGGAGGTTTTTTTTTTTTTTTTTTTTTTTTTTTTTTAACCCTTCTTCAAAAATTACCATTGGCCAACAACAAACGGTACACCATATACCCATCGAAAAAAAGGCGTTTTTGTTTACATGTTTGATTTATCGAGGTTGGGTATTGCAGCTGTTTCTCTATTCGACACAAGGCATAAGTGCATGGCGTTTCAAGGCGATCTTGGACTTCTCATCGTCCAAGAGGGAGATTTTAGGGGAAAGGGGGCCCTTGTTTTTTTCTTTTCTTTTCTTTTTGGGAGGGGGGGATGCTGGCAAATTGGCTGGGACAAATGGCGCAATTTTGGTACAGACAGTGTGCCAGATATATGCTGGAATGGATCTTGGAGTGTGGCTTCTATGCAAAAAAAACAAACAAACCCCCCCCCCCCCCCCCCCTTTTCCCCCTCCCCACCCCGAAGCTTGCTTTCTTCTTTCTATATATTCAACGATGACGAGCTTGACGAGATACTGGGATTTTTAATACATGTACTGTAGTATATTAGGCAGTAGCTACTACCTAGTAGCTCTCGGAGAAGTTGGATCAGGTGCGTTGTACGTTTTGTTATACTAGTTGGGACAGCAGAGACGAGGAGGAGGATATCAATCTCAACGATATGCAATAATATTATTATGATGCCCAATATAATATATCATATATACAGACAGATATCCGAGGGGGGAAAAAAAAAGGGAACCGTAGCCGCAGACTACATACTAGGCAGGCATATATATATATATACTATATATACAGGGTGGCTATACCTCACCTGACATGAGGTACGCGACCTGACCTGACATATGCCCCACTTTTTATGCACTTTCTAGGCCTTGCAGGGTAGTTGACCTGATATATGGTTCAAAGCGTGTTTATTAGTTCAACAAGTGTTTAAACCCACTATTTTATTATATAATAGTGGATAATATGTCAGGTCAGGTTTTTTTTATAATACATTGTTAATATATTATATATAAAAAAGATCTATTTTATAATATTAAGGAATATATATATAAAATAATAATAAAAAAATTAAAATATTAATAATATATAATAAAATATTATTATTTTATATTATATAGTAGATTATTAATATATTAATTATATATTGTTAATATATTGTTAATATATTAACAATATATTAACAATATATTATAAATACATTATATAATATATTAATAATTTACTATATAATATAAAATAATAATATTTTATTATATATTATTAATATATTATTAATATTTATTTTATTTTTTATATATATTATTAATAGATTATTAATAGATTGTTAATAGATTGTTAATAGATTGTTAATATATTATATATAAAAATCTTAAATAAAAATTCTATAATGCATTATAAAAATAAGATAACCTGATAGTAGACCTATTTATTATATCATGTGCACCAGTTAAATCCATTAAAGCATATGTCAGGTCAACTACCCTGCAAGGCCTAGAAAGTGCATAAAAAGTGGGGCATAGTTCAGGTCAGGTCGCGTACCTCATGTCAGGTGAGGTATAGCCACTATACAGGCAGATAGCTATGTACAGGTAATTAAGAGCCATTTGGGGGAATAAAAAAAACGATGCGAGCCGTAGGGATCGAACCTACGCGGGCGATGCCCATTGCGGATCAAGTATTGTTTGTCTTCGGGAGAGCCCGGGACTACCTAAACACAACGCCTTAACCACTCGGCCAGACTCGCCATCACGTGTTAATGTTGAGGACATCAGGCATAATTTTGCATTATCAAGAACGTTGAAAAACATAACCATTTTAAACAATAATAAATAAATAAATAATCCCATTTTGCTCTCAAAAAAAGAGAATTTCACCTTGGGCCACCCCACCTTTTAAGTGGGGTTGGATATCGCGATAGAGAGCATCACTACAACTACAACCTTGGCTTGAATTTTTTCTTCTTCTTCTTCTTCTTCTTCTTTCTATTTCATTTTGCCCTGGGTGAGTGATGATGGCATGATTATCTGTTGGTTTTTATTTTTTAATTTTCTTTCCCCCTTTTCTTTTATTCATATTGTTTTTTATTTTCCTTTTTTTCAGCCAGGGTTGCATATCATAACGCGCCCTAATTAATCAAGGCTTCCTCTCCCAGCGCTTCGAGAATCAAAATCGGGCAGAATTGCGCTTGCGCCGTCGCGGGATCAATCCCTGCGGCCCAGCTGTCCCGGCACTTGAGCCTCTTTTATTTTATTCCTATTTTTTATTTATTTCTTTATTTATTTATTTTCATCTCCCATCGCTTTTTTAACAAAGGCGCACTCCACACAGCATGGCTTTTGATGACGACGACAATGATGACAGCCCGCTAGCGGCGAGGCTGGTCTCGGCGGATGCCGAAGGAAGCGCTGCTCCGACGGCGGAAGACACTCTGGAGGACGACGTGCCGGATTACAAGCTGTTTGCGTCTACGTTTTCGAAGAAGGGCGTCTCGAGCCAGACGGTGCGGAAGGGCGAAAAGGACTTTGAGGCACACGGGACGAGAGCCCAGGATGGGGCGCTGGAGTCGAGTCGCAGGGCTCTGGAGGATGTCTTGAGCTATACGAGGATACATCGGGGCGATGCGTGGGCCAGAGGATGGTGCTTTCCGGATTTCTGGACGGACGAGGCGAACGCTGCGGTGGACTACGAGGGCATGTGGCTCAAGGACAGAGTGGTGGTCATGGAGCATGAGAAGGGAGGCTGGATGAAGGACATCGGGAGAGTGGCGTCCGGGGCCAAAGATCAGCCCGGCGTGGGGAGGCTTTGGCTGCTGCCCGAGGAAGCCATCTACCTCGTCGAGAGAGGCACCGTGGACCTGTGGTGGCCGTATACAGACTTTGAAACCCTTATCCCCAGGGGCAGCGTCGCTGGAGGACCATGCCGGCCAGGCTTTGGGCCCGATGATTACGATGTTGGGTTGCCGCTGAGCCTCGAGGCCGCGTATTCGCTCTTCACCGGCTACGAAGGCGAGCAGGGCAAGACGACGCTGCCCAAGTATCAGGTCTACGCGCACTTGAAGCGAGCAGGCTTCAATGTCCTGCGGGCGCCGCCCGAGCAGCCCAGGCCAGGACCCACGGAGCCTTCGCAGACGCTCTGGCAGTGGCTCTTCTCCCTTGTGAGGTGGGAGACGGGGCAAGGCGACGGGAGGCGGCGGCAACGGCAGCCCTTTGGCCCGCTCGTTGCCCCGGGGCTCTACCGCGCCTACCGGCCGATATACCAGCAACTGGCTCTCCTTCCGAGACACGAGCCTCTCGCCGCGCCGCCGAATCCATCCAAGCCGGAGGATCCCTTCCGGGTGCACTTCCACGTGTGGAAACCCGGCGCAGGCGGGTTCTCCAAGAAGAACCCCCCGCCCCCAGACTTTCGCATCGCCGTGGCAGACACGGCCGACTCGTGCCTCCCGACGTTGGAGCAGATCGAAGCGCTGCTGGAGTCGACGCCGTACGATGCCGCACCAGAGGCGTGGCGGGGACAACCGGGGAAGCTGTACCAGCGGCTGAAGCATGGGCATAGGAACGTGGTTGTGGCGGTGGTGGACAGGGGATTGGTCAACTTTATGAGATTTGGAGAGGGGGCGTTTGGGGAGGAGAAGCTGTTTGAGAGGTTCGACCATAGGAGCGGTGGGAGAGGGGGGAAAAGGGGCGGTCGAGGAGGAGGCGGACGTGGTCGTGGGAGAGGGCGAGGCCGCGGAAGAGGAGGCGGACGATGATTGAGCATTTACCTGGCCGGGTCAGATCTGAAGGTTGTGGGAAGTTGTGCCGCTGCAGCTAGATTTCGACATGGAAAGTTTTTTTTTTTTCTTTTTCTTTTTCTTTTCTTTTCTTTTCTTTTTTTTTCTTTTAATTCGTTTTTTTTTCTCTTTCCTTTTTTTTTTCTTTTCTTTTCTTTTCTTTTCTTTTCTTTTCTTTTTTTTTTTTCCCTTTTTCTTCTTTTATTCTTCTTTTCTCCTTTCTTTCTCTTCTTTTTTCTTCTCCTTCCCTCCCTCAAAAGGGCCATCTACCCATCATTCATCCATGATTGGCTGTATCCTTTGACAACTCAACTCCCCAGCCTAAGTCTGCAAAAAGTCTTTTTTTTTTTTTTTTCTGTTTCGACACGCTAGAACGCGGCACATTCCTACGAATGCAATGCAGTCACGAATCGTCCACGGGAAATGAGTCACGGGGTGGGGAGAGTTGACGATTTGGCCATTAAGAACGACACACGTCTTGGGTTTCTATGATTGAGAGACAACATGTAGGATATGTTACACGGAGGGGGGAATCGACTCTTTGTTTACGCTGGGATCATCTCTTTGGGCATGGATCAGTCTATTCGATGCCGCGGAAATGGGTTGCCACCAGTTGGGCCTGCATGGACGATGGCGAGTTCCGGGTAGCATTTACGCTTGGGAAGCCTGATTCATTCAACGATGTACTAGTATTTGCATCCTCGAGACCGAACAGATCCCGCATTTGCCAAAGCCCGCAGTAAAAAATAAACAGAGGCGAACACATTCTATATCTAACACGAACAACTGGGGCAACTTGGGGGCCTTTTTTTTTATATATTCTTTTTTTTCCTGGACAATCTTTCTGACACAGACCCGCATATTTGATTTATTTATTTATCTATTTTTCACTGGAAGACAGCGACAAAAGCAATCTACATGAATAAGTTTTGATGCAAAATACGAAAAGGAAATGCGAGACACGAGTTGCGATAACTTGGGCCAGAAACTATTAGCGCTCTGTTTCCGGCATCTTCTGCACCATGATTGGAAGCACATGACACACGCAAAAACAACAAAAAAAACACACACACACAAACACAGACAACGCACCCCCCCAACGCCCCTGCAAAATACCCAGAGCCAGAAGCACCGCGACCGAGCTATTGGCAAATAGTAGCACGAGTACGGAGTACAGTAGTGGGCCTAAATGGAAACGGGCGACAATTTGGTGCTTAATAGAAGCTTCCCCCGTAAGTAGATGGAATTACATTCACCCCCCCCCCCCCCTTCTTCCTTGGACAAAAGGGTGTGAGATGAGACGAGAAGAAGGGAGAGGAGGATCCACAGGTCAGATTTGGCGGCCCTGCATGCAATGACGACGCATCACTGGCTCTTTTTGGGCGGGCGAAGATTGGGAAAACGAGAAATCAAGTAACTCTACTATGTACTACTACATACTACCTTACTATAGGTATGTTATCAAAGAAGGGGGGGGGGGGGGGGGTTGCTGTCGACAGGCGCGTCCATGTCACTCACTCTTGGTGGCCCCGTACCAGGTAGATTAAGATGTCTCTGTTTAAGTGAGGAAAGTTGTGATGATTTGATGTGAAAATGAAAAATGAAAAATAAATAAACAAATAAATAAATAAAATTTTGGTCAAAATTTGAAAATTAAACATGAAAAAAAAAAAATTTAAACTAGGAGATGTAGTCATATCCGGTCAGTATTCGATACAATGGTACCTACTACCTTGGTTGTCACGGCCAAGCACGATTTTTTTTCATTCTTGCTATTCTATTCTCTATGAGGTTTCGCGCGTTTTGCGCACAACCAAAGCATGATGATGAGAAGAACAAAGGGGGAGGGGGGGGAGGGCTGGCTGGCCAGTAGAGGTAGGTTAGTTGGGCTGTTGGTGAGCCTTGGGTAGCTTTGCAAAAAAAAAAAACCGTTTTTAATAAATACAAAAAATATAAAAATACAAAAATACAAGAAGTTGAGAAGAAGAAAACTTTCTCTCACCTTTTTTTTTTTTTAATAAAACGGGGTTGGTTGATTTCGTACTGTGTCTTTGTGAGGGAAACCTGGGTTCAACCCGTTGCGGGCAAGCAAGCCTCGATTGCAACCAACCCTCTTCTCTTCTCTTCTCTTCTCTCTCTCTTTCTCTCTTCTTCTTTTTTTTTTCCCCCTCTAATTCATTTTTTTTTCTCCTTCACACACGCTAATCGATGGCTACTGTCATGTGCAATGTCGGTTGTATACATGTGATGCTCCGTGTGGCTGGCTGTTCCCGTGTTGATCAGCCATTCACGCAACACCAGCTGTCCCGACCAACTTTCTTTGTGGGCCTCATCCAGCAAAGTCCCCCCCCATGCAATGTGGCTGTCGTGTTTTGTTTTTTTTTTCATCTATTTGTTTATTTATTTAATATCGGTTGTGCAAACTAGAGACACACACACTCACACACTTACACACTCACACACTGACAAACTCACACACTCACACACTCACTTACACACTTACACTCACTCACACACTCACTCACACATATGCACTGTATTGCGCACATAAGTAAAAATGAAAATAAAATAAAAATAAAAATAAAGCAACGCTTGACTTTTGAATCCCACCGTCTTATGTTACCCCGTTACATTTCTCCCCTCTTGCCGTGAATCGAATAATAATAATAATAATAATTAGCTGACTGTGTTGAGAGGCAAAGTGCCAAGAAGCCAAGGGAAGCGCCATCTCATGAATCAGCACCGCCACTAGCGAGGGCTGCAGAGCCACAAAAAGCAAGGGATTATAGAAACCATATTGGCGGGCAAACAGGGAAACGGCCAATTGCTTATCCTAGCACTACCGACGGACGGGTGGGAGTTTTTGATTATGAACTATGTTTTATTTTATTGTTTTTATTTTTCCTGGCAAGGCGTCTCTTGTTGGTGTTGGACAGCTTGGATATTATGGTAAAAAAAAATTAAATTAAATGAAAAAAATTTAAAACATAAAAAGAATCAATGAAATAAAAACGCCAGAGAAGGGGCGCGCACTTATAGCATAACAATGACACAACGTTAAAAAGGTTGGTTTTGGTGGTATTAATTAAGTGCGTATTTCGTTTGAGGTAGGCGAGATTTGCCGGTGAGAATGCCAATGACATGGACTTCCGGACGGGATATTCTGATGACCTTTTTTTTTAAAAAAAAATAAAAATAAATAAATAAATAAATAGATAGATAAATAAATAAATAAAAAACTCTTCTCTCCTTCAGTGCTATTCTGCCATTCTGGATACACTATTGACATCACGAAGGTGCTGCATTGGAACGGAAACTCGACAAGGCCAAGCGTTTTTTTATTTTTTATTTATTTATTTTATTTATTTTATTTATTTCTCAATCTCCCCCCTGCTCCGCATGACAAACGGGGTCTTTGTATACACATTAATACTACCACGGCACCAACCAGCTCATTTTCATCTTCTTTTGCCCTTGGAGTGTGTGTGTGTGTGTGTGTTGTGTTTCTTTGTATGGCACATATGAGCTGAGCTGAGTCGTGCTGGCGTAGGATTTGGAATATGATCATCTGCTGAAATGAACTGCTGCTGCTTGCTGCTGCTACGACTTATTACTGACTGACTCTATTCACGGCTTTGGGCTGTTGGAGGACCCCCATTTACTTGGACGCCCCTGTTTTTCTTTTCTTTTCTTTTTGTTCTTTTTTTCATATCTTGGGCCCGTCCTGGGGAGGCGCTAAACGCAAGATGGCGATAAATACTAAATGTAACAATGAAATACTGCCCCGTTACAACAACCCTTGGGGAAAAAAACGATGAAATAGGTTCTTACCCTGTATTTCCGAGTTATGCTGTGATGTCAATATGTTTGGTCTTACTCTATATGACCATTTTTTTGACAATTTGCATTGATGAGGGTCGTATTTTTTTCTTCTTCTTCTTCTTCTTCTTCTTAGATATACATATATATATTAATTAGTACCTACTTGGGATACACTTGAGATAGGTATACTCTTGAGAGATATACATGTAAGTACCAAAGAATCCCTGCCTACCTTAGTGTACCTTAATAATGCAAGGTAAATTTATATATAGATATGTACATATGTAGTTTGTTACCTTAGTACTATCCTTGCATCCCGTCTCTCTCCCTACATAAGGTACTAATGATAGCAGTTATCAAGCTCCAACATGATCCAACCACAGTGTGCATTTACAAACATTGCAGCAAAAAATGCACTGTGCCTGAGCCAACCACACCGCCTTTGCTCAAAGCTACCTAAACCCAATTGGCCTGATATTTTTTGCCCTTTTTTTTTTGTTTTTTTCTTGATGGAGGGGGTGTTTCGTTTTGTTGCGCATCAATTTCGCCCCGGTTGATACAAGGGAACAAAACACACAACGTTGGGACAACAACAACAACAACAACAACAACAACAACAACAACAAAAAAAAAGAACAACAAAACAAAACAAATGAGTAGAGGGCACTCAAACATTACACGACGTTGTCTCGAATTGTAGGAGAGAAATTGTGAGAACCGAGGCCATTAATGTTAAAAAAAAAAAAATAACCCCTTGGGATAAGTTTCAACTACCAACCAGACCAGTCAAGTAAGTACCTTTAGTTATGCTCCATCCATACCCAAGGTAGGGAGATAGATGCAAATATGGCTTTTTTTTTTTTTTTTTTTTTTTTTTTTTTTTTGCAAAAACGATATAAAAAGAAACATTTTGTTCTAAAAAAAATAAAAAAAAAAGTTCTGGCCTGGTCTTATTCCCCCCCCCCCCCCCCCCCTTTCTTTTGAAACTGGAAAAGCGCCCAACAACGCCACGAATAGGACCGGCGCCAGCTTGGCGAGCCCTATTTATTTTAAAATGTCTCTGCCTGTGATAAGCCCAATCTCCGTAATTTAGGTTGCACTAGCAGCGACCCAGGCAAAACAAGCGAGGCAAAGTACAGTAGTTTACCAGTTTCAAACGACTCTCGGGCTCGCTGCGAGGTGCG
Source organism: Trichoderma cornu-damae (assembly GCA_020631695.1). Taxonomy (NCBI): domain Eukaryota; kingdom Fungi; phylum Ascomycota; class Sordariomycetes; order Hypocreales; family Hypocreaceae; genus Trichoderma; species Trichoderma cornu-damae. The sequence goes on from CM036089.1 coordinate 4,915,775, forward strand.
CGCTCTCCCACTCCTTCTCCCTCTTCCTCCCCTCTCTCTCTCTCTCTCTCTCTCCCTCTCTTTCTCTCCACATCTTCTCTCCACATCTTCCCACCCCAGCCATCTTGAATAAATAAGACTAGGGGGGGGGAGACTCGCCGTTGTCACTCCGCCTGGGCTAGGCTAAGCATAGTTCAAATACTGCAAGCAACCGATAGGAACAATGGAAGTGGGACGAGGAAGATGAAGCCAAAAAAAAAAAAAAAGGGGGGGGGGGGGGGGGAGAGGGTTTCGTCTGGTGCCATCTATGCTCTCAGTGACTCTTTCATCATCCAGTCTTTTTTTTTGCTTTTGCTTTTGCTTTCTTTTTTCTAATTTTTTTTTTGGGGGGGGGGGGGATCTGCCAAGTGTGAACTAGTGCAACTCGGTGTAAAGTGGCGGTAAATCCTATACTGTATAGATAGTTGTGGTTCTCTCGCAAGCGACACTAACAATCACGAGATTAGCTCTGCAGATGGGGCAAAAGCCAAAAAAAAAAAAAAAAAAGCTGTTCACTTGTTGGTTCCAAGTGCTACACAAGCAGCAGTAGTAGTAGCCAGTTGCACGGAGTTGTAAAATAAAAGAATAAAAGAATAAATAAAACAATAATAAAAACAAAAAAAAGTTTCGGGACATGACATGTGTGTGTGCCTTCATGATTAGATACCTAGTATTACGGAGTATGTACATACCAGTTGCTGTGCTCTCCATAGTCCCAGCTGAGAGAAGAAAAAACAACAACGACAGGGTTCGACAGGGTTCGTTTCGTTTTCTGGGGGTTGGGCCTACTATCTATTATCGCGTCAGCGCAAGCGGCATGTGACGGCGGCCACGGGATTGGACGGCACTAGGTATTTGAAATGGGCTCCAAGCGCTGCTGCGTTGGCTCAAGTTTTTCGCCATTTGCACATGGGATGATGGGCTTCTCTTTGGGTGCGTTTTTATTTATGCATCTCTTATCCAAAGCGGCTTACCGTAAGTTTATATGGTAAATTTTTAGGGGGTGCGGGTGCGGGTGCGGGCGCGGGTGACGGAAACCGGCGGGCGAGCAGTACAAGTACAATATTGAAGTTGACAAGAAGTGAAATTGGAGAGAGAGAGGGAGAGAGAGAGACCAACTACCTTAGCAAGCAAAACAACCCCCCCCCCCCCCCCTAAAAAAAAAAAAAAAAACCCTGGATGTGGCTGGATTTGCGGTTAGAGAATTACAAAGAAAGACATAAATAAAAGGTGTGCAACCTAATTATATATATATATATATATATATATATATATATTTTAAAAAAAAACACGCATTTCGGTTATTAATCTCACATTCATTAATAGTAGTATTGTCAGGAGAAAAGATGAAAAAAAAAATCATAAAAATAATACCAATAATAAATAAAATCAAGGGGGGTTTTTTCCTTTATCTATTGTACATAAGGTACATAACAAAAAAAAAAACCCCGGAACAATGTAACCAATGAGAGTCAAAACCAACGAACCAAGTTGGCACAAGAAGGTTTAGCTTGGCGATACAAAGTTCCCTCTCTCTCTCTCTCTCTCTCTCTCTCTCTCTCTCTCCTTCCTTCAGCTAGTAGTACTACTACTAGCATCAAAGCGTTGTTTTTTTTTTTTTTTTTCATTTTTTTTTAAATAAAATCCCCCACCCCCTGTTTTTTTTCCCTGATAGCCGTTGTATTGATTGATTAGACTTCTTCAAGGCTTGGTTGGGGTTTTGAGCTGCTTGCTTACCTTGCTTGCTAGTTGATTAGTACTACAACTAGTATACTACTGCGTTGTGTGCGTGAGTAAGAAAAAAGAGAAATTCCAAATAGGAAGAGGGCTGAAAAAAAAAAGTTGAACTTTGACATTGTATCAAGGTATATATACATACATAATATACTACTAGGTACTTAGGTAGTTGGTTCTTTGCAAACCAGCACCTAATAATAAACAATGATAAAAAAAAGGGGGTTTTTTTTTTTTTAAAAAAAAACATTGGAAATTTAAAATCTCGAAAGAATCGGGCCCAACTCAGCGGGTTTTCACATCATCCCATTATTATTATGCACGTGAGTCAACCTTTTTTTTTTTTTGCCCTCCCTTTGTTGGAATGAGGCTTTTGGCCCGGGGGAACGCAATCTCCACTGGGAAACCTCGCCAAGCACTCCGAGATGGAACCAGGAGGGGGGGGGGGGGTTCCAATTTTTGAGAAGAAGGGGGTAAAAAAAACCCAAAAACCAAAAATTAAAAGAAAGTTATATTATACATATATAATGTTATATACATATATGTGTGTGTGTGTGTGTGTGTGTGTGTTTTTATGACTTGTTCTTTCCACTATATTTTTCTTTTTTCTTTTTTTCTTTTTCTTTTTTTCTTCGCCTTGCCTTCTTTTCTGCCACAACCCATATAGTTGAAAAAATTGTAAAATCCAAAACTTTTTTTTTATCTTGTGTTTTTTTCTTTCTTGTCTTTTATGACAACTTGCACTTATACCACACCCCCCTGGTTCGTACTCGCTACCTATCAGAGTAAGGACTCTTTTTCATTCTTAGTAACCCTCTTGTAATCCCACCGTACAAGTTCCACACGCTTGTGCTCCAACTCTGCGGAATGCTCCGGACCACAAAGCTTTGTTGGATGCCTTTTTTTTCTCTTTCTCTCGTCTGGATCAAACGAAACTTCTTTTGCGCCCCGTGCGCAGGATGGGCAAACGGAGCTTGGCTTGGCGAGGGGAAGAGAGGGCAGCCCCGATTTCCTAAAATAAAATAAATTAAATAAATAAATAAAAATAAAATAAAAATAAAATAGCATTTCTCCGTGCCAAAAGGGCATGCGTGATACATGACAAGCAATTGCGCCCGTCTATAGAAACCGTTAGCGATGTGATTCGACTGCTGCTGCTACCTTTGCGGCACCGCGGAATTTTAAGAGGAGAAGGAGAGGGAAAAAAAAAAAAAGGGGGGGGGGGGTTGGTAATGTCATTGGTTCCTTTGCTCAGACGGCCTCGGGATTGTATTATACGTTATATTAAATCTTTGGGCTCCTGAAGAAGAGAGGAATGTATAACCCACCACCTGCTCACCTTAGTTCAAAACTTATCCTAATTATTACCACCCCCAAGGTTGGTTTGAGAAGGGAGAGGCACAAAGCTAATTCGAACTAGTTTTGCTCCGTGCTAAGGAGTTCGTTCTCTCCCCCTTTTTCCCCCCAAAATCGCCCTGAGCTGTTGCATCCGCCAAGCTTTGCGTCCTGTCATTATTTTACCAGCCCAAACCAAAAAAATGAAAAAGAAAAAAGGGAAAAAAAAGAAAAAAAAGAAAAAAGAAAAAAAAAAGGAAAAAGAAAAGTTGTCTAGAACTTTGGAACCTCGTTGCGCAGTCCCTTCTGAACCAACAATCAATCTCCCAGTTTTGCTGCCCGCGTGTGTTACCTCAGGCACAAAGGGGGGGGGCTTCGCCTGACGCGCACGCAAAACGCGCAAGAGGGTGACAAATAGTAATACAGTAAAGTAAGTATATACTGTATGCGATTGAGGGGATTCAAAGCAACAAAAACCTCAACTTGCTCTTTTTGCTCTGTTTTTGCTCTAAGTGAGGGCTTGCGCCGGTTCGAGTTCCCGAGGCGTTGCGGCAGCCATTCATCCATCCCCGCGAGAGGTGGACCTTTCTTTGGGGCTTCTTTCTTTGCTCCCCTTCTCCTTGCCCCCCCGTTTTCTCTCTCAATCTCTCTCGATTCAGTCGCCCAGGGCTGGCAATATTGGCGCGCTTCGCATCTGTTGGAGGTTGAATCATGTCCATCCGAGACTTTGAGCGCGTTGCCATTGGATGTCGCGTCATACCGACCGTAATAGCACATGCATCATTACGGATACTAACGTTGGTAACTTACTAATAAGGTATATATATATATATACCTGACCAGCCTGGTAATAGTACCTACCTTGTACTTATACAGAGTATGGAGTACCACAAGGTTACCCAAGTACCTCCTTGGTAGGTACTGGCCTTGGTACAGGTAAGTTCAGTACCCTCGTAACTACTTTAGTATGTAGATACTAAGGTAACCTAAGAGGTATAGTAACTGAAGGTACGGAGTACTAGGTAGTATAGTAGTCAGTACCCAAGGTAAGGTACCTACTATAGTAATATAACTGAAGGCAAGGTAAGGCCACATGCGCAGCTGCATGGGTGCAGGAATGAATAGCTGTCTGGTAATTTTTTTGCGTTGTACCGCAGGCTTTGTCTCAGAGTTCTCTACTCGATCCAGGCGTGCACCGAGTCAAGCCAATAAAACTTCATCATGGGCTGGCTATCCCTTGAGAAAAAGGACCAAGACTCGAGGTACATGTTTGTTGTCTCTGCCCTTATTCAATCCATCATTTGCAAAACACCCCTCCAACCCCTCTACACCCCCTTCTCTCTACCCAAGGCGACTCGTGGCTCAACTTAGGTTGTTGCAACTTGGATTCCTCAAACGCCACCCCTCCCGCACCCCCCCCCCTCCTTCTCACTCACCTCTATCGCCTCTTTTTTCTTTTCTTTTCTTCTTTCTTTTTTTTTTCTCCCCCTTCTTTCTTTCTCACTCTCTGTCCAAACGGAAACGAGCTGTGCTGCCCTTTTATATTATATTATATTATATTATTTATTATATATTGTTTAATTCTTTTTCTTAACGCTCAACAGTCTAATTTCCTCCCTTGTTCTTCTTCTTTTTCCCTTTCCAATTGGTGCCGGTGGCGAAAAACTCAATCAGGAACAATTCGACGTCAAACAAGCTTCAACAACGGCAGACGGATAGCCCCTTTGTGGGTTTTATTGACTCTTCTCTTTCTCTCTTCCCATCTCTCTTCCCTCTCTCTCTTTTATTTTTCTTCTTCTTGAATTCTGCCTCCCGTTTTAAAAGCCATTACAGAGAATTACAGATATATTTTTGTCCGGGTATGTTTTTTTCTTCTTTTTTTTTTCCCCAGAACAGTTGTCCCCAGTACTTAGTATGTACTACTACTATACCTAGTAGGTAGTAGTTGGGTAGTGCCACTTGTATATTTCTTGCTAGTGTGCCAAAACCTGATTGATTATTCACGCGTTCGCCTCGCTCTTTTTTCTTTTTTCTTTTTTTTTTGTTATTGCCCTTTTAGTTAGGAAAGGGGGGGGGGGGGAGGGGAGGGAAAGAGGCGATTCCCACCCGCTCTTATTATTTTGCACCCATATGAATCGTTCTTCTCTTGTATCGCACCCCCCCCCCCCCCCCTTGTCACCGATTAGACTCAGACTCGCAGCAGCCGATCAGGTTTGTTGGTTGGTTTCCGGGTCCCGACAATCTCTCTTCAGCCCAGAATTAGACCTACTGCCGCTGCTGCTCTGGTTCCTCATAATATCGTTTCGAGATAATTCCCTCCTTCTCTTTCTTTCCCTCTATTTTGCAATTTTTTTTTTCAGCACAGTTTGTCATCACCGACGACGCCGTCGCCATCACGTGTATTTCTCTCTTGTCCACAAACCGCCGTATCTTTTTTTTTTCTTATCTTTTCCTTCTTTTTTTCCCTTCTTCTTTTCTTTTTCATGCCCTCTGTGTCTCCCTCTCAGCTTCATTCACCTCTCCCCCAAATCCCCCTCCCCCCCCCCGGCCGTCGGTAAAATCAACCTGGATTTGGGTTCTACTTTTTTTTAAGGCCCGGCCTTTGGCGTCTTCGTCTGTTGGATCGAGTCAAGCTTCGTGCCCCGGCTGACAAGACAGAAAACACCAGTCAGCCTTGGCCTGGCAATTGCCTCGAGGGCAACCTTTCTTCTTTCTTCTTTTGCATCATCATCTTCCAATCCTTCACCGCACGTTGCCGATCCCGCAACTCTGGCATCATGGACGGCTTAGCAGTTGAGCAGTACACTCGGACGCCACCGCTCGCGTCAACCGAGTCGCATATGGCGACTCTTCCCACTCAGCCGTCTCCTCGGGAGCCGTCAGAAAAGCAAGAGCTGCCTCACCACCCAATGCTGAGCACGGCCGCGTTGCTCAACCCCATCGTCGAAAAGGCACCAACGCCGCCGCCAGTTGAAGAGCCCGTGCCGCTGCATCTCCATTCTCTGCCTCACTCCCGCGCCCACTCCCACGCCCACTCCCACTCCCACTCCCCCTCTCCAGTCGAGAACGGAGCCTCAGCGACGACGACGACGACGACGACGCCTCCGCGAGAGCTAGCCAACGGAACTGCCGTTGATGACGCACCAGAGTGAGTTGCCCGAGTCTTTTCAGTTGATTGTTTATTCACTTTGTCTCTCTCTTTTCTCTCTCTCTTTTTTCTTTCTTCTTTTCTTTTCTCCCCGTCCCCTTTTCTCTTCTCTGCTGGATTTACCCTGCCTTACCCTGTCTTGCCTGTTTGGTTTTTTTTTCTCTCCATCATGCGCTGTTCCGGCAACCAGCCGAACAGTTGAGAAGCTCCCCGTCATCCCCTCTCATCTGTGGTCTGCCGCGGCTCAACCCGACGCTGCCGGGCCGAATCCAATCTTCTATTTTTCCTGCCTTGCAGCAATGAAGAAGAAGAAAACAAAAGGAAAAAAAAGAACATAGAGAGAGAACCGAAATTTGGCTGCGATTTGCCGCAATCGCTTCCCGTCTTCTGTCCTTCCACTACCACGGTGGGGCCTGCCAGTGGCCGCCCGATCGCCTCCTTCTAATGGCTTCGTGCTGCCGCCGCGTCTCGCTTTCGGGACCAGCCAGCAAACTTCTTCCCCTTGGCAGCTGCCTCATCTTGTTGCTCCTCCTCCTCCCCCCCCCTCCTCCTTCTTTGCAAGAATTAAAAAAAAAAGAAAGAGAAAAGAAAAAGAAGAAGAAGAAGAAGAAGAAGAAGAACCCCCCGCCCCACCCTCACAAGGCTCAGTCACGATATCGGCAATTCAGCAGATGGAATAAGCCGGGCTGCTCGCACGCAAAACGTCTACACATTTGTACCTCCTTCCTGCCGGCTTGATCTTCTCACTTCTCCAACCCTGGATTCCCCATCGCTTGAGACCGCATCTCTGTTGGCAACTCATCGCTCTGGAGACCCCTTGGCAGCCCTCTCCGAAAAAAAGGTGAGCTGACTTTACTGGGGGACTGATTGGTCCAAATGCCTCTGCAGCCTGTCCTTGCCCATCGAAGTTTTGCCGCTCACAAACTTTTGCCTTGAGCCTAGTGGCTTGGACAAGAACGTATCTATGGTGCAACGTGGTCCCGTAGGAATGACCTTCTTCTTACACGATGAGCTCTGCACAACCGTGGCCTGATTTCCCATCCTGCAATTTTCAGTCTGCCTCCCCCTTTTTTTTTTTTTTTTTTTTTTACACCATCTGCCCCATCCCTCGGACCCGGCAGACTTGCATATGACATCTTTCCTAACTGCTTCTCGAGAACGGCGAGTTGCTGTCATCTTTGGAAAGAGCCCCGGACAACTTGGATGCCATCTTGAATATGCCTGCAGTCGGATTCTGCACATCACCCCTCCCCAAATCCTATTGAAGCTCTGCTGCCTTTTCCTTCCCTTCATGTGAAGAGCATCTGTCTCTGCGCTAGCCTCGCTAGAATATTCCATCTTGGCTGCTTCGGCTATCTTGTTTGGTTCATACCAGAGGAGGACAAATTGATTTGCCCGCTGGGGTTTCCCATTGGTGTTTGCTGCTTTTGGCTGGCATCTGGACGGAGCTTTTTTTTCCCCCAAACTAAACCAAATCAAAAAAAAAAAAAAAAAAAAAAAGGGCTTGTTCAGAGTTATTGAATGCCATCAAAAAAAAAATTCCTTTTCATCCAACTTTTACACTCCCCATGTATTTTAAGCCTTTTTGAGCACAAATGGATCACCTGTCGTCCTCTTCTTCGGCTCTGGCCGACGAGCCGTCAACCGCTCCGTCAACACCGACTGACATCATAACTCCTAGGCAGCCCAACGGCCATATTAAGAATACCTTTGACGATAACGAAGCAGAGAGCGAGCTTAGTGAGCCAGACAGCAACGTTCATTCGCCGTCAGGGGTGGGTCTCAACGATCCGGAAGAATCCATCGTCGTTGATGCCAAGGCTAACGGTGGTCCAAAGTCGTCACCGCTGCGTGTCACTTCCGACAACGAGGACGAGACCATGACAGATACCCAACATGAGCCCGTAGCCTCCCACTACCCCAAGCGCAAGCGAACCTCGGTCTTTACCGATCTCGGCGAGAGCAAGATGGAAATCACCACCTCGGCCGACGGAGCCAAGCCTCATGTCCCCGGACAAGGCCTCAAGCCCAGGTCGTCGCGGCAGAGTCTGGGAACCGTCAGGGGGGTCTTGCTGGGCCACTGGAGGGACTCGCCCATACCAGACCCCGAAGCCCGCCACGCCGTCATTGGGTTCATAGACGTGCGCGACAGGCTGCGAACCCGAATCCAGCCCTACACCGTCTCCAACGAACCGGTCAGCAGCGACTACCCCATGCCCCCGGGGCCTGGCGGCAGCTGGGTTACGTTCGAACGCGTCGTCTTCTCCAAGCACTTGGTCGGCCTCGATCATTTCCAGGTCAAGGAGTACGTGAGGTTGCGCACTGACACGCAGGAAGAAACAGAAGAAGAACGCAGGGCCGCCGAGAAGGACGCAGTCAAGGAGGCGATGCGCCGGGTCAGGGAGAATCCGGCCTTTGATAACCCGGCCACTCAGCCCGCCATAGCCCACGGCCCCGACTTGCCCGCCTCGGCGTCTAGCCCCGGACGCCCGGACGCGAAGAGAAGACGGGTGAGCGGCGGATTCGCGGCCGTCAACCCCGGCGGCAGCAACAGCCCGCCGGAGCGCTCGCCCTTGCTGCCGTCGCAGCCTGCCCTGCAGCCCCGACCGCCCCATGTTCCGAAGCTGCACGGCCCCCTCCCGGGCACCAGGCCCACACGCATCCTGCTGGGGTACTGGAAGGGCTCGAATGAAGAGGACCCCAGGGATCGCCACGCCGTGTACGGTATTTTGGGGCAGAATGACATGTTTAGGGTCAAGGTGGTCCGCGAGACCCGCGATGGCCGATTCGTCGACGGCAACTTTCCCACAGGCCCGGGCGCGCTGTGGATCCAGTACGAAGAAGTCGAATTCGAGCCTCACCTAAAGGCCCTCCAAAGGCCTGAGATTAAAGAGTACTGCCGAGTTCGCCAGTATCAGCTGGATCAATGCGAGGTGCCGGAAGACCGCATCGGCAACGAGATTAGGGCCGCCCAGGAAGCCCAGGCCCGCGCCGGCTCGGGCTACCGACACGTCCACCAGCCCATTGCGCCGTACCACCCCATAGCCGCCGACGAACCGGACCTGGCGAATGACCGACCGGACCTTGGGGCTCAGCACGAACCTCGGCAGTCGCGCCGCGGGGAGCCTCGGGCCACCCCTCGGCAGTCCTTCAACGAGAACGACATGCGCCAGGCGTCCAAGGCTTATGCCGAACAGGAACCCCCGCGTCCGGACTCCCGCGCAACGAACCGCGGCCAGAACTCGGACGGAATGGAGCGCACCAACGCGCTCGCTCGCAGGGAGATTGCCCGTGTCGAGGCCGCCCAGGGCCGTGCCGACCGCCATGCCTTGCACCGAGAGCGGGCGGCTGCTCTCGTTGCCGACGCTGCGGCCGCGGCGGCCGCGGCTGTTGTCGCCTCCCCGGCTCCCGGCCCCGGCCCTTCGACCAACGGCAGGCCTCGCTTCCACGAGTCCGAAGACATGCAGCGTTTGAACAAAGTCTGGGCCCGTCAGGAGACTCTGCGTATGAAGGCTGGCGCCGAGGACGCCAAGATGTACGACGGCATCAAATACGAGCGCAAGGCGAATGGGCCCTTTATGGGCAAACTCGTGTCGCAGGGAACCATTATTAACATTGATGGGGAAGACTACGTGGAATATCGCGTTCTCACTAAGCCGTCCTTTTTCTAACTACGCCTTTCTCTCACCTCGCACCCCTCCCCGATTCGAAGCGTCACCACAATGACCGGAACTTGGGTGGTTCAAAAGGCACCTGGAGGGTCATCTAACTACCTATACAAAGTAATACTACCACAGGTGTGGGATAATATGTTGCAAGAGGACTGATGTCAACCCACCCACTCGAATCAGGGAGCCGGAAGCGAATGAGACAAAAAGGCGGAAGTGTGCGAGGGTCGATGGCGGAGAGAGGACATGACCAATTGTTTTTGATCCAACTTTCTCTCTCTCTCTCTCTCTCTTTTCTGTTCTTTTCCTTTTCTTTTATTTTCGACTCGTGTCCTTGGTTCTTTTCATTTCCGGCCCACTGCCTTTCTTTTTTCTATATTTCATTATTATTAAAGGGGAGCAAACATATACATGCTGCGAGACAGATATACACTCGGAGTGGCGGCACAGAAGGCAAGGAATACTGCGGCATGCACAACGGCGTTTCTGGGGCGGTGGCTATGATCAACAATGGGGTTCGGGGGTTTTCCATCTTGTCTTTTTTTCCCCTCCCCCCTCAAGATCTTTTTTCTTCTTCTCTGATTCGTTTCAACTTGACTGCGTCGGTTTTTTTTTTTTTTTTTCTTCTCTTTTTTCTTCTTCTCCCTGTTTCTCATTTTCTAATTTCTCTATTTTTTTCTCTCTCTCTTCCCTTTGCCTGGGTTGCGCTCTGTCATGTTGCCTTTGATTTTTCTGCTTGCTCTGAATACCCTGTTTTTTTCTTCTTCCAAGGTTGTTGGACGTTGCGTGTCGGTTAATAAATTAAATACTTGGGGATGGGACGGGTTCATCATGGTCCTGGGGCAAAACAAGGCTCTCGAAAATTGGCCCGCCAGATAGGTATTGTACTTGACAATTATTTCGTAGAAATGGAAGGTTTGTCCTTGGTAGTGATTAATGTGATTGATTTTCAATGAAGAAGTAATGCATAGATGAAAAATAAATAAATAAATGGACAAATGAACACAGTTGTAGAAGATGCCCTTGCGTGGAATTGATTTTCTATCATCAAGGATAAGAAAAAGAGAGAATTTCTTGTATATATATATATATCAAACAAGAGTATTTTTCTAAAGCCATATGTATATATCCCCATGTATTCGAATCCCTTTAAATTTTCACATTCTTCTCATCATGAAATATGTTTTCTTCTTATTTTTTTCTTTCTTTTTTTTTTTTTTTCAGTCAACCTCAGCCTTCCCCTCTTCCCTCTCAGGCTCCTCGTATCCTTCTACCTTCATGTCCTTCAGACCCAGCTCCTCCTCTTCCTCGTCCGTCCTCGTGTACGTTTCCCTCTTGATCTTGGGGTCCGGCGCCGGGGGGTCTACCAGGGACTGGACGTAGCTGCTCGCAAAGGGGTCTGTCAAGATGACGGTGAATGGCCTGGACCCGGCAATGGCCTCGTCCAAGGTTCCGAAAAATCTGTCCCACTGGGACTTTTCGTCTGACCGGAGAGAGTCGCCGCCCTCGCCGGCCTCGAAAATCTGACTGTGGAGGTCGTTGCGGACCTGCGTGAGGAGGCCTTCGACTGTGGTGAAGCGGCCTCCAAGGGTGCCCGGGTTGACGTGCAGCTCCAGCTCGGGGCACTCGAGGCCACAGGTCTCGCTCTTGAGGATGTCGCGGGCGAGGTCGACCACGCCGTCGACTTCAAGGATGATCTTCTCGCCGTACTCGGGGATCTCGCCGCCCGTCTTGACGTCGTTTGAGCGGTAGCCGCAGGCGTCGCAGACGGTGGACATGAGGACGACCTGCTTGAAGTGGGGGATGTCGACCATCTTCATGTGCGTTGTGCAGGCGTGCATGCAGCCGGGGCATGTGGCCGGGAAGCTGTACACCTCGTTGGGGATGATGTCGCCATCGGCCGTGAGGCCCGGGTTGGACAGCGTGGGGTCGGCGCTCGCGTCGCTGTCCGCAAGGCCGAGCGCCTGGTTCTGTTGGGGCGTTCGGGCGTATTCGTGCTTCTCCCACTTGCCGACGCCGTCCTTGAGGTCGGGCGCGATGAAGGAGTTGCCGGCGGGGTCGTCGACGTAGACTCGGAAGGGAAACGAGTCGCCTGCCAGCATGGCCCTGCTCTTCTTGATGATTTCGGCGATCTTGTCAAAGATTTCGGGAGCCTGCTCCTTGCGCGCCTCCTGGCCCATGTCCAAATCGTCGACGACGCCGGTAAGCAGGCCTTCGACATTTGTCAGCTGGCCGCGGCCTGCAGGGATCTCGAGGTCGATCTCGATGAACTTGACGGTCGCGGTGTCGGACTTGACGACCTGACGGGAGAAGTCTGCGACGGCGGTCAGGCGCAACTCGTAGTGCGTGCCCTTGGGTTGGATGGTTCCAGCCGGCTGGATTTCGTTGTTCTGGAAGCCGCAGTGCTCGCAAGAGAAGGACATGATGACGACCTCGCGGAAGTAGGGGATCGCGGTGAGGAGGAGTCTCGTGATGCCCTGCAGGGTGAGTTAGTCTAGGCATGGCAACGCCTCTCAGGAGGGCCCGAGGAATGAAGCGACGGACATTTTCATGGCAGTTCATGCACAGCGATTCAATCTCGTCCACAGGCTTGACATCGTCGTCCTCGGCTGCAGCGCCATCTGCGGTGGCTGCCAGGCCTTGGGCCTGATTTCCAATGGGCTCGAAGAAATTCTGCTTGTCGCTTTCGGCGGCCATTTCGATCCAAAGTATTTGCCAAAGCACAATAAATAAACAAACAAATAAACAAATAAATAAATAAAAAAGTTTGTCGCAACGCAAGTTTGTTTTTGACTCGACGGCGGGGTTCTAATTTTTTTTTTTTGGAGGGGCAATTTTCAATGGCGGTCGCGCGGCGGTTATGTCATACAACCTGCGCTAGAACGTTCCCGACGCAAGTTAAAATCTTTGCCATTTGCTGCTCGGAATTGCTTGGTGGTTCCCCGTGATAGTTTGGGATGAGGATTTTGCTGTGTTTGATTCGCCGACCAACCACGGAGAGGTGAGAAGGCCGCTAATATAAACACGATAAAAAAGAGGGAAAAAAAAAGAAGAAAGAAGAAAAAAAAAAGAAGAGAGAAAGAGAGATGCTGGTTCATTTCATCATGAAATCTGCAAGCGACAGCTGGTTCGATTGGCGCTGCTGCTGGCCGGATAGCAGAGCCTGCAGCCCAGCTTTGCGACTCTTGGCGCGCTTCTTGCTGCCAGCATTCGCCGTGGCCGGCTTCTGGCCCTCGGCATTGCTCGCGGGCTTCGTCTGCGTCTTCGCATGGATGGCTTTGCGGCGCGTGACCGGATCGGGGGCCGGAAGCGGGATCCTGGTGACTCTGGCGCAGAAGCCGCAGGAGAAATCCTTGAACCGTTCTCTCGCGGAGCCCGGCTTCACTGCCTTGTCCAAAGGCCGCGTCTTTCTTCTCGATGGCCGCAATGTATCCAACCTGAGCTCCGTCCCTTGCCCCGGGATCATGATGTGTCCGCAAGCAGCGCAAACGTGCTGCCGTTGAAGGTCCGAAGGCGCTATATCGTGAGAGTATACGAGGCCTGCTCTTTGGCTCAGGAGATGCGCCGACGTTTCTGGAGCTACGTTCCGAAGCAGATGAGCAGCATCTGTGAGGTAGTTGATTGCAGGGGAATTTGCCGTGACAGACGCCATGTGTTGTTGTTGTTGTTTGCAAAAAAAAAAAAAAAAAAAAAAGAAAAAGAAAAAAGTTTGGGAGAGCAAGTTGGAAGCTTCAAAAACCAAGTTACCGTGATGGATACGAAGCATTACCAAGGTTATGGTTAGGTGAGGTGAGGTGAGGTGAGGTGAGGTGGAGAAGGGGTAGGTATCTGCATGGCTTGCCCCGGGGGGAAGGGGTGTGTCTCTAATAACTCCCCGCTGCAAACGATTTGATTTTGGTGATACCGTGATACGTATCTGTACCTACTGGGTTTAGTAGTTAAAATTGGACATTCAGCGTGGTTCAAAAACAAATGAGGGTTGAATTTTTTGTTATTTTTTTATTATATTTTTTTTTGTCCCCCTTCTTCTTCTTCTTCTTGTTTTGTACGTTTTTTTTTTTTTTTTTTTTTTTAAATCTTCAACTCCATAACCTACATTACGCCCTCTTAATTTGCCAGTTTAGCTCCTTGATGCTGACCTCTTCGCCAGCCTTCTCGTCATAGTCAAACCATTCTCCATCCGTCAAGTCAACTCCAGTGAACTTGGTGCCAGACTCCATGCCATCAGCCAGCCACTCGCCCTTTTTGAAGTAAATCCATCATCAGACAAAACACAATTCTTTTTTTTTTCTTGCTGCGCGGATGAAGCGTTCCTTGGCTTACCTCTGGCTTAAACTCTGTAAACTCGAGACCTCTGCAGTCAAACTCAAACAGCTTTTGCGCCTTTGGTGGCTCTCCTTGTTCGTAGGCCGAGGGAGCCGCCTTGATAGTCGCAGATGACTCTCGCTATATATAAATAACATAAGAAAACGGAACGTGTGAATTAGCCACCAGGTAGCCAGCCGCCTTGACAAGCATTGCCAAAGATTCACCTTGCAGTTTTTACATCTCCAGACGAAATTTGCTTCACCTCGACTGCCGCTCATCTCGTTGGTTTCCTAGACGAGTAGACGTGAGTTTCTTGGGAAATAATTGGCAAGGAAGGGAACTCGACTCACGAAGCGGTTCACCCCAACATAGTTATCGTGGGTCTCTCTGCAAGACGTACACTGAACCTTGAACATATACCAGAACGGGTTGTCTTGGGTGTCGTCGGGGCGCAAATTGGTCACGCTTTTTTTTTTTTTTTTTTTTTTTTTTTTTTTTTTTTTTCCTGTGTGAGTGAGTGCGTCTTGTAAGAGATCAGGGGTTGAGGGAAGGGGGAAGGGCAAAATGTTCGTGGCACAAACCCCGTCAGTTCTGCGGTGAGCACAAGGGCGAACATTTCTGAATACTTGGATGTATTGATATGCAGCGACTAAAAAAAAAAAAAAAAAAAAAAAGAAGAATAATGAGAGCAAATATCGAAGAGCCCTTTCTAAGTTCTACTAGAACTTCCTATGATGGTTGTAATAAGAGAGAGCGAGAGAACGTTCCAGGTGGGGAAACGGGCCCCGAGAAACAATCACGTGATCTCAAGAAACCTCGCAGAACGGAAGTGGGAATAATCGTTCGATTTTCCATCCGTTGCTTTTGCGCCTTGAGCTTCGGCTTCAATTGACGGCCGCGAATCGCTCCGCGCTCCTGGGAACTTCGGCCTGCGTGCCTGCAAATGCACAGGCGATGCAGACGCTCCTGTCCAGAGCCGCAAGGGCTCCTCGTGGCGGGTGCAAAGCCTGCAGCAACGCCGTCGATACCCTGGGCAAAAGGACGACCTCTGTTCGCCGCAAGCCGACGTTCGCCGAGCTGTTCACCGCGTGCTACAGCTCCGTCTTTGCCACGGCGGCATTGGTAGATGCCGTCAGAAAGGATGATCGCAGGAAAGAGCTGGACCGCCAGCTGGACGAGGTCCGAAAAGAATTGGCTGACCTTCAAGGCTGCCGACCACCGACCGGCTCCGACGCCGACTCGAGGGCTCCGCAACTCACCATTCAGCAGATGGACGCGCTCTGGCAATGCCTGAAGAGGATATACAACAGCCGCCCATACATGAAGGAGATCCACAAGCCGGCGGCCATCAGCACGTCCGACCTTATCGAAGCCCTCAAGCACGAGCACTATGGCTGCCCGAGCGAAACGCTGCGCAACCCCAAGAGGCGGATGGACTACGATGCGCTCGAGAGCGCCATCAGGGCCGAAGAGTGCGGCGAGGGGGGCCACTTCCGAGAACCTCGGAACCAAGCTCAGCTGCTCCGCGAAACCATCAGCACGGAAAGCCTTGTGCGGAAACTGCTGGATCGCACCGATTTTCTCCCCCAGGACCAGTCAGGCCCCTCGATCCAGAAAGCCCGGGATTTGTTGGACAAGGGAGGCCTGGGCTTCACATTCCGATCCATCGACTCGGCCAGGGCTCAGAACAATACCATCCTATTGAACAGGCGCCTGAGATCCTTGGTCACGGCCTCGAATCTCGATACGAAGGAGAAGGTTGGCAGGATTTGCTACAACCTGCTGGTTTCACCGCATCCGCCGGACATCCACACCTACAACACGCTCATTGTTGCGTTCAACAGGTCCGGCCATCATCCCTTCGCCGAAGCGCTGGTAGCTTCATTCTTCCAATACCGACTCCTGCAGCCCACACCGTCCACCTTCGTCGCCATCTTGAATCACTACAAATGCACCAACAATCATGGGAGATTCCTGAGGGCGCTCGCATGCATCACCGGGCTCGATAATCGAACGGGCGCAAAGGTCCGCAGGAGGCACGTATTGGACGTCGAGGCAAACCCAATTCTCTTGCCTTGGGCTTTGGACTCTAGACGCCGAACTCTCACTGGACATTGGATCTGGGATCACCTACCGCTCTCTAAGCCGTTGGTGGAAGAAATCATCAGTGGCCTGCTTCACTTCAAGCTCTTTGATCAAGCTGCGGCATTCTTCATCTCATGCATGCAATCCGGGGTACATCTGAGCTTGGACCTCGTCCGGTTTTTCCTAGATGAATGCATCGATGCCTTGGACTGGAAAGCTGCGGTGCGATTGACCGGCAGCCTAGCGCGCTCGCAAACGATGCTGCAGAGGCTGCTCAGAGTAGGCGACGGCGAAAGCACCGCCTACATCGCCAGTCGAATACGAGCCTTATCAGACATATGCGGCCTTGGCGGCACGGATCGGCCTCCTCCGGCGTCGCTTTTGGTCAGACTCAAGGTTTCTGGTCCTTCTTTCGCCAAGCTCCTCAACACCTTGGCTCAAGAGGCGGCTCCTCCATGGCAAGAGCTATTGGCATCCGATCGAGAAATTGGCAGATGCAAAAGCAGAGTGTTGCAATTGGAGAGCATATGGAAAGAGTGTGAGTTTGTGAGAAAGACGACGCTTTCCATCGAAAGCAAGCTTCTCTACCCCGACTTCTCGCCTGGCTTTCGAGCTTCAATGGCGCTGCACATTGGCCGGGCAGCTACCCAAAGAAGCGCGCAGCTGAACCGAGAGCTTGGCGAGCTGAAACAGATGATGAAGAGTCCTGAATCGGACGGACCGGTGCCAAGGCCGCAGCTGAAAGACGGAGATGCCACAGGAAGCGGACATTCACGCCTAGGCGACGAAGCCAGTGGCGGCGGCCACACTGGCCTGCGGCCGCCTGCATCCTTTCCTAGAGAAGATGCACAGGCAGAGCTAGAGACGTCGGGTTTGGCCCAAGACGCGACGCAGCCTGAGAAGCTGGAAATCCTCGGTCCGGGGCCCAACCACATGCTGCTGGCTTGGTCGACCTGTTTACCAAGCGAAGGGGAGGTGCTTCGCAGAACGGTCGTAGGCGACGAAATGATGATGAGAACCGGAGGATAAGGGGAAGAAATCAATATGCAACCAAGCTTCATAACTAATTTTTCCACCACTGCTCCGTTCCAACCCTCCCCCCCCCATTGCATCATAACATTACAGTATCTCTCTATAGAGCGGCTTGGGGGGGGAAGACGACTTGCGATCGGATGCTTGCATGTAGGCGCTCTGCTGGGAAAGACACTGGGGGGCTGGGGAAGTCGGTGTATACGACCATGGGGACTGTATCCGGATATTCCCATGCGTGAGGGATTTTGCCGAGAACTCTTTGGAGCCTCAACCTGCAATTAAAGCAAAGCCAAAAAAAAAAAAAAAAAAAAAAAAAAAAAAACTACAATTGAAGATGTCATCATCATCTCGGCTGGATCGGGGGGGCTAATGAAGCTTGACCCAAGTTGCGAAACCTTCCTTTGGGAGAGTGGCGGCGGTTAGCGCAATGGAATTGTTGAGGCCCCACAGTGCTGCTGGTACCGTGTTCGAAAAGCACCGGCGCCAGCGAGGTTTCCAGCGGAGGTTTCCAGCGAGGTTTCCAGCGAGGTTTCCAGCGGACTGGGCCGCCAGCCCACAGTGAGAACAGCGCACAGTGCCCCGACCGCGGCGAGGTCGGAATGCCAGTTGGACGGCGCCAAAATTTGCGACTGGGAAATGCCGGGTCACGAGGCGCAACCGCGTGTCCACTCAACGCAACCCATGCGCTCCATGTGCTCGATGCCACCGCAAGGAATCGCTCAGGGGCCAGGCGCCAGATTACGGAGCACAGGGCTGCTGCTCCACTGAGGCGACGGTGTCGACCGAGCCTGAGTGGCACGGAGCTTTCGATTCAGGGTCCCTCTCGAGGGCGCGGACTGGAAGCCGAAATCGTTGCGCTTGTCGAGCGTTGACGCTGCCGGAGAGAGCGTGGGATGAAACGATTCGATTCTCCTTGCTCTCGTCGTCCGGGATAAGGCATCTCCACAGACACGCAAGAAAGAAAAGAGGAGCGACGTACTAGAAAAGGGCGGCATCTGGCCGTTGTCGTTGCTGGTCCGCCCCCCCCTTCCCCCCCGTTCGCCGCATGTCAGATTGGCCCGTCTGGCCACTTTTGCCGCTTGGAAAGCATTCATCTCGAAAGCGCCGCTCGTTCTCGTTCTCGTCTCTTTGTGGCCGATGCCCACGGGCTGCCGCGTGGGAGCTTCCGTTGGACGACGACGCCGCCGCGAAACAATACAATACATACCGGTGATGCAGCGCAGAGCACGGGGTTGTTGCTCATTCATCAAGCCGGATAACACCAGAGAGCCTGTCATCGTCATTCACTCCTGAGTCCTCCCCCCTGTGCGTTGGACAACCTAGACTCAGCGCCATCCGGCCGTGGATTGTTTCGGGGGGCTACCCGCATTTGTTAGAGCGAATGCTGGGGAACGTGGAGGCTGGCGATCATCACGCGGTCGGCCCCGGAACCTCTCCCAGCGCATCTTTCTTCTCTTTCCGCTACTTTAAGCCGTCTTGTCTTTCTCTCGCTCCTCCTCGCGCTCCTGGCTTACTTTTTTTTCATCATCATCATCTTCTTTTCGGTCCTGTCTGGCGACTGGCTTGCTTGAAGCCGGAATTGTGTGTGTTTGCTGTTTTGTAAGTCCCTCCCAATGCCGCCGCAATACGCATATCCTTTTCGTATAACGCTTGATACGGTGACGAAGGATGCTCCTCCAAATGTCATGCAGAGAAGGGGGAAAAAAAAAGAAAAAAAAAGAAAAAAAAAAAAAAAGAGAACAAGGAGCTGTCTGACAGAAAAAAAAGAAAAAAAAACCCCCACGCATTTCTGACCAATCGGCAATGAGTAGACAAGACAACGAAGAAGGAAGCATACCAAAAACGGAAATCGAAAATAGCAGACGGTCGCGCATTGGGAGGAAAATATGAAGTTTGGACGCAAGTGAGTTGCTTGTCATCAAATATTGCCCCCCCCCCCCCAAAAAAAAAAAAAAAAAAAAAAAAAAAAAAACCGGCTGCAAGACGGCATTCGCTGAGACGGTCTCCCTTCCCTTCCCCCCCTAAAAAAAAAAGCCTCCCTCGAAATCAGGTCCCCGAATGGGCCGCCGCCTATATCAACTACAAGGGCCTCAAGAGAATCGTCAAGGCCGCCGCCGAGAAAGCCCGGAATGGCGAAGCCGTAGATCCAGCAGGTGGGCTGTCTTGAAAAGCTTCTCGTCGCTCGTTGAGGCCGAGCCTCCTTCCTAACTCGCAGCACTGCAGAGCTCTCATTTGCCCTCGACCGCAACCTCGAAGACGTCGACTCCTTCTACAACAAAAAGTACGCCGAGGCTTGCCGACGCGTCAACCTATTGCAGAATCGCTACGGACGCGTGCCCGATGCCGTCGCGACTCTGGACCAGGATGAGATCGAGGAGCTCATGGGCGCGCTCCTGGAGCTGAGAAGTCAGTTGAGGAACCTGCAGTGGTTTGGTGAGATTAACCGCAAAGGCTTCGTCAAGATCACCAAAAAAGCCGACAAGAAGGTGCCGGGAATCGCCTCTCAGCACAGATATATCTCAACAAAAGTCGATCCAAAGCCCTTTGCGCGGGATGGCAACGTCACGCGGCTGCTCAGTGAGATCAATCGATGGCTGTCAGTCTTGGGAGACGCACAGAATTTGGACGACTCGGTATCAGAACGATCTTCCCGCTCGTTCAGCAGGTCATCGGCCAAGGTGTTCCTCCGCATGCCACAGGCTCAGCTCGATACGCTGGAGCAGGCCGTCCGCAACAATGACGTTGCGTCGCTGAGAGCAGGGTTGGCCGAAGCCCACGCCGTCTTGTCCGAGACCTCGTCTCAGCCTTTGCTGCTAAATCTGCTGCAGCGATCGATCTCAAGCCGGTCGAGGGCCTGCATCGCACATCTTCTGCAAAACATCAAAGACCTCGACGAGCCCGAAGACATCAATGGACGGAATTGCGTCCACCGCCTAGTCATTCACATTGGCCGCACCAAATCTGCGCCCCCAAGCGAGGACGCCAACGCATACCCCCCGGTGCCGGTCGGGACGCACTTCAACAACAGGCATCTTCAGCCTGCCGTCTCTTCCGCCGTCCAAGTCAAGGAGATCAACAAGCACGAATCCGTGCTGCTCAGCAAGGACGATGAAGCCGTGCAGATCCTCGAGTTTCTGCTCGACAGCATGTCCGAGAGCCAGCGAGCTGCTTTGAAAAGCCCCGACACGTTCGGCCGGCTGCCGCTTCACTATGCCGCTCAATTCGGATTCGTCGTCGTTTGCCAAATCATCATGGCCAGGATGCAGCAGTGGGACCAGTTTGACGTCAAGGACGGCATCGACGCCCCCGAATGGCAAGACGGCGATGGATACGCGCCGCTCCACCTCAGCGTCATCGGCGGCCACCCCTTGACCACGCAAGCCCTGCTCCAGGGCGAGAATTGGCAGGGCAGCAGCGAAGCCAAGACCGAAATCCGAAAGACGGTCGCCAAGTCTGGTGCCGTCCTGGCGCTTGCGACCAAATCCAACTACACCGTCATCGTCAAGATGCTCGTAGATGCCGGTGTCAACGTCAACTGGACCGACAAGACGGGCGAGACCGCTCTCCACGTCGCCGCCAGGTTTGGACACGACGAGTGCGCTCGCGTCATCCTCGAGAGCAAGCTGCAGGAGGCGGATGTGGAAACCACAGAAAAGTCTTACGCCTGGACTCCTCTGCACGTCGCCGCCGTCGACGGCTCGCTTTCCGTCGTCAGTCTCCTCCTCGACGCCGGGGCCGACGCCTCCAGGCCAGACGCATCCGGCTGGACAGCCGCGGAACATGCAGCGCTGCGCGGACACATGCAGATAGCAAGGCTCCTCGCGGCCCACGCCAACGCTGCGGAGGCTGGCGCTCGGCCTGGGGCTCCGTCCCCGCCGCTCATCCCCACGGAGAGCTCGTCCTCCATCGACGGCCGCCGCTCAAACGGGTCCCTGCCTGCCCCGCGACCAGCCGAACTTGTCAAGACGTTCGGCCATCGCTACCTGACCAACGAAAGCCTGGTCTTGGTCAGCCTTGGGTCCATGGATCTTCGAAAGAAGCTCGACGCAGTAACCCTTGACAGCGTCCCGCTTGCGGAGGCGCACAATACGCAGCTTGACACGGCCCTCTCCGTCGTGGTGGCTGCCGATGGCGCCCAAGGGGAATCGACCATTATTGACCTTCCGGTGCACGAGCACATTGCTACCGAACCGATTGTGTTCACCACGCGGGATGCCTCCAAGGTCAAGCTTCTCTTCGACATCGTCCCGACCTATTCGGGGAACAACAAGAACAAGATTGGGCGCGCCGTGGCCCTCATGTCCTCCGTCAAACCGACGCTCGGCACGGGGCGCATGAACCTGCAGGGCGACCTGTGCGTGCCCATTATGAACAGTAGCCTGGAGGTTATCGGAACCGTCAACTTCAACTTTCTGGTCATCACGCCCTTTCACCACCCCAACATGGAGATTACTTCGAGGCAGACGTACTGGAAGAAGCTCTCATCCACCATGCTTATCGGCCATCGAGGCCTCGGCAAAAACATCACCTCCAACAAATCTCTGCAGCTTGGCGAGAACACGCTGCCCTCTTTCATCGCCGCGGCTAATCTCGGGGCCCAGTATGTCGAGTTTGATGTGCAGCTCACCAAGGACCACGTCCCTGTCATTTACCACGACTTTCTGGTCAGCGAAACCGGCATCGACGCCCCGGTTCACACCCTCACCTTGGAGCAATTCCTGCACATCAACCCGGAATCTAGAAGACCCGACAATCGCCAAAAGGGCCCAAGCCAGAGCGGAAAGTCTGCCCTTGGCCGGACGCGCAGCAACAGCTTTACCCCGCAGCGGTCCCATTCCATGGGCTATGCCGGCGCCGGCCTCCAACAGGAGATGGAGGAGCGCATGAAGCACACCAGAGACTTCAAGGAGAAGGGATACAAGGCCAACTCGCGAGGCAACTTTATCCAGGCGCCGTTTGCGACGTTGGAAGACTTGTTCCGGAAATTGCCAGAGCACATTGGCTTCAACATTGAGATGAAGTATCCCATGCTTCACGAGAGCGAAGAGCACGAAATGGATACCTATGCAGTGGAACTCAACTCTTTCTGCGATACCGTGCTCTCCAAAGTCTACGACCTGGCTGGAGAGAGACACATCATCTTCAGCTCCTTCAACCCGGACATCTGCTTGTGCCTCAGCTTCAAGCAGCCCTCCATTCCGATCCTGTTCCTCACAGACGCGGGCGTCTCCCCCGTCGGGGACGTTCGGGCATCGTCCCTGCAAGAGGCCATCCGATTCGCCAGCCGCTGGAACCTTCTCGGCATCGTTTCTGCGGCCGAGCCCCTGATCAACAGCCCTCGGTTGGTGAGAGTTGTGAAGGAGAACGGATTGGTGTGCGTCAGCTATGGTTCACTTAATAACGACCCCATGATGGTTCAGGTATGTCTTTTTGAAATTTCTGAGAAGGAAGCTCTTTTATATATGCATATATATATATATATACATATCTGGATCCATGTGTGATTTGGTAAGCTAACAGCCACGCAGCGTCAGGTCAAGGAAGGCATCGACGCCGTAATCGTGGACAGCGTTTTAGCAATCCGAAAAGGACTGACCAATGCCGACGTTGAGCAACAGAAGAGCGAAACGTCGACGGTTGAAGAAACTATCGCTGTTGCGCAGCCCGTGACTGAACAACTACAGAACTTTAGTCTTGCGGCTAGCACGACTGTCTCTGGGTAAAAAAAAGAGAAAAAGAAGAAGAAAAAATTCATTAATTTCCTTTTTTTTTTTTTTTTAAAAAAAAAAAGGGTAGAGAAGGGATTTGCGAGGCGTTGCTTATTTCGGTTTACTTGTTTGGCATTTTCAAAAAAAAAAAAAAAAAAAAAAAAAAAAAACTGATTGCTGGATGGCCCGCAACGACCTCTGCCTATCATGGGTACATTAGAAACAATGACGGGTTTCCACCTCTATGGGCTATGCTAGAATTCCTGAGGTTTGGAGACGGTAGCATGATAGATTTACGCAGCAGTAGAGAACGCATCTTGTTGGGTTGAGCGAGAGAGGTGGCATGTCGAATCAAAAAAAAAAAAAAAAAAAAAAAACAGCAGTGTTGATATTGTGGTTTCTAGAAGAAGAAGAAGAAGAAGAAGAAGAAGAAGAAACCCACCGTCTACAGCATCATAAAGGGGTCTCTCTCCGAGTCAAAATTCCAAAAAAAGGCAGTCAAGCATCATATCTATCTAGCAGGTGCCGTTATATCAAGCTCTTATGCCATTCTCTTTCAGCCAGTCGCTCGTCGTATGGCCGTGCGTCCTATCCAAGTACTTTTCAAACTCTTCCCCAATGGAGATGACGTGCCGGATGTGCTCGTAGTTCATCCTCTCGCCTTTCCGAAACAGCGCCAACTCCCTAGCAACCGAGATGGCGTTCCGGATATCCCTTCCGTTGAGTTCGACGCTGGCCAGGTCGTCCAGGCGATCGTCCAGGTCCTCGAAATCGACGTCCTCGGGATCGGCGGTTTCTTTCAGCGTCTTGAAGAAGTTGCGCCAGACCTTGCGGCGGTCTGCCTTGCCCAGGGATGAGTAGTGCAGCGCGAGCTTGATGCGCGACTTGAACGCTTCGTCGAATGTGCCGACGCGGTTGGACGTCAGGATCAAGATGCCATCGTAATATTCGAGCACTCGGAGAAATACGGAGACCAGAGCGTTGCGGTGCAGGTCTGTGAGTGTCCGCTCTTCGAGGAAGACGTCGGCTTCGTCCAGGAGCACGACGCAGCCCCAGATTTTCCCAATGTAGAGGACTGCTTCGAGGTAGTTCTCGACGCTTTCCGGGTCCGTTCCAACATCGCCGCACGTCACGCGGTAGAGAGGCCTCTGGACGAGCTCTGCAACGCTCTCGGCGGTCAGGGTCTTCCCCGTGCCCGGAGGGCCGTGCAAAAGGATGAGCGAGCCGTTCCCTTTGCCCTGCATGAGGTCGGCCGATCTCTCCTTGTCGCTGTGGACTTGCACAACGGCCTGGATTAGTTCCTTGGCGACTGGCTTAAGAACCAGCCGATCGAAGGCGACCGTATTCCAAGTCACTGGTCTGATGTGGTCGACGAGTAGAGTTTCTTCGTTTCGTTAGAGGAATTGAAAAGTCTAAAGAGAAGAAAAGAAAAAGAAAAGAGAAGAAAAAGAACCCACTCCATTTCTTGTCCTGAATTGAGAAGCCGCTGATCTTTGACGGAAAGATGAGCCCCAGTCCATCACCCGGCGGTTCGTCCTTCATCATATCTTCCTCGCTCATTGGATCTGCCCCATCGATCGAGCCGTCTGTGAATTCGTCGGCATCAGGATGGAGTTCGCGATACGTGTCGTAGTCAATCATGAAGCGGTAGTTGCTGGGCTGCAAGGCTGTCAGCTCCGCTTGCCTGCGCGCATGGCAAAAAATTCGTTGGTTTTTTTGCTTACTTACCCCTTGCGTCCGTTGCTGAATCTGATCCGTCGCACGGTAGGAGACGAAGCTCCTCTGGCGGCACATCCAATAAGTCTTGCTTCTCTCCGCGACGACTTGTTGGATTTCGGGCGATGCGAATCTTAGGGGGTATGCTTTCAGGCTTCTGATTTCCATTGACCCCCGGGGTACTTTTATCGACATGAGATCGCTGGCGAGGTGAAACTTCCCGTCATAGAGCCAATGGGACACATCCACAAAGAGCATGCCTCGTGCATAATTTAACTTGAGCGGCTGTGTGCCACAGCGAAACGTTTCCACAGGATCTCCGGACGAAACGAGGACTGTATGGCAGAAGAACAACTTCCTCAGATGAACAAGAGTCACTAAACCACGCTCGAACAAGGCAGTGGCTTCCTCATGGTCCTCTCGCGTCGCCTCAAGGAGGTTCCGCACTTGGGCTTGTTCGCAGCCCTCTTGGCTTTCCGCTGCCTTTTCGATCTCCCGCCGGCGATGGAAAATGATCACATTCATGTCCCAATCGAAGCTAGATGGAGCTGGGCCCGAGTTCGGTTTGTAGGGGTCCAGGAATTCCTTCAGTGAATCTGAAACAACGTTAACTTTTTGTCGAAGCAAAGTGTCGCGATGAAACTGCCTCTCTACTACGAATGCGATACTAGGATGGCTCCGTGTGATGTGCCGAGCGCCGGGGGGATCTTTGATAGGATGGGAGCCGTGCGGCCCGACAATCTCGGCGTATATGCTCTTGCTAAACTCTTCGTCTTCAAAGTCGGAGTCGGAGTGAACAGTGGTGTGGACAAGGAGCCAGCATGAGGCGTTTTCATCGTCCTCGAATGTCGACTGGGTTTCGTTGCTGTCGCTGTCATCAACTTCAACGAACCTTCTGCGATTGACAATCATCAAGGATCTCCTGTTGTCGTTATTGTCGTCGCTGTCCTCGTCTTGGGCATGGCGATGGCGATGGCGACGGCCACCGCCGCGGTTCTCTTCCGAGATGTAGGGGCGTGGGGACTCGCGGCGGGGGGCACGATAGGAGGGTCTTGATTCAGGGGCAATCCGCGCCCGGGTTGAATTGCTCGTTGCTCTTGTCAGTCTGGCTAGTATATCGACTTCATATTGAAGCTTGTTTCGGACATCCAAGAGCCGAGAATAAAACCTAGATTGGGGGCTGTCGTTGTAGAAATCTAGGTTGAAGGGGCTCGCGCTTGTGAATGCGTCCTGGTCTTTGAGCTCAGGGCTTTGAGACTCCCGTAGCCGCGACCTGTGTCGGTGGTTTGGACCGGCTCTTCGCTCCTCTAGATCCGATATTTCTTGCAGCAGGTGATGGAAAACAGCCGACTGCGTCGAGCCACCCGAAATATCGATGCCGAGGCTCGTCGCTTGTTCCACGAGGTGGAGGTAAATCTCGGGCCCCGCCGATTCATCGACCTTTGTGGTCTCCCCGCTTAGCCCTTCGTGGGCGGAAGCTCTGCCCTCGGCCATCCGTTGAAGTTACGGGGTGATTTGCAACACAGCCGATCGCTTCAAGGAGAGAAACCCCGACGTGTCGGCGCGGGTTCGGGATCTGGTTCGGCGTCGGGCGGCGTCGGGTGGTCGGGCGAATCGGTATCGCCTAATCCTCTGTTTCTGTTTCTCTTTCGCGATCGATTCGGCCCGTCGATTCGTCGTTTAAATTCGACGTATGTTGCCGCCGCGCTCAAACGAGCCCTGATGAGCTCTAGGTAAAATCCTGGCCTCCCGGAGTACCGCTCCTCAAGGGGGATCGTCTGAAGAAGCTGCCAAATAGCGTTGCCGACGTCGTGGTCGTTCTGCGCCAGCGCGGCAATTGCTGCAGATCGGGTTGATCCGGTGCGAGAGATTACGGTATTGATGCTCGATTCCACGTCGCCACTAGACGGCGACGACTGACATGCGTGTTAAAGCTCAACGTCCGCGATTGAGGCGAGCGCAGAATGCGAATGCCAGGTCGGGATAGGGTCAGGATAGGGCAACGAGCCTACGTTTCTAAAATCTAGGAGGCTTTTCCCTCTGTTCTTGTCCAGAGCGGCCAGGAAGCGTGCCTGAGAGTTGCCAGTCCTGTTGTCTGAGATGGTAGACTTGATGGCGGCTCCCGACAACAGCGTCCGTTTGCCTTCCAGCACCCTTCCAAGATCTGGGCGTGCGGAGGAAGCGGTTGGCCGAGCAGGGCGTGGTTTCAGCCCTCTTTCTTTCTGTAGCCCCGAATGCCACTTTGGCGGCTGACTTTCCTCGCGTCCTGTTGGCGGTTCAGGCACCGGATCTGGGACTCGTTGCTGGAGAAGACGCTGCATAGAGAGGCATTCGACATGCTCGCCCCAAAAGAGGACTGCCTATGTAAATCAGGGTTGTTGAGTGATTGGCAGAGCCATTTGGCCGTTTGCGGGCGAGGAGTCGCGAGGCTTACATTATATGGTGGGGGAGAGAGATGATGACCGCCTTATCGTGGCTGGGGTTTGTTGAAGAAGCAGGCGCATAAATATTGATGTGTATCCGTAGAAATCCCCAAAAGAGGCGCACTCAACTCGCGAGGAACCCAGTTTTGTGTTGGATTTTAATTTTAATTTATCTTTTCTTATAAATTAAAAAAAAATTAAAATTTTAATTTTTTTAAAAAAAAAACACCAAGCCGCATCCTATTCACGAAGAATGGAGGCCTCTCCGGTTTCAAGGCGTTACCAAAGCTGCATCATCGATTAGCTGCTGGTTGGACACGGATAGCCGAGCATGGGGCCGTCACAAGGCGCACTCTGTAGGCAACTTTTATAATATACGTACGCATCGCAATAGGGGCAAAGTAATAAATACCTTGTCTTTTAGTAGTTGTTATTGATAGGTTGAATTTGAAAAACCCCCCTCTTGTTAGCGCGCCGTCAAGGTGATTTGAGAGAGAGGCTGAGCAGATGGATGGGATGTCTCACTTCGCCCACCAGAAGTCAGCCATGTATGTATTTTGTGCATATTCCCATAACGGCATCTGATATAGATCGTCTTCTCCCTCTCCGCTGTTCTGGACAACTGTCCCGGCCCGAGCCCTGATGCTGGGCTGTCCTCATTTGTGCACACACGAAGCCCAACACTCGGCAAACTCATCGCCCTGGAGTGGCTGGAATTTTTAGCCATGTCGACCATCGCCATCTTTTGCATCGAGATCGAGTTGTGAATCCTTGGCTGCGTGGGCCCAGCAGCTTCTCGATGGCGGAGGAAAAATCGAGGTACATCAGGCAATGGTACGCCTCAAGCCGCGAAGACGAGTAGGTAGCCCGCAGCAAGAAAAAAAAATTTAAAAAAAAAATTAAAAAGCCAACGGCAACAAGTGCTAACCGGAACGCTGTGGCACGAAACTGAATGGATAAAAAGAGAGTGTCTTCAACCTGCTCGAGAAGCCTTCTTGGAGGCCCTGTCTGTCTTCGGGGCAGAGCTGACTGGCGATGCAAGGAAAGCCGCCCACGGAGTTCCATACGCAAGCCTTGCGGACGTAGAGAACGCCGTTCGAGATGCCCAGAAACAGTATCAAGAGCGCCGAAAGGACGGCAAAGCGCGCGACCGGTTGAGGAGATTCAGCGAGGTGGTCCATCACTATGGAAACGTCGTGGAGGTCTTCCTCCAGCACCATCCCGAGTACGTAGCTTTGGCTTGGGGTGCGATGAAGTTTGTCTTCGTAGTAAGCTCCCTTGCCCAGGTGCAACGTCGTCCCGGAGGCGAGACTAACCTCGAAGCGCCTTTTTTTGACATAGACGTTCCTCAACCACGAGGCCACGGCGTCTGCCCTGGCAAAGGGCCTCTCCCAGGTTGCTTCGGTTCTCCCTCGCACCGAGCTGTCTCTTGTGCTCTACCCGACGGAAAGGATGAAGAGGGCCATTGCGCAGCTCTACGCTCACATTATCCGGTTCCTCACAAGGGCCAAGGAATGGTACGACGAACACAAGCTGAAGCACGTCTGGCATTCTATATCAAGACCGGTAGAGCTGCGCTTCGCCGGATTGATCAGCGACATCGAGTCTCTGTCTGCCACGGTCGACAATCTTGCCATGCATGGATCCCGAGCAGAGCTGCGCCATGTCCACCAGAAGATCGAGCAAGGCAGTAGCGAGTTGGCCGCCTTGCAGAAAGAGGTCATGGAAACGAAGGAATTGATTGTCTGTAAGTGAGGAATTGAACACACTTGGTTTGCGCGCCGCCAAGTTCTGCTTGGCTAACATTTGACAGCCTTGAAAAGCTTCGTGGCCGGCGCTTTTGTCAATACAAATGGCCTGCTTACCGACATCCAGGTCGCCAATGTTGTCCAGTCTCTCCCAAACAGGAGCCGGTCAAACCAAACCCTTTCTTACCAGTACAACCTCATGATGCGCAACAGACGGGCCAAGCGAGGCCTCGCCCCCGGCAAGTATCCAATGCTCACGTCGGCCCTTCGCTCTTGGTCGTATGCCTCTGGGCCTTCGCTGCTCCTTGTGCCGGCCGCCAAAGCAATGAGAATGCAGCTCAGGGATCTGGCCGTCTCTCTGGTAGACCTCGTAAGACAAGTTGGGGTGCCGGTGCTATGGGCACTGGACTCAAATGCAAACAGCACTGCCGACAACAAACTCGACTCCGCGGAGGCAGTGTTGCGGTGCTTAGTGGAACAAGCCATCGCGCTCAGCCTGGCCAAGAAGACGGAGGCGATGGCGGCTATGCTTCACGCTAGGTTCAGTCGAGCAGGCAGCCCCGACGACCTGGTCAAACTGCTCGCCAGCTGCGTGCGAGATATCCCTGTGGTGTACATCATCATCGACGCCAACCCCGAGGATATGAGCGAAGCCGAGCGTGAAATGGGTCTACTGCGCTCGGCTCTTTCCAAACTCTTGTTGGAATTGCCAGAAGGACATTCGTGGCAACCAAAGGTTAGAGTATTTATGACCTCGAACGAAGGTACTGGTGAGGCCACACAGAATCGCAGTAATGCAACTTGTCAAGTTCAAACAGTGACAAGCTTTAACTTGGGTCGACCGCAACCCAGGAGCTTTAGACAGCCCCATGTGTATAGAAGAGGGAGAGGCAATTTGAGCAGAAGATGAAAAAAAAAACACATCATCATCAATCGTGTGTAATGGTAAGAGTGATGTTTGAACGCATATAATCACAGTACCGCCCCCTCTCTCCTTATTGGAATTTTCTCACAATGAGCTTCTCCTGCATTGGAGAGCACATCATCGCCTCGCAAACGTCGTGCGTATCGGCCATTCAACTAACCACGTCGAAATGCCAAAAACTCTCGCCATACGCGCCAATTCTGTGTCATATTTTTGATCCCCAACGGCGAGGTAGGCCACCTTGATAGAGTGTACTACATGCCTTGAGATGAGAAATGTACTCGAAAGATGTCCCACTACGAGTCCCAACATGAACAACTATCGGTATTGTGAGATAGATGCAGGTATAGGCAAGGGCCAATACGGACCAGGTAGTAAGACCAGACAGAGACACTCTCTTGCCTCACTGGCTCGACTCAGCAGGGTGCATGTAAATTTGAAGCCTCAACTCTCTGTCTCTCTCTCTCTCTCTCTCTCTCTCTCTCTTCTCTCTTCTCTCTCTCTTCTCTCTTCTCTCTCGCTTCTCTCTCTCTCAACTCTCTGTCTCTCTGTCTCTGTCTCTCTCTTCTCTCTCTCTCTCTCTCGATACGAGAGAAATACACCTGGCCTTGGATACATAGGACTTTGCCCATGATAAGAGGGGTGTGGGCCCAACAGAGCCACCGCAAGCCTCTTTATTGCATAAGCGTGTCCTGTCCTAGATGCTGCTCCACAACAGTGCGTTTATCGCGCCCACTCACACGTATTCCAGTTGACAATATGCCCTTCTCCCCTTCTCCCCGGCATCGCCAAGAGTCGGTCAGTACATAATAATGCGTCGGTCAAGTCGCTCAGCCGCAGCTTGCCCTCTTGTGTGCATGCCCTGTTGGATCCAAGGGGGATCCCTGTCCCTTGACAGGCCGGATGCAACATCAAGCAAACAAAGGTGTGGGTCAGATCCAAGGTGGCGTTTTGACTCCCACAAGCTCCCGGCTTGAAATAATAAGCCGCCTCATCTCTCTGGTGTTGTGGCTGCCATGTGCAACCGCAGACACCCTGCTCAACGTTTTGGCCTGACAGCAGCTGTGGGACCAGCCGTATAAGCCTAGGAAGCCAGATGGAAGTGCTCGCAGCTAGACTCGCTCTGGAAAAAAAAAAAAACTTATTTTTGAGTAGCGCATCGCTCCCGGATCTAAACTAGGCGAAGCGGGTTCGACGGGGAATTCTCCGATGGCGTCGTCTCTCTGGTACATAGGCCGGTCATCTTGGCAGCCCTGGTTTGGCTAGCAAGCTCAAACATACGAAACACAGCTTGGGAAGGAGCATGAGATTTCTTCTCCTTTTCCTTTCATTTCCACATTTCTGTTTGCTCCGTTTGGGCGGCTTCTCGCTAAGCACTTCTCCGGCGTTGACCAATGACATCGACCAATTCAATGTGGAACAGCAGTCCACGTGTTGCGTGACGGGGATGAGTAGACGAATAAGAAGTATCTGTAGCTGAGAAGGAATGTAGCATTAGTCAAGACTTGGAGACACATGCATGAATGGCGGAGGGAAGATGCGTTAGCTAGACGCCTCACCGTAAAGACGCCGCACATGCATTGGCACACGAGTATGGAGTATATTTCGACTGCCCGTTTCGCCCTCAGCTTGAAAGCGCTTCAGTGGTGGTTATCAAAGTACGCCCAGCTCTCGATCGTCCTCCTAAGGAGAAAAAAACAACAACACGGATATCGTCCAACTTTGGTTCATTGCTAAGGCGAACCTGAATCGTGGAGGTCTCTCCCGGGTCCCTTAGTTCGATCCGTCATTGCCTGCTCGCTCGTAGTATAGAGCGTGGAATATGAAGTGTGCGTGTGCGTTGTGGCAAGACCAAGATCGCCACCATACGGCCTACTCCAGGACAACTTGTTGCCTTTCGGCTCCATATGAGGTTGGCAGCCTGAGGCGTTTTGTTGACAGCGTAGGAGCAGGGCACCCTTGTAACTCTATATCAACTTGATGGTACATAACAGGTTGACAAAAAAGCCCATCTATCGGAGCCGGCTTGCGCTAGTTTAACGGAAGAGTAGCGCAACATGCGCGCAGCATTGTGGACATGTGTAATGCGCATTTCGTGGCTTAGCAACTCACACCTGGAATTTGGCGATCCTATCTGTAAAGGGAATTCTGCTGAGTACCCCTTGTTCGCTTTACTTTCCATTTCGTTTGCGGACAGTAGGTGTGTCTGATATCCTGCCACGGCTTTTGGTCAAGCGCGATGCGGTTTGGATATTGAATCCTGGCAGGCTTCGTGATTTGCCAGTGCAATATCGGAGCAGATAATAGACAAGCATCTCAGCTCCCTCTCTCCCCCCCCCCCCCCCCCTTTTTTTTTTTTCTTTTCCTTTTTTTCACAGGCCCAGAGCGGTACCAATCCTCTCTTGGACTTGAGTCGATGGGTTTATTTCCCCCCCATCAAGGTTGGTTGGTTGCATTGGCGAAGCATTTGCGTCAACTGGGTGGTAAGACGCAAATGCGAACTTGAGCGGGACGGGCGGCTTCGGGAATCCAGTCCAGTCCAGTCCAGTCATGTTTTATTGTTGTCAGTTGGCCCGTAAGCCTCCATGACGAATAGCCGGTGGATAGCCGGGGTTCAATCGTAACCCGGAAGTGGCTGGCGATCCTTCTTCGCCATGCCTGAACAGACACCCGTACGGAGCAAATCCCACGCAAGTCTCGCCTTGCCCCTGTCCGCGCAGCATCTCCCCTCGCCAAAAAAAAAAGAATCCTTTTGCTTCGTGCCTTGCTTGTAAATGGAGCTGAGGCCTGGGTATTGGATTGTTCTTCCACGTGTTTCTGCAGTGTTGTCGTCCTGAGGCACACACGCAGTCCAGCCGTGCAAAATTGCAGGCGCTGGACAAGCCACGACAGGAAAAACCGAGGACCGTTGCCTTGGGAGGCAATTCCGCAGTTGAGCTTGTCCTGAATATCTATCGTACGTATTGACTGCACCGCGGAGGAAACCCGCGTCTTCACGACCCTGTCGACTTTTATTTCTGATTCCTAGCTCGGCATGTCAGGCGTAAATGCCAGCGTATTAATTCAAGTATTGGATCTACCAAGATGACAGCCACTTACCTCATTTCTCTGCCACGGCGGCGGCGCCACTTCTTTGTTTATCAAGCTGCTTTCCGTCAGGGGCTGTGTGAAGGCGAAGCTGTCATTTCGGTGACCGTCGTGATTCCCGGCCTCTGCGTCTGAAGCTTATCGAGCCAAAGGAGAAGCCCTTTCCCCTCCTCTTGAAAAAAAAAAAAGATTGGGATTGAATAGAAACAGGTTAACGTGCTATAGTCGATACTGACAGAGCAACGTAGGCACGGAAATCACGACGGGCTGATTTAGGGGATTAGATAAGGTACCTAAGGTTAGTACCAATTGCAGCCTCACACAATGGGCACCAGCATATGTGCTAGAAAGGTATACACAGCTGTACTCTGGAGCGAAGAGATACCTAGTAAATACCTAGAACTCGGCATATCTGCCTGCCTAATATCATAATACGTTAGTACTACTAACCTAGTAGGTAGTACTCGTACCTACTAGAACCCAAGGCATGTCCTATATTCATCTATGCCAGGTAGTACCAGATAAGGAGGCGGGTGGTAGTACTTGCATAATGCCCTACAGCACCAGGTACTAGGTACTAGGTAAGGCAAGGTACTACCTAGTACCTTACCTGGAATATTCTAGGTACCTACCTAGTAGTACTACGTAGTGGTAAGTACTACCTGTTTGGGAATCACGATGAGCTGCATACTGTACTAGTAGTGCTTGTATAACAGAGCGGAGCAGCGCTGCTTTCTGGTGGCCGCAGCTAAACTTTAGCGGCAGATCACGCGCTGCTGTGTACCTAGCGCCTAAGTTGCATAGGTACCTACCTAGGTAGTAGGTGCCTAGGTACCGACTGCACTGTGGCCATGGCCAATGCTGTCTTGGGTTGGTACTAATGAATGGAGTAGGGCGGAGCACTCCGTACTGGTACCCCGTGCATACCTTAAGGTACTTAGTACCCTAGTACGTACCTTACTGTAATAGCACTAAGCAGACACAAAGAGATTTCTGCGCCATGCATTTAGCACCTGGTATGCAGCTATCGCATCCCGTCTTCAAAAAAAAAAAAAAAAAAAACCCCACCCCCACGATCCCCCCTGTCCACACAATTTTTGGAGCCATCAATCCCCCAAATCCGCCACGTACGGGCGTCAAATCTAAGCTTTTTTTTTTGTATGGAATTATGAAATGCCACGAGAACGGATGGCTTCTCTCCGGCGCCAAAAGCCAAAGGCACTCCCGAGCAGGAGCGCTACCAAGCAGATGCAGCGCAGATGCAGCGGCCACGACAACCCGTCGTCTGCCTTTCCCGTGACGGCGGCTCCTTTGCGATAGCCAGTGATGGGAACATGGTTTCTGCTGTGGACGAAGGAGGACCTGCATGTCAGCACAGCCTGGCCATTGTTTGCTTCGAAACCGCCCCCGCTTCAGCTGCTGCTCCGTTCTTTCTCTCCTCACCAGTTGCGGACTTTTCTTTTTGGCTTTGCTCTTTGGCTTTGCTCTTTGGCTTTGCTCTTTGGCTTTGCTCTTCGTCCGCCCTCCAGCCCTCCGACTCCCACCGCATATGCCGGCTAGCAGCTGCAAGAACCGGGGACCCTTTCCGTGGCCAATGCCTGGATTTACCTTTGGCGTGTTGCGGAGCATCTGAAGAGAGTCCGGACCGGCTTCGCCTTCTATTCTCACGCCGAATTGCTGCGTCATCGGTCGTTTTCGGACGTCTCTCCATAAGCCAAACTGAAATGGTCCAAAAAAAAAAAGAATCCGAAGGGTCTTATTGCTCATCCGTCTCGTACGTCTCGTGCTCAAAAACCCCTGTTCACCACTATACAAATCTCCATCAAGAACCTGCTAGTGCGCGCATGGTTGCAACCTAGAGCACTTTGGGTCTTTTTGCTTGGCTTGATTTCCAAAAGAAGTGGCGCTGTCACTGCTCCCGCGGTTCCATCCCGGACTTGTGTATACTAAACCCCTGCTCTCCTCAGCGAACCATCTACAGTAGGCAGGCGTCTGTATATCACACACAACGCACGGTTTCCGAGCTCCTTCAGAAGATGTAATACACATATCCACGGCGTGGGCCACGATCACACCCATCCGGGTTTCCTGTAATGGATGACACACAGGGGAAAACATGAAATACAAGAAACCCTTGCTTCTTTTTCTTTTCACGCTCTCTCTTTGGCCCTGTTCTTGAAGCCAGCGATGGCTCTTTTGATCTGCCCAAGCTTAGCCCGGTCTGCCTCAGCTTCTCATGACGGCCGGTCTGGGTTTCGGACTCCCTTTTGAAGCCACTTACGCTCACTTGTCCTATCGGATTCCCTCCTCGTTGGCATGCGTCGCTAAGAACTATTATTGATATTTATTCATTCTACCAGCTAGTTCACTCCCTTCTCTCTGCAAATGTTACACCACGCCTCTGGAATTGCATTTTTTTTTGTAATTACGTGGTGCCAATTCCGGAGCCTCGTCTCTCGTTCCCCGGCACTGATGGGCTAGGATCTACCAGCCCTGCCAACTAACTCACTTCAGTCCGCCATTTGAGCCACAATTTCGTTGCTGAAGCCACCCAAATCTCAGTGTTGCAGTTTGGCGTCCGCGATTGGACCGGTGTGGAAGCTGCTTGGCATCCTGCATCATCGCATTGCATCTCTCTCTCTCTCCCCCCCCCCCCCCCTCTCTTTTTTTTTTTTTGAGCCTCAGCTGAGCAAGCTTACCGTACCCCTAACTATTTCTTCCAAGAATCAGAATACATGCGGCTACACACACACACACACACATGTATATGCACAAACACATACAATAGTGGCTATATACCTTGTATATATATATATATAGCTATACATATGTACATCTTTCGTGGCTCGCTCGCATTATACTTTATTTCACCTCGCCGCACTCAGTCGTCTCCATTGAACCATAAGCACATTGAGCAAGTTCCATCAGCTCAATAACAAACGTTCCGATAAATTACCAACTATCCAGTATATAAAACTCTATTGACAATCCGACGAACCTCTTTGTTTTTGAAACCATCAGATGTCACAAACGAGGCTAAAGAGATCCACCCCCGGGTTTGACTCGCGACCATTTGGCTGCGACTGGGAGTCCTGTAAGAAGGTATGGGAAGCCCATTAAGTCACTCGAGCTATGACACTGTTCCTACATGTATGCTGACCCGCTGACAGGATTTCAAACGCAGATCAGACCTAAAGAGACACTACAAAATCCACACGAATGACCGGCCACATCCGTGCCCAGTGCCTGGTTGTGGAAAGCGGTTCATTCAACGCAGTGCCCTCGTTGTCCACAGTCGAACGCATAGTGGCGAGAAGCCGCATATATGCCAGTACCCTGGCTGCAGGAAGCGGTTCTCGGATGTAGGCCGTCTACAGCGTATTCGATCAAACCGGAAGCTTACAATGTGGATAGTCTTCAAGCCTTGCCAGACATCGTCACGTACACACTGGAAGCCGCCATCGCAAATGCGCGCATGCGGAATGCTCAAAGAGGTATGGGGGAGGGGGGGTATATACATATACATATACATATATATATATATATATATATATGTATGTATATCAGCAATAGAGAGCTGACGCACAATTAGCTTCTGTCGTAGGAGGATCCTGGTGAAACAGGAACAGCGGCGTCAACAGAGCGACACCTGCAACTCAGATTCAGACTCAAGCAAATCGCCACTCACGCCAGCCCAGCCGGCTACTCCCCAGCCTCTTCAGGGCCCCCCCACTTACCATGCCTCGGTGTTCCAGGGAGGCGCATTCCAATGCACCCCATCTGTGGCCGAGCTAGACGGCCGAGCGCATAACTGCTATATGGATGAGCCATCTAAATCTCTTGGTTCCTTCTCTGAGGAGCAGCACCGGTTCGGCGGCACGCCCCAGCAGCAGCTCCTATGTGATATTGGACGAAGCATTGCCGATCTCGGGACAATCAACATGAGCAACCGACATCACGAATCGACTGAACAATTGCACCGATCCACTGGCGGCGTATCGTACTCGCCGCCAGGTCCCAGCGATACTCCGCATAACAGCCCTACACACTTCTCGTCGGCTTCCAGCTACAGTCCCATCGTTCCAGAGACCTGCTATAGGTACTACGGGGGGCTACACTATGTCACTTATATTCTACATAACACATCCAATATCGAACGGCCGGCACAAGGAACGGCATATCCTCATCAGCCGGCTCAAGCACGACAGCCAATGCCGTCTTACCCAGGGCAAATTCTGAATCGCGCAGTGGAGCGATATAGTCCTCCGACACTAGTCAAGGCTGCGCCGCCGTGGTATGGATACGGATCCTATGGAACCTACTAACATGTTGGAGCAGCGCTATTTTTTTTTCCCATCAGGTTTTACACAAGGGTTCATGCGCCTTAACAAGCTTCAATTTTAAAGGAAGACGCTGAGATATAGCAGATATAACAGCAGGGGAAATGGGATCAATACTTGTTAGCTTGTTAACCCTGTAATGCATAAAAACAGATGAATCCAAAAAAAAAAAAGGGAGAAAAAAAGGAAGAGGGGGGAGGGGGGAGGGGGGGGTTTAACATTAAAAAAAGAAGTTTGATTGGGAGTTTATGTTAAGGGTTGGTATTCTAGTAGGAGCCTAACGATACTGTGCGCAAAGGGAATATGGATTACAGTTTTTGTTTTTATCGATTGCGTTGTACGGAGTGTTATTTATGTACGGGGTTACGGATTAATACATATATTGGCAACAGTGGGCGTCATATGAGAGAGAGAGAGAGAGAGAGAGAGAGAGAGAGAGAGAGAGAGAGTAGAATATAAACAAAGGGTGTTGTGGAATAGAATGTATGAATGAAACTACGGAGCAATAGCTGTGTCATTCCGTATTACTCCGTACTGTACTCCGTACCTCGTGTTCATTTACCTCTCCAATACGGAGTATATAGGCCTAAGTTCCTAACCAATGAAACTGAGAAGCCCGAAGCCCCCCCCCCCCCCCATGCGCAACTCGGATTTCCTAAAACGGGAACTTTGGGTGGCTTTTTTGGCATGCGGGTCCGGGCCATTGTTCTACCATGGATATGATATGGCTTCTGTCATGTGACATCTCACATGGTCCCCCCTTGACATGGGCGCTGACTAAGACACCATTGAAGGTCGATTTTGTTCGCTGATACGCTGGAGTTCCCCGAATTGAAGTGGCAAGTTTCTCTTCCCGTTTTTTCTCATTAACTTGTTTCCCCAAGTTTCAACCGCCATCATGAGGGCATCGAGGTAGAATTTTTTTTAAATTTTTTTTTCCCATTCGAAAAGCCTCTCCTCATCCGCGACCATCTGCCACCCCCCCCCCCTGCTCTCGAACGTTTTTGGAAGGGGGAGGATTTTCAAGCCCTCATTTCAACAACCATCGGCATTTGCTGGACCTTTTTGGCGGGCTTCTCGATAAAGCGCCCAGGGTTCTTTTCTTTTTCCAAGGCCGCCCGAGCAGGCTGCTGCTCCACGTCATACGATACGATACAAGGGCTTTGTCTGCCCCCCCTCCCATCTCCTCATTTCTATTTTCTTCTTGTTCTTGCTGCCGCTGGGGATTGACGTTCGACATCCGACCCTTCGCCTTGACATAGGCGACGTCATTCGTGGCGATGGCGTTCCATGTTGGTTTGCTGCCTGTAAGTACAACAACGCCTATGACAGCCGAAGCCGGATGCTGACATGGAATCAAACAGTCAATGGTAGCAGCCGCAGCGGACACCTTACCGTCGATAACGAACACGCTCGCGAGACCCTGGCGACCTTCATCGGCGCCCCGCCAGCAAGCCGACGTGACTGTTGCGGCCGACACTGCGCGGACGGACTCTGAAGCCGAAGCGGCTGACAAGGTGGGAGCGCCTCCCAGTTACTCCGTACATGGTTTCCCTCTGCTTGCAAGCCCTTAACCTTTTTGTGATTTTTAGCCGGCGCGGGTTCAGCTGCCCGATTTCCTCCAACAGGTGCCAGCGCACGCCGCAAAGGCCGTGACACCCGGCGCAATGGCACCGGTCGACATTCGCGCATCGGTCTCTGGATTGGGCCGGGTTGGTCTGCTTGCCGCGAATCCCATCCTCCGACGACCTTTCTTCCAGCCTGTCAATGCCGTCTCGCCGCCCCTCGTCAGCCTGTTTATGCCATCTTCCCCCGCCGCCTCGACCCCGCTGCGCGCAATGTCCACGACCCGGATTCTTTCCGGAGCGCTCGGCACGCAGCGCAGAGGCTTCGGGACGTCGAATGGAATCTCGCGCAGTCAATTGGCTTCTGTCGAAGAATCGGCAAATAGGAACCCCGGAAACGCAAATCTTCAAAACGCCTTCTACCAGCTCCTTTTGAGGGCGAACATGCCTGGCATCCTGGTGGAAAGATATCAAACCGGCCGCTTCGCCACGAACGCGGGCACCGAGGACGCTTACAAAAGGGCGCTGGCTGCTCTCAGCAGCGGTACGAGCACCGTGGCCACGGCCACGGCGACGCCCGGGTTTGCCCGCGGGCAATGGGCGGGGAGCGAGCAGGCCATTGCCAACGCCGCCCTCAGCGGATCGATGGGCGTCAAGGGAGAACCGATCCACGTCGTCGTCCAAGAGTCGACCCGGTCGCTCGTCTTTCGCTGGGTCAAGTTTTTCGCCACTTTCATCGTGTTCACCTACCTGTGCTTCGCAGCCGTGACGATCCTGATTGAGACGCTGAGCACCTTCAGACGCGGACCGGGGGCCAAGACCGACTCCGAGGTCAAGGCCGAGAAGCAGACGACGCGGTTCGACGACGTCCACGGATGCGACGAGGCAAAGGAAGAGCTGCAGGAAGTGGTGGAATTCCTCCGCAACCCCGACAGTTTCTCCGACCTCGGTGCCAAGCTGCCCAAAGGCGTTCTCCTCGTCGGCCCCCCCGGAACTGGAAAGACGCTGCTCGCCCGCGCCGTTGCTGGAGAGGCCGGCGTCCCCTTCTTCTACATGTCCGGGAGCGAATTCGATGAAATCTT
Organism: Trichoderma cornu-damae; assembly: GCA_020631695.1. Taxonomy (NCBI): domain Eukaryota; kingdom Fungi; phylum Ascomycota; class Sordariomycetes; order Hypocreales; family Hypocreaceae; genus Trichoderma; species Trichoderma cornu-damae. The sequence goes on from CM036089.1 coordinate 4,955,697, forward strand.
TGTCGGCGTCGGGGCCAAGCGCGTCCGAGAGCTCTTCGCGGCGGCCAAGGCCAAGTCCCCCGCCATCATCTTCATCGACGAGCTGGATGCCATTGGTGGAAAGCGTAACCCAAGAGATCAGGCTCACTCCAAGCAGACCCTGAATCAGCTGCTCACGGAACTCGACGGATTCGACACGGACACTAAGATTATCATCATGGCGGCCACCAACCTGCCCAAGTTGCTGGACAAGGCCCTCACCAGGCCTGGACGGTTCGACCGACACATCAGCGTGGACCTGCCGGACGTTCGCGGCCGCATCGCCATCCTGAAGCACCATGCGAAGAAGATTCGGCTGGCGCTGGATGTGGACCTCGAAGCCATTGCCGCACGCTCTCCCGGGCAATCCGGCGCCGACCTCGAGAACATGCTGAACGTCGCGGCGCTGCGCGCTAGCAGGGCCAAGGCTCGCGAGGTTTCCAAGCAGGATATCGACTGGGCGTTTGACCGGATCACCATGGGCGCGGAGAGGAAGTCCATGGTGGTGACGGAAAAGGAAAAGGAGATGACGGCATACCACGAGGCCGGCCACGCCCTCGTCCAGCTGTTCGAAAAGGAAAGCTCCAACCGACTCTACAAGGTTACCATTCTTCCCAAGGGCCCCTCCCTCGGCCACACCGCTCACGTCCCCGCCATGGATAAATACTCGTACACTGCGGCCGAATACATGTCCAACATACGCGTGCTCCTCGGAGGCAAGATGGCGGAAGAGATGCGGTACGGCGACGACAAAGTCACTTCTGGCGTTTCCAATGTAGGTTGCATTCCTCCTATTCCTCCTCGCCCGTAAAGACTCGGCATGCCTATGCCTTGCGGCGAGAGAGAGCTTTCTTGAACATGGCGCGCGCGCTGACCACGGGGAACCCACAGGATCTGGAGAGGGCCACCGACTTGAGCTTCATGATGGTCACTCACTTTGGCATGTCCAACGCCTTGGGACCTGTCGAGTACGGCAGAAGATATGAGAACCTCAGTTCGGAGACCAAGGCCCTGATCGAGGGCGAAGTCCAGAAGACGCTGAGAAAATCCTACGAAGACGTGAGAAAGGTCCTGACGGAGAAGCGCAAGGAGCTTGACCTGCTGGCGCAGGCACTGGTGCAGTACGAGACGTTGGATAAGGAGGAAGTAGAAAAGGTCATCCGAGGAGAAAAGCTACCGGGCCGGACAATGGCGCCAAAGGGGCCGCTGACCCTACCAATCCCGGACGAGATTCCTCGGCCGCCTGGCCTGGGCGTGCCCCAACCGCACCCCCCTCCATCACCAGCTCCTCCAGCCTCTGCTAGGTCATCAGCGTAATGACGGATGGCGATGTTTTGGATTGGGAGGGTTAATGGTTTTTTTTTTTTTAAAAAAAAAAAGAAGAAGAAGAAGAAGAAGTGGGTGGTTTGCGGTTGTGGGACATGTGACGGTGCGACTTGTAATGCAAGGCAAAAACATGGAACGCGACGAAGCGATGAATGTTGCTGCTGACCTGGGAGGGTGAAGAAGAACGCAATCCCTCTATTTATGTGCATGGGAGGGGGGGGGGCTCATCACTTCGCAGTAGCCAAAAAAAAGGGGGGGGAGGCGGGTGTTGGCTAGCGAGCAGGCCGAAGCGATGTTTTTGACATTGGGAATATTTGAAAAAAAAAAAAAAAAGGGGGGGCAAGGCCGAAAGCACTGGTTTTCAGCGGCCTGGATGACTTTGTACGTGTTGATTTCCTATATCTCTCATCATGGTTGTGCATCTGGAGGAGGGAGGCTATGTCAAATTGGCAAGCGTATGATATGATAGGGAAAAGGGGGGGGGGGGGGGGGGGGTTCGAAATGAATTGCATTTGAAGTCAAGAAAGAAATTGGTTGGGTTCTTTTTTAGGGTGATGAGGCCTTTTTTTTCTTTTTCTTTTTTTTTTCTTGATGGCGAAATGCTGCTGTCACTGTATCAACCAATCAATCAATATATATATATATACGGAGTATATATATATCATTTAGTATTTATTATCCTGTCTGTATACATTGGAAATCACCGCTGTATTCTATATACCTCTCAATATCAAAACTGTTTACTCACTTTTTTATTAAAAAAATTTTTTAATTTAATTTAATTTCATTTCATTTCCTCCTGTTTGTTATTCATTCCGAGCTTGAGAAGGGTTTTCTTCTAGGCGCTTTTTTACCCGCTTTTGAGCTCGGCGGCGGCGGCGGCGGCGGTGGTGGGGGAGGGAAAGAAAGAGGAGAAAAAGAACGTGATTTGACGTCAAGATTGTGTTTGGGGTTCTGATGACGATGGGGGGGGGGGAATGAAAGAAGCAAACGACTATTTTATTTGTTGGCAATAATTTTTTTTTTTTTCAAATCTTCTTTCTTCTTCTTTCTTATCTGCGTATCTTTTTTTTTTTCTTTTTTTTAGGCACTTTTGTTTAAAAACGGTTTTCACTTGAATTTTATTCTTTGAAATTCCCTCTCTCTCTTTAAACCAACAATAAAATAAAATAAAAAAAAAAAAGGAAAAAAAAAAGGAAAAGAGGAAAAGAGGAAACACTCGAATCATCGTCAACAATGACCAAGATTCTTCTCACAGGTATGATTTTTACCACCTTTTATATATATATATATATATATAAACATAAATATCCACTCGTCTGAGCAATCATTTTATGCACCGCTTTTATTTATTTATTTATTTATTTATTTGTTTTGCTAATCAGAAGAACCGAAATCAATCAATAAATAGGCGGCTCGGGCTTCATTGCCGGTACGTGTGTCGATTCAAATTTGCTCACCCAAAACACACACACACACACACACACACACACACACAGTCTCACAGCACCGAGTCAGAGTGTGTTTTGTCTTTGCAAGATGCTTTTCGGCAAGAGAAGGCACGACGGACATGAATCTTGCTTGGAATGAATTCCATCTACTATTTATTTATTCATTTATTCATTTATTCATTTATTCATTTATTCATCTATTGATTTATTGATTTACACAAAAAGGGAATAAACAACTAACCTCTTCATCAAAGCCCACATACTGGAGCAGCTCCTCGCCAAAAACCACACCGTCATCACCACCGTCCGCTCCGAGGAAAAAGCCCGGAAAATCCGCGATGCTCATCCGGGCAGCGTCCGGCAGAACCGCCTCACCGTCGCCGTCGTCCCGGACATTTCTCAGCTAAACGCCTTTGACGACGTCGTCGCCGAGGCGGCCGCCGGCCCCGACGGCCATCTCGAGGTCGTGCTTCACACGGCCAGCCCCTTCCACTACAGGTGGACGGACGCCCAGAAGGAGCTCATCGACCCTGCCCTCAACGGCACGCGGGGGATTCTCGAGGCCGTCAAGCGCTCCGCCCCGTCTGTGAGGCGCGTCGTCGTCACCTCTTCCTTCGCGGCCATCCTCTCCGAGGGGCACCTGGCCGATCCCAACACCACCTTCACCGAGGCCTCGTGGAACCCCGACGGCATCGCAGACGTCGGCCGATCGCCCCTGACCGCCTACCGCGTCTCCAAGACGGCCGCCGAGTCTTCGGCGTGGGAGTTTGTCAAGCACGAGAAGCCCTCGTTCGACGTCGTCACGGTGAACCCGCCCGTGGTCTTTGGCCCCCTGGCCCACAGCCTGGCCTCTCTCGACGCCATCAACACCTCCAACGAGCGCATCGTGGCCCTCCTCCGCGGCCAGTGGAAGACCGAGATTGGCGACACGGGCCCCGTGGGCCTGTGGATCGATGTGCGTGACGCCGCCTCGGCTCACATCAAGGCCTTTGAGATCCCCGAGGCCGGCGGCCGTCGTCTCCTCACCGTCTCCGGGAGAACATCCAACCAAGAGGTTGCCAGGATCGTCAGAGAAGGCTTCCCCGAGTACGCCGACAGGTTGCCCGGTCCCGAGGTCCCCGGCGGAGAGCCAGCCGCCAGGGACGAGACGTTCCGGTGGAACAGCGACGAGACGAACAAGTTGTTGGGTATTGAGTGGATATCCATCGACAAGAGCATCTCCGACACTGTCCGTTCACTCAAGGATTTCGGTATGTAGAAGAACCTCGTGGAGATTGGGGCCGGAGGAGGGGAATGTATGTATGATATTCAGTGGCAAGTCATTTTGATCAAAAACACGCAATACTTGAATCAATCAAAAATTGCGAGCGCCACATCCGCGCTACGTCCATCTATGTTTGTTGAAGCCTGTCCCGTCATGTAAACCCAACCCAAAACCTCTTCTCCTCTTCTCTCTCCTTCCATGCAGCGCAGCCCCCCCCCCCCCCCCACCACCACTTAAACAACGACAACCACGACGACAACAACGATAATAAGGATACGGAATGCAGTGGTCATACTATTCCTATTCTCATTATACTACCCAAGATTCCCCCATCACTTCTTCATTCCTTTATCCAAGCTAATCTCGTTCAGCAACGGACTCCTGACGTGTCTCACCCTCCTCGGAGATTGCAAAGCCGTCTCGGCTGACCTCCTGGTGCCAGCCCGGCTGCTATCCTCCCATGGCCTCTGAGAGTCACCGTTTCCTCCTGTTGCGCCAGTTGCGCCAGTTGCGCCAGCGGGCGATCCGGATCTGGACGCGACGCTCGGCGAGCCTCCTCGACTTGTTCTCGTGGGCGACGACAGGGGAGACTTTAGGGGACTCGTCCGGCCGTCCAGAGGGAGGCTCGGGAGCGCCCGGTTGGGAGGCGGCCCGGGGCTTGCCAACCCACCAACCACCGGCGGCGCTTCGTACACTCGCGGCGGCGGCCTCGGAAGCTCAATGGCGGTAGCGCCGCTGTATCTGTTCTGCGCCGAGTCGGTGGATGCGTTTGACGTGGCCCTGAGGGTGCTGGCGCTGCTGAAGATGCTCGAGACGCTGGTCCCCGGCGGAGCGTCGTCTCTCGGCGGCCTGGTCGGAGACGTCGTCTGCGATATTGTCGTCGTCGCTGTGATCCCTAGGCGCTCGCCGTCTTCCGCGCACCCTCTCGCCCTGGGGATGGAAAGGGGCGACAGTGGCACCCCGGCCCACTGCTGAGAGTGCTCGCCGCTACGCCCCCCATGGTGGTTGTTGCGGCGGAGGCTCAACGCCCTGGGCAGCAAGAAGCGGCGCTCTTGCAGCCGCGGAGGCGGCGTCAACAGACCACTCGGCGGTCCGGCGTACGAGCTCGACGGGGATATGAGCGGCGTGGCGGGGAGGCTGCTGGGCTTGATGGGGCGGCTGATCCGCTTCTTGTTGCAAAATCGCATCCTCACCCTCATGTGCCATGCGATCAGGGCAACGATGGCGAGCACTCCAACCATGACGGAGACGCCGATGGTGACTTTCGTGCCGGAGGATACTTCGCTCCCGCCTCCAGCCCTCTGATCATGAGGCTTTGGGCCTTGCGTCGTGCCGACCAAGTGAATGGTACGGAGCTCTGAAGCAGCCAAGTCATGCGCCGCACTAGAGGTTGAGGGAAGCTGGGGCTTAATCGTAACTGTGTGGAATCCCTCCCTCAGGAATCCTGACAGAGTGCCAGCTGGGAAAACGGCGGCCGGAGTAGCAGAGGGCTCCTCCTGCCGGCGAACATGCTCTTGTCCGTCCGGGATGCTGTCCGAGAAGACGCCTTCTTCGACAGGCGCTCCTGGATTTGATGCCACATCGTAGCCATTGCTGTTGCTATCCATCTTAGTGACCGTCTCTTCAACATCGCCAAGCGGAGAGATGTGTACACTACCTTTTGCAAGAGTTTACGATCAGGGCGACGATTACTGTAACAAACGGTCAACCAGGGAGGAAAAACCCCTTCATTTCTAAATGGTTGACGCACACTCTTGGTCAGCACCTCCTATACCTCCCATCTCGCACGGCCGGGAACCGCAGCAATAAAGCATGGGAACGTCTTTTCTTCCATTCTCGAGTCGACGCGAGAGTGCCTCGCACGTGGCCTTGGACATCCGGCTATTGGATGCCAACAAGCTGAAAAACTGTAGCCGACATTCTTTTGCACAAGCAGGAGCATCCTCCCGGACATGATTACTTGCAAGGTGACCGAGAGAATCGTCAATGCAGTTGGCTTCTTCCATGATGCTTCGTCTTTTGAACCTTTCAAACGTCTATATGAAGTTCAAAAGAAAAGAGAGAAACCTTTAGGCGAAGCATCAACTATAAAAAAAATTAAAAAAAAAAGAAAGAAAGAAAGAAGAGCAAGAAAGAAAGAAGAGCAAGAATTTGGTAACGAAAGGATCAATTGAAGATGTGTCAAAGGAACGAAGGGTGCTACATGAGCGAGGACAATAGAAAGACGTAAAAGTTTCACTGCGCGAGGGCCTTCATCAGGAGATCAGATACCGAGGCAGCATTGGTTTGCAAAAAGCTCAACACGGCTCATCGCCTCGAGAGCCACACGCGCCCACTATATACTTTGGATATGTCAACTGCTCGAGGCGAGGAGGGGGCACAGGCATCAGGACGATCCATGGCCTTTTGGTAGGGGGGACGTGGAGGACCTCAGCCTCGAAAGGGACGAACAGCGGACGGGGCCATATGCAGGTGGGTCTCACACGGCTCTGCGGCATACCGTTCCCGACGAGAATGGCCTCGTATGGTCTTCGAACGGTAGGCAAAGCCGGGAACGTTCCTCGAGCTTGGGACGTGATTGCGTCGTAGGTGCCCAACAGCCTCTGTGAGCTTCGGGGGTGGCCGGATACGAAGGCGACGCTAATGCCATGGCAGAGGATGGGAAGCCAGGAAGCCAGGCAAGTATTTGGTTTGCATCGGTGGAGACGAGTTGTCGGGGGCCACCACAACCACAAACCTGGTCGAGCTGTAGACCATCCAGCACCAGCTCGCTTCTAGCAATTTTGTGCTTTGTGAAACCCCCCCCCCCCTCTCCGGTGGGGAGATGAGTGCCGTAGCGGATGATGGCTTCCCGGGTGGCTTTCTGGCCCCCCCTTGTCGTCTCATGGCCTCCTCGTGGAAGATCAGAACCTACATAGAATAGCGTAGATCTGAAAGACACAAACGCCGCTGTGGCCGCCTACCCCCCCTGCTCTCCTGATTGCTTCTTGGATGAAGCTCCCGGCGATTCGGCGTAGCAATCTCAGAGGCAAACGGGTTAAGCCCGTCACCCCAGGAGAAGCTAGACGTCTTCCATTCTTCCAAAACAGCGGCTCTAGCATGTCCCAGGGCTGAAAATCTCACATATTAGCGCTGCCCAATAGCCTGGCAGCGAGCCTGTGCGACACGACTTCAGTTTGTCCGGAGTGTATTCTGCAACTGTTACTTGGCGTTGCTTCACGAGTCAAGCGACGCCAAGTAAGAGGGGGAATTCTCACAGCGGCCAATAGCGTCTCCTGACTAGCCAAAAAAAAAAAAAAAAAAAAAAAAAAGAAGAAAAAGAAGAAGAAGAAGAAGAAGAAGTAGAAGAAGAAGAAGAAACAGCGTGTGAGATGAGTAGGTGAAGGAATGCGATGGCTGGTTATGAAATATGAATTGTGTTCAATTCTCTGTGAAGAACTGATCCAAGTTCGAAATAGGGCTCCTGCATGAACTTGGGAATTGCTTATGATTTCTTTTTTCTTTTTTTTTTTCTTCTCTTTTCTAAAAAAAAAAAAAAAAAAAAAAAAAAAAAAAAAAAAAAATTCAACACCATCCCACATTACTCACCTAGACTTAGTAAATAGATGAGAAAAAGAAAAGTCTTCCTTAGGTGTAGGAGGAGGTGACACAATGCCACCTACCTATCTGTCCTGTCCCAAGTACATGTAGGATCATTTGTTTGTGATTAGCTAGCATTAGTTCGACAATCTCGGGGATAGGCGAAACTTGACAAACAAGTGCGAAACGCGCTTACTTGCCGGCTCCTCGCAGTTTACCGAGAACATGATGGGGAGCAAAAGGTAAGGTAGTTAGTTTGCAGCGTTGTGGAAGCCAGCTCGCTCGGGTCGGAGTGGGAAAAAGAAAAAAAAAGAAAGAAAAAAAAGAAAGAAAAAAAAGAAAGAAAAAAAAGAAAGAAAAAAAAGAAAGAAAAAAAAGAAAGAAAAAAAAGAAAAAAAAAACGCTGAGAAAATGGCGCCAAGACCGTACCGAGGGTGACGGCAGAAGAAGGAGAAAGAGAAGGAGAAGAAGAAGGAGAAAAGATGAGAGGGTACTACCGATCACGGAAAGGTGAAGAGAATCGCGGCGTACTCCACAGTGAGGCATCGTGGAACCAGGAGAGAGGATGGCCAAGATGAGCCACGAGACTCCGCTCTCGTTCCTGCAGTAGCAGTTGACGATTCTGCCTTACCCAGCGCCAAGGGGGGGGGGGAGGGGAGGGAGAGGGGAGGGAACCGCCGCCACTCGAGCGGCTGAGATAGCGTCGTCGAGGACCCGAAACTTGCATGATGCTGCAAACAGGTTGGCAAAAGGGCTGCCAGCCAGCCAGCCAAGACAAACTTCGTATTTCCAAACCGCGCACGCCTTACCGCCCTCTCCGGCAACAGAGGATGGATATTCTTGAGATTGCAGCTGATCAACGCCTCGCCGTGCTGCGAGGTAACCACAGCGGGAAGCGGAAGAGAAGAAGAAAAGAAAGAACAAGGACGAAGGACGCCTTCTTCGCCTACGCTGTTCGTAATCGACCTGTGGGAAGCCGAACCAAAGCACCACGCTCCCAGACCCGGCCCGGAGGAGAGGCTGGCTGAATCTGGGTTAGAAAATCGGGGTAGAAAAAGAAAAAAGAAAAAGGAAAGGAAAAAAAAAAAACAACCCCTGGGGAGAAGGGCTGGCCCTCCCGCAGCCTGGCTCAATGGGACGATGCGAGGCGTCCGTATACAGAGCTTGGCTTACGCGACCGAGCTGCAATACCCATGCGCGAAGCCGCCACCACCGGCGTACAATCACATTCCTGCAGCGGTGTGACGGGCTGCGTTGAAAGACCCGAGAACAGGAGTCGGTTCTTCCAAAAAAAAGGGTGCAGCAACACGGCCACAGCATTGGGGCTTGAGTGCGCGCTGGTGATGCGGGGATCGGCGGCTGTTCACCCCTGGAGGAGAGGTTCTGGTCAGCTGAACCGCAGACGGCGGACGCGACACTGGGACAGAAGGGGGGGAGTGGGAGAGATGAATTCGTGCCCTGGTGAAGAAGGCTTTCGATCCACGAATGGGCTTTGCAGATGCGTCGAGAGATGGACGGCTCTGGAGCGGTGTCTCTGTCGTCGCGACAAGGCTTCCGCAGGCTGCTGCCGATGATCGGCACCATCATCGCCCTTCATCGCCGGGCCGTGAGAAGGAAAGGGCGGATTTTGGCGGTGTTTTGAGCCAGCGGTCATTGCTCCGTGCAGCAGCAGCAGCAGCAGCATCAGTGTGTCTTGGACCAAAAGGAACAAAAAAACCGGCTTTGGCTCCAATGTTGTGAGGCGGAGAGGAAGAAGATTGATAACCTTTACGGCAGGTACTTGGTAATGTTCGTTATTGTACCTTATGTAACGAGTTGTTATCAGATCTAAGGTTTTGATTCCGGCCTACAAGGAAGGTACTGCCTACTTGCCTTGGCCAGTACTGGTAAGTACCTTACCTACTCCCAGGTGAGTAATAACCGACCTAGCAGCACAAAGCGTACATGTATAGAGTACATGCACTGCACTGCCTTGGGGCACCACCTCTTCCGTGCATACATACCTTACTCCGTACTCCGTATTATTAGATGGGCTCCCCAAAGAAACAAGACATCCCTAATCAAATTTGTTGCTTTTCTTTCTTGGACCACCAATGAAAGGCCCTCGTGTGCTGCCGCTAGCAAATGCAGGAAACCCCCCACAAGCAAGATCGGCTCGTTCCTGGAGAGCCTGCCTTCTCTTCGAACTTGCGGGGAGAAGCAGCAGCTCCACCCCTCGGCGCCCATCGCTTGAGCCTCGGCACACCTCCCAGTCCACGGAGTAACAAGGCGGAGTTTGGGATGACGCCCGATGCTGACAGCCATCGCCGCCGCCTGGGGTTTCGGGGGAGAGAGTGCCATCTGAACAGCACTTGGCAAGTCTTCTCTGCTGCGGGCCAGCCGTTCGTCCCGTCTTTTTCTTTTTGGTAGTATACTTTTTTGTTTTTCCGCTTCTTTCTCTTCTTTTCTTTTCTCGTCTCTTTCTTTGTCTCTGATGCGCCGGATCGCATTGGAGCGGAATCCAACAAGAGCCAAATCTAAGAAGAAACCCGCCCGTCATGTCCGACGAGTCCAAGGCAGAGAATCGCATCCAGGCCCTCTCCTCCCAGCTCCTCCCGCCAATTGTAAAAGTTGCCGCCGGCTCCAGCAAGCTCCGGGTCCAAGGCAAGGTCGTCATCATCACCGGTGCGCCTCTCTCTCTCTCTCTCTCTCTCTCTCTCTCTCTCTCTCTGCTTCGCAAAGGGCGCTTCTCATTCCCCATCAATTCTGACTGCGGCGATCTCGCTTAGGCGCCAACTCTGCCCTTGGCATTGGCAGGGCTACAGCTCACCAGTACGCCGAGAGCGGTGCCCGGGCTATTTACATTTGCGATTTCGACGGCTCCAATCTGGAGACTCACAAGGAAGAAATCACCCGGCTGTATCCCAATGTCGAGGTTCACACGCGCCGGTTTGATGCCTCGGATGAGGCCAAAGTCAAGGCCGTCGTGGACGACGCAATGGGGCGCTACGGTCGCCTAGACGTCTTCTTTGCCAATGCTGGCATTACAGGCCCAAACGTCGTTTTCACAGACATAAGCGCCGAGGATTTTATCCACGTGCACAGGGTCAACACTCTGAGGTTCGTCCGTTTCGCGCGGAGCGCACGTCCTCCCAAGCGCCGCCGCCTATGCGGGGAGCTGACCAAGAGCTGCAAGCGTTTTCCTGGCAGCCAAATACGCTGCCCCGGCCATGAAAACAACCTCGTCCCAGAAGCCGCATCCCGGCGGGAGCATCATTGGCACCGCCTCCGTTGCTGGCCTCCGCTCCAATGCCGGCAGCACCGCCTACTCGTCCGCCAAATCCGGCGTTGTGTCCCTTGCGCAGACGATATCCTACCAGCTTGCGGGCTCCGGCGTCCGCATCAATGCCATCTGCCCCGGCATCATTGAGACGGGCATGACCGCGCCCGTCTACGAGGCTGCGCGCGCCCGGGGCAGCGACAAGAAGATTGGCCAGCTGAACCCGTCGAAGCGGGGCGGACATGCCGATGAGGTCGCGCGCGTGGCGCTGTTCCTGGGCAGCGACGAGGCTAGCTATGTCAATGGGCAGGCCTGGGCGGTTGACGGAGGCCTGAGTGCCGGACACCCCTTTGTCCCGGGCAAGCTGGCCTGAGGAGGAAGAGGGGCTATATAGGTAGGTACCCTGTGGAGCACATGTAGTACGCTGTGTCGAAAGAAGAAAATTTCTGCTGTATATAGATAGATAGATGGCCATCCTGACATCAGTCGCCTGCCTTCTTCTCTTGCCTTCTTCCCTTGCTCACCGGGTATCAATTGCCTCCGCCGGGGTCTCCCAAGGATGCAGACAGCGCTGAGATCCGCGCCAATGTGGCCTCCTTCCACGTCTCGTACTCTGCTCTGCGGCTTTCGCTCAGGTAGTCATACTTTTCCTGGAACATGGTGTCCGCCCTCTGTTGCTGAGCCTGCAGCGCGTCTTCCTCGTCGTGCGCGTCGGCCGCACCAGCTTCCTGCCGCAGGCCGATGCCGATGACGTCTGTGATGCCAGCGTACCAGTCCGCCTCAAGCCAGCTCTTTTCGCGAGCCCTCGATACCGCGGCATCAAAGTCCTTCTCGCTCACATCGGTCCAGCCTTCCCAGAGGGCGTCTGGCTCCGCTCCCTTGGCCTCGATTTCTTGGCGGGCTCGGCTTAGCCGTCCGAGGATCTCGGCTCGAGTCGCTTCGTAGATTTTGGGCTGCATCGCCTGCTCCTGGTCGACATCTCTGGCACGCATTGCGACAAAGAAATGGACAGCCGCGCACAAAGCAGCCGCATGCCTCGATGCCCACTCGTCCTTCGTTTTCCGTCCTCCCGGGAGTAAGATGGATTCCATGCCTGCCAGCATCGAAGGCGCCAGTTTCTGGCGCCCAGACGCAGCGCACAAGTGCCGGATGACAGGCCGGACCCAGGGATACATGTCCGGTTCCCCCAGGCTTGCATGCCCTTGCCTGTTGGGCGTCGCCCGAGGCTTGGCATCTGAGCCCGCTCGTTTGCGGAACTGGGCGAGGGCAGCCTCTTTACTGGGCTCGGGCCTTGAAGGGATAGGCCGCGCTTGTGAGGACGCCGACGGCTCTCCCGCGTCTCGCTGCGCGTCTCGTAGCCTAGAGCCCGCGCTGCGCGTTCTGCGCCCGCCAGCGGACGTGTTGGGAAGGATGTTGTCAAGGTGTGCATATAAACGCCTGTACAAGCGGGGGGGGATCGGCGGCCGGGGTTCTATCGTCGGGAGATCCAGCGCCATCTTGAGCCTGCCGCGGTGTGTAATCGGTTAACGACCAGCCGGCCCATGGGAAGAAGCAGCATGCGTGGTGTTCATTACCTATCGCAGGCAATGTGCGCACACGCGTAGAGGCGGGCAATCTCCTCTTCCGCCTTGAGCGTGCTGGCCAGATGGCGAGATTGGGCCAGCAGGGAGCTGGCAGACTCGACCAGGGCGGGGGGGAGGTCGGAGCCATACGTTGGCATCAGCGAGACGAGGGCGAGCTCGACCTGCTTGCTCATTGCGGTTGCGGCGCCGGGTATCTATCTGGAGGCTCCGGAATAATGCAGGCAGACTATCGATGGTACTCTGCTCGCTACTCTACTCGCTGCTCAATGGAAGCGCGAAGCGCAAGGTGAAAAGATGGGGAGAACGCGAGGTCACGGGGTCCAGCCGATTGGGAAAACGCATTTATTACGGAGTACGTACTTCTTGATGACTTGCAGTTTGCCTTTTGCAGTTGCCCACTGTAATCATCCCTAATCCGGCAACTGAAGCGCCTTGGGCTTTAGCGGGTAACCGCTATAATAATTGCATACAGGCATACTCCGTACTACATACCCTAGTACTACCCTAGTAGTAGCAGGCACCTACTACTAAGTACGTACTAGCAGCTTCTCTTCACATGTTGTTCTGCAGCTTTAACCGTAAGCGGTCCCCCGTTGGCCACCTCTCCATCTCGACGGCCTCTAATTGCCACGGGCAAGAGGCAAAATATTTTTATACTACTGCTGCCTCTGCTTCTTCTGCTGCTTCTGCTAGGTACTAGGCACTACCTAGGTGCTGCTAGGCAGTATACGAGGCTCAGCGCAGCCCGTTGCATCGCATCCCCCGTCCCGTCCTCCCACAACTTTACCAGCCCGGCTAGTCTCCTCTCCTCTCCTCTCCTCTTTGCGCGGACAACATGAGAACGTTCCTCCTCTGTTCCGCCGTCGCGGGCCTCGCCATCGCCCATGGCGCCCACTCCCAGAAGCCAATAGTCGACGGAAACGCCAACTGGATGACGAAACACATGGCCGGTAAGTCTCGGGCGCCGCGCACATCCATGCCCAGCGGCCGTCTCCTGGTGTCGCTGTCCTGACAACGAGGCGCGCAGAGGAGCACCACGTCGATGGCTGGGACGAGGCCTCCTTCTTCACCCTCCACGACTACGACAGCGACGGCTACTGGAAAGGCGAGGAGCTGCTCCGCACGTACGGCCTCATGGACGAGTCCAACAAGCACGTGTCCTGGGAGCGCCGCGACGAGATCCTGCGCGGGCTGCTCGGCATCCTGGACTCGAATCGCGACGGCGTCGTCAGCCGCGACGAGTGGGCCGACTTCACGTCGCAAGGCAAGACGCTCCCGGACATGGGCACCGGCCCGGGCCACCACGGCGACGACGAGTACGAGTACGAGATTCACCACTGGGAAAAGTACCACGACGAAAACTCCAAGTTGGAGGACTTGACCCATCCGGAGGACATTGAGCACTTCCGCAAGCACGAGCAGATGGAGGACGAGGAGGAAAGGCTGGAGCAATTGGACCAGATGGCCATTGTGGAGGAGAACATCCCCAAGAAGTTCTTGCGGAACAGCTGAGAGGCGGGGGCGGGGGCGGGGGGGCGGAACGGGTTTGAAAACTTGCCAGTGCTTGGGGAGGCCATGCGAGGGAATGGCGATGCCGTGAGACGAAGCTGATGAGCACATGTACACAACCATCTATGTACCATGATCAGATTAGTACGCTGCTGCTACATAAACCTCACCTACCACCGCTAATGCGAACGTCAAAGACGCAATGCCAAACCCCCGGCGCAAACGTCTTGACCTGCTCGACGTGCTCGACGCTCGGCGTCCGCAGGTTCCCCCCCTCAGCGGCCCACGCCTCAAAGGCCTCTTGGATCGATCCCCGGCGGGCCTCGATGGCCTCCACGCCGACGTTCTCGTGCAGGTGCAGCCACGCCTCCGGCGCCAGCCGCGTCATCTCCCACGCGCCCTTCCATGCCGGCGCGCTCGTAGGCAAGAAGCCGCAGTTGACGTGCTCGACGCTGAGGGCCAATCCCCTCTCCTGCGCCTCCGCGACCCGACCCGGCGCCCTCTCGTTGCTTTCCAACAAGACCACGATCCTCTCCCCCCCGGCCAGAAGCCGCTCCATCGGCTGCGCCAGGTCCTCTCCCTGGACAACCTTGACGCTCCACTTGTTGGCCTCGGCGCCTCGCCGGAGGCCCTCGACGCTCCAGGGATTGATCTCCCAGCAGAGAACCCTCATGCCCAGCGCCGCGTACGAAAACGCAAAGTACCCGATCCCGGCGTACAGATCCACCGCCAGCCTCTCCCCCCCCTTGCGTTCCTCTCCCCGGGCCGAGGGGCGCTTGAGACCCAGGAGCCTCGCCTTCTCCTTGACGTTTCCGCGGGAAAACATGGTCCATCTCGGAGCCCACGTCTGCAGTATCCCATTCTGCTTGGTCCGGACCCAAAAGGCTTCGTCAAAGTCGCCCTTGGTCGGCTGCTGCTCGCCCACGCCTTTGGCCGGCCCAAAGTCTCCAAAGAGAATCCTCAGCCCGCTCGGGCTCCTTTGCACATTCTCGACGTCTTCCCCGTCTTTGCGCAGCGGTATGCCCTCGTTCACGGCCAGATGCGTCACGCTCCCCTGCCCCGTCTTGGAAATCTCCTTCAGGATAGACTTCCACAGAGAAAGACGCGCTGCTTCGCCGCAGGCCTGCAGGACGCTGGTCCACGTTTCGCCGGTGAAGCTTCCCGTCGGGAGCAAGGCGAGAGGCTCATAGATGGCAAAGCGCTTGGGCGCGGAGCTTGCCAGATTCTCGTTGCGGGGGTCCTCGCCGGCGGGCTCTGTAGGCGGGAGGTGTGTTGCGATCCAACTTTGCGTTGCGGCTGTGATGGGATTGAGCTGGCGTGGCGGCTTGGGTTTTCTGTGCGATGATTTTTCGCCGTCCAATTGCCGCCGAGTCGCCGCCATGAAAAATCGGGAAGCGAATGAGTTTGTTAAAAAAAAATAAAAATAAAAATAAGAATGAAAATGAAAATGAAAATAAAAATGAAAATAAAAATTAGAAATAAAAATAAATGAGGCTAAAAATAAAATTTGTTAGCCAATAATGCCAATTGATAAAAGAATGCCCATTTCTTTTCTTCGTTTTCTGCCCTTTTTCGGTTTGATTTCAGCATGTTAAAGCCTGTTTTAAAAAAAAAAATGAAAAAAAAAGGAGAGAGGGAAACTCTAATCAAGAGAAAAGCATTGCTTATCAAAAAATCCAAAAAAAAAATCCAAAAAAAATCCAAAATCCAAAAAAAAAAACCTGTTTCCATAGAAATAATCACCGCCGTTCGTTTCCGCAGGCCAGATCCGCCTGCCCATCCTTTCAATTTATCCTATAGTAATGTATTGTCGATTCTTTCAAAGTTCATGGATATCTCAACCCGTAGTGCTAGTTTACATGCCAAAAAAAAAAAAAACCAACCCAAGCCGGCCCCGGCCCAATCTAAAAGGTGCTCCCCCCCCCCCCGTCTTTCACAGTTCTAATCACAAAAAGTAATCGCCTGGCGATCTCCTGCTTGCGGGCACATGTCTCATATCATCTGGAACCGCGGAGAATATGCTAAACTTGGGAGCCAGGTCGTTGTCCACCGTCATTATTGACGCGACGTTGCCGCATCGATAGCAGTAGTTGGGGGCTGACCAAACCGTCACGACCGAGTTCTCGTCGAAGTGATACTAGGGATTTGAAGCGTCAGCAGACCTCGTTTTTTGAGAATAGCAGGGCTTGTCGCGCCCCCCCATTTTTATTTATTAATTTATTTTGTGTGTGTGTTTGTGTGCGCGTGTATATGTGTGCGTGTATATATATATATATATGTTTGTGTATGTGTGTGTGTGTTTGTTTTTGGAAAGGGGGGGGGGAGAGCCGACTCACCTTGTATCCCTCGTTCACAAGCTGATGCGCTCGTGCAATCAGTTTCAGGCCGTTGACGTGGTTAAACTCCGTGGCTACTTTGTCCCCAAACAACCACCCGGCCCCTCTCGGGCTCACGGCCCACGTGTCTATGTCGTCAGGGTCTGACCATACGAGATCGCAGAAAGCACCCTCATGAGGGATCTCTTGAGCACGAGCGACGACGCGGATCTGGTCAATGGTTCGAATCTCGGGGCTCAGCCCGCCGTGGACGCAGAGAAGCTCCCCGTCAACGATGGCGGCAAGGACGAGGAAGTCAAAGACGTGGCAACACGCTTTCCATACAGATGCGTTGCCGTATTTTTGTTGGCATTCTTCGTAGAAGCCGTACACCTGCGTGATCTGGCGAGATTCGTGGTTCCCTCTGACGAGAACGATGCGGTCCGGGTATCTATAGAAGCGTCAGCACGTGTTGTTTTATTGTATTGTCTGGGAGAAGAAGGAGAGAGAAAGAAGATGGAGGATGGAGGATGGAAGATGGAAGATGGAAGATGGAAGATGGAAGATGGAAGATGGAAGATGGAAGATGGAAGATGGCGGAATCGGGTTTGATAACAAACATACTTTGCCTTCAAGCACATGAGCAGTGTAAACGCCTCCAAGCTAAAGTACCCTCTATCGACGTAGTCCCCGAGAAAAACGAAGCGGGTTTCGGCGCTCTGCGAAGATGTGACGGCGCCGACGGCGGGCGCAGTGCCACCCCCCTGCTGTTCCTCTTCGTCCCCGTTCCCGTCCTCGTCCTCGTCGACGTCGCCCGAGCCGGCCCCGCGTCCGGGAGCCTTTAGCTTCTTCCTCAGCTTCGGGTTTGTGATTTCGGTCGGGGGTTCGATGTCCTCCGAGGTGATGACGGCAGCCGCGGATTTCGGCGCCTGCACGTTTGCCTCTCCCGGCATGCCGCCGGCGACGCGGAAAAGCTCGAGCAGGTCGTAGAACTGGCCGTGGATGTCGCCGCAGACGGTGACGGGCGTGCAGACGGGCTGGATGTTGGACTCTGCGGGACTCGTAGCGTTAGCGACAGTGTCATCAGCGGCTCGACGCTGCTCTCCTTTGCGTCCAGCACGGCATCGCGGGCGGCATCGCGGGCGACGGGCTCCGTACCCTCCATCAGGATCTCCTTGACCCTTTCGCACAGCTCCTTCATGGCCCTCTCGGGAAGGTAATGGCACTGCTTTGCCTCCTCCAGCCACTCGTCCAGCCCGGCATTGGGCCCCAGGTTGGCGGGCCCGGGTCGAGGTACATTTACCGTCATCTTGGGATGGGAAGATGGCGACGGGCGCAGCGACTGAGTTGTGTCGGCCCAACGCGATGCCAAAGCGCTGAAACGGGATGATGGCTTTTATCAGCGGCCCAAGAATGAACGGGCGGCGATTTGAGGGCTTCCCTTCTGGTGGTGGTGGTGGGGGGGGGGGGGGGGGGGTTTGGCTCGTTGGCTCCAGGGCTCTAGGGGCTGCGCTTCAGTGGCAGACAGGCACCGGATCTTCCTCGGAGGGGGGGGGAAGGCCGGTGCGCCTCAACCGGCCGGTGGAAATGGAGGCGCTTATTATGTGTGGGCTTTGTCGAGAGGCCCAGCGTTCGAAGGAAAAGTTTGATCAGTCAGTATTGGCACAGTTAGCACGGAGTTGCTTATATAAATACTGTACTACCGATAGTCAGCGATTACTATGAATACTGCTACTGCTTCTACTACTATGAATGCTACCTACCAACTATACTACTATCCAACTACCTACTGCTGCTGCTGCTGCTTCTAGTACAAGATACTAGAATGTCGTCTGGAAGAGCAACGCCCTGCAAAAACACCACCCGTGCCATTCATTTTTTTATCCTTGAAAAAAAAAAAAAAAAGAAAAGAAAAGAAAAGGCATCCCATCAAACAGCTTTGCTTCAATGCTCTTACAGTACTCACTCAACTCCCCCCCTCTACACAGCGGCACGTGACTACTCCATACCAGGGTCAATTACCCAATCGCCATACTCTAGTTAGGTAAGCCGGCCACCATCACCCGGGGCAACGAAAACAACTTTTAGTTTCCGCACTAGTACTATAAGGTGCTGCCTAGTACCTAATCTGGTACTATATCTCTAGTGCCTGTAGGTACTGTAGCGGCAAAATTACTTACTTCACAAATGATAGCCTTTGCCATTCCTCTGTAGTGGGGCTGACGTTTTCTCATACAATATCGACGCAAGGCTGCGACTTGCCCTCTTCATTCTCTCACGAGCCTCGAGCACTTCCGGCAAGACCAGCTGCTCAAAAACCCCCTTGATGCGCGCACACGCCTCTGTTGCTCCCTGACTCTTCGTCTCCAGATCTTCGCACACGCCTCTGTTACTCCCTGACGCTTCGTCTCCAGATCTTTGCGACATGCGCAATGTCGACTCAAGCACCGCAGGTCCTGTCTCGCAGGACAAACGGCGCGGCCAATGAGCCTGCCAAGGTGAGTAGATGCCACGAGTTGCTGGAGCCTCTCCGTTTGGGGTCGCTGACCGATGTGCCCGCCCTACGCAGAGCAAAGCCGCTGTCGACGCCGGCGCGCCTCGTCATGCCAAGGGCAAAGGCTTGGCTGAGAAGCAGAGCCAAGGTCGGAGCACCGCCAACGATGCGGAACCGGCAAAGGCTCCCAAGGCCAGGGCTCCCCATGAGGGCGAAAAGGTCATCATCCGCCGCCTGCCTCCTGGCATGACGCAGGCCGAATGCGTCTCCATCCTGGGCTCCGAGTGGGGAGTGGGCAACGGGAAGGTCGACTGGTTTTCCTATGCACCGGGCAAGGTCTCCAATGAGTATGTCCTCCGCAAGCTGCCCGTATCCGCCGTTCCCCATAACACACTAACAGTGACAATAAAGACCTTCGAGGCCGTCGCGGCCTGCGAGGGCATACATTCATCTCATGCGCAAGGACTACATCCTACAGCTAAGCGACATCGTTCGGAGCGCCACGTGGGAGGACGCCAAATGCACCTTCGCCAGCCTGTCCCTCATCGGGCCCCCTTCTCTGGAGTTTTCCATTTACAAAAAGGTCCCGGGGACCAAGAAGCGAGTAGATACTCGCCAAGGAACCATTGATCAAGACCCGGAGTTCATGGCCTTCCTCGAAGGCCTTGCCAACCCCGCGCCACCAAAGGAGGGTCTCGAGGGCGAGGAGGCAGAAGATGCGGCCGACAGCAAGGCCACCACGACGCCGTTGATTGAGTATCTAAAGGAGAAGAGGGCAAACAAATCCAAGGAAGCTGCCGCTGCCAAGGGCGCCAAACACTCCAGACAAGAAACCGCAACCGCAAAGGGCAAATCTGCGTCAAGGGAGGAGGAAGGCTCTAAAAAGAAGGGCAAGGATTCCAAAAGCGCAAAGTCGGAGAAGCCCGCCGTCAAGGAACCCGTCAGGATCCTCACCAAGAAGGCCGCTGCCACGGAGCAGTCTGCCGAGAACGCCAAGCCAGCCGCGAATCAGGCCAACACCGCCAGCGCCACGGATGCACCAACTCCCAAAAGCCGCCGTGCCGGCGTTTCCATCGCCGCCCGCATCTTGCAGCGAGATCTTGGTCTTAGCCCAGGTAGTGCCTATCGGCGGGCCCGACAAGATGCAGCAAAGGCCGAGGCCGGCTCCAAGACGGCCGCGACCAAGGAGAACAAAGACGCTCCCAGCACGGCAAACGAGAGCCAGCCCGCTCCCGCTCCCGCTCCCGCGTCAGCTCCAGCTGCAGCTGCAGCCGAATCAACAGCCAGTACCCAGGCGCCTGCCAGAGCCCAGCAATCGACTAGCAGTGCTTCCAAGACCCAACAGCAGCCGGCGCGCAAGTCTCGCGGCGGCAAGAATGCCGACAAGTCCAAGTCATCGGAAACGCCGGGAGGGCAGAATACAACCACCACCCCACCCGTGATTTTCAAGAAGAAGAGTGCCGCCGGTGGCGACGCAGACGCATCCAAGTCGGCTGCCGAGATCGCCACTCAGCAGAGCCATGGCTCAAAGTCGGCTGCGAACGCGGCAAACGGTCCCAAGGCCGGCTCTGCCAAAACTTCAGACTCTCAAAGGAAGTCTGCAGCAGCGTCGTCCCCCAAAGCCGCCCGCGGCTTCGTTAAACACGCCAACTCTTCCCAGGGCATCACGGAACCGGTGCTGAAGCAAGCCCTCGAGGTGTTTGGCGCCGTCACATTCATCGAGGTGGACAAGCGCAAGGGTTTTGCGTACGTGGATTTTGCAGACCACCCCAGCCTTGCCAAGGCTATCTCGGCCAGCCCCATTCCCGTTGCGCAAGGAACTGTCCAGGTCTTGGAGCGTAAGGACAAGAAGCCCGCCGCCGCCGCCGCCGCTGCTGCTCTATCCGGCAGCGGAAATAATGCCGCTGCCGCTGCCGCCGCCGTCATCACGCCGTCTAGTGCGGCGGCGAGCAACAGCGCGGCTCCGGAGAAGAGCTCAAGCTCTGGGCGTGGCAGGCGTGGAAGGGGAGGTAGGGGAACTGCCGCTGCCAACGGCAACCAGCCAGCTTCTGCGAATGGGGCTCCCATTGCTGCGACGAGCGGCGGCTGAGCGACTTGCGATTTGCCAATCTTTCGACGCCTTTCATTCTCATTCTGATTTTTCAAGTCACGGCGTGCTCGACAGCTCGGCAGTAGCATCCAGGTCGCCGTATCTCATTAACTGGCTCCGCTGAATCGTCTTCCCTCCCAGCCCAGCACAAGGGGGGAATGGCCAGCGTTTCCAAGTGAATATACGAAAAAAAAAGGGGGCGGGCGATTCATCCAAGCCTCTCTCTAAACAATGCATTACTGTTGCCAGAGATTTTTTTTTTTAAGACTTCGTCAAATCCCAAGGATCACCGTGTAAGGACCTGGAACCAGTACAAACACGGAAAGGCACAAGCGCGTCGCCTGCCAGGAACAGACCGGATTCTGGATGCCACGAATTCCTCTTCCTCATAGGGTAGCTGATTTCGGCTCGAGCAATAGACATACATACATCCCTATATATATATATATATATATATATATATATATGCGCGCGCGTGTGTGTGTGTACATATCTTTAGCCAAGAAGGGGAAGGGACGAAGCTTGGGGAGGTAGGTAGACTGTGAACGCATGTATTCTCGGGGAAGGGTGGACAAGAAGGCTAGCTAGGCTATCTATACCGTAGTATGAATAAGCAACAGCAAAGGAAAGACACTGTCGAGGTTCTCAGCAAGTGGGAGTCGGTGCGGACAACAATCCATGACATAGCCATCTTGGCCCGCAAAGGGGGATCATCCAACGCATATCTATAGCCTAAGAACAAAAAGCGCCCCCCCCAAAAAAAAAAGAGCAATCATGACATGGCATTTGCAAGTGTAATCATAAAACGTTGAAAAGGAAAGAAAGCAAAGATGGGGGTAAAGGTAAAGGGGGTGGAGAGAGAGAGAGAGAGAAAGGAAAGAGCAAAAAAAAAAAGAATAGAAAAAAAAAGGGGGGAAACGTTGGGAGCAATTGTCGAACGAAGAGAGAAAAGAGAGAGAGAGAGAGAAATAGCAAGAAGAACAAGAAGAAGAAGAAGAAAAAAGCAACCAGAAACAATCCTCCCCCCGCCGTCTATCTCATGGCCATGGATGGCATACCGTTTACAACAAGGCAGTGGAAACCCTGCGCGCGTCTATCCAAACGAAAACAAAATACAACGCCACCGCTAACAAGAAACCGACGGCGACGGCTTCGCCTTCGGAAGCGATCCTCCGGACCCTGGCATTCAAGTCGTCCACCCAAAGCTTCTGCCCGGCCTCCCGCCGCGCCGTCCTCAGGCCGGGGAGCCCATCGAGGCTGCTGCAGTTGTTGTCAATCTGGAAGCCCAGCGTCTTGTTGTTGAGGGATTGCGTGGCGGCGTAGTTGTCCAGCGTGGGGCGCTGCTCAAAGACGGAAAGCTCGGTGAGCTCCTCGCCGTCCTGGACACCCTGGCGGAGGATGTCTTCCAGTGCAGCCCTGGCGGCGCCCGTGTCGTCTCCATCGCCGCCGGGCTTGTAAAGCCACTTCTTCACGCGCGGGACGCCAAAGCCACAGCTGATGGAAGCCTGCCAGATGTCGCACAGGATGACGGCGCGAGCGCCGTCAAAGCCCTCCCGCTTGCCCCTGGCAACTTTGCGCACCAGGGCGGGGAACGCAGGCTGATCCCACTCCACGACCGTAGAGCGACAAAAGAGGCGCACGATGCGCGGGGCAGGGCCGAAGCTCATGAACATGAGACAGAGACGGCCGTTTTCGTAGGCATGAGAAATGGTTTCGCACCCAGACCCGGTGCGGTCAATGTAGGCGCATTGGTTGGGGCCGAGGACGGCAAAGTGCGCATCCAGCCCCTTTGGAGAAACGTTGACGTACTTGCCGTGGATAGGAGCTGAGCCGGTGAAGAAGACGGGCTGTCGCTCTACCCAACGAGCAAGATCATCCGAGAGGGAGGGTGAAAGTCTCATGTCGACAACGCAGGTTTCGCGGCGTGGGGGGAGAGACAGATGGGGATGGCCAGAGAGAAAAAGCAGCTGGTCGTCAGGCAAAGATGGTGAAAGAAAGGGCACAGGCGAGGTGATGTCGACGTGCTGGCTGAAACGTCAGTTGACCAGCATCGCATGCGTTGGTCAACAAAAAAAAAATTCCCCGAGAAGTAAGCGGTGACGATCCAGATTCGATCCGGCAGGCCGAGAGCGGCGCAGTTCCCAGTAGTTCCGTCCACCGAAAATCTCAGGGCGTACATCGGAGAAGCGGAATCGGGGCCCAAACGAGTGAAAAGCCCGAACGGAGTTTTTGTAAAAAAGAAGAAAAAAAAGATCAAAAAAAATAATGATAATAAAATGAAAAAAATAATAAATAATAAATAAAAAAATAAAAAAATAAAAAAATAGCAAACAGAAGCGAGAACAAGCCAACTGGATGGATGGGACATCACAATGTTAGAAAAGGGGAAAAAAAAAAAAAGGCAATCAAACCACTAAACGAAGAGCAACTGGTGCCGCAACAAACACCACGATTGCAGCCCGTCGTTCATCCTCTTAGCAACCAAATGTTTTTTGACGGCGAGTCAATTCCTGCATGATCTACACTGCTCCGAGAGGAGGACCGCTGGTTCCAAGAGACCAGGTTGCGTCTAT
This sequence comes from Trichoderma cornu-damae, assembly GCA_020631695.1. Lineage (NCBI taxonomy): Eukaryota > Fungi > Ascomycota > Sordariomycetes > Hypocreales > Hypocreaceae > Trichoderma > Trichoderma cornu-damae. The sequence continues at coordinate 4,979,157 of CM036089.1, forward strand.
CGGCTGATGGGATAGGCATGGTAGTTGCCATCCTCGTAGCTCCCATCGTCATCAAACACGGCGGCCGTGCTTCCGGCAACGCTGTAGATGCGAGGGGTCATGGGGATGGCGGCGGTCCGGGGAACGTTGGCATAAGCCGTCTTGTTGCCAGGGGCGACGGCGGGCACTTGCACGTGCTCATTGTGGCCGCTGGGTCTGCTGGGTCCGGGGGGTCCATGGGGTCCATGGGGTCCATGGGGTCCGTTGGTGTAACTCCGGGTGGAGGATCCGGAGGCAGACGGCGATCGGGCGCCGGGGCCCCAGCCGTCGATGAAGCTGTTGCGCCGGTTCGCGATCGGGGGAGGCGGGGGAGCGGGTGCCGGCGCCGGCGGGGCTCCGCGCCGATCTTCGAAGCGGCGCGAGAGCCGTTCTTTCTCGGCCTTGTGTTCCTTTTTTTCCTTGTCCTTTTCTTTTTCCTTTTCCTTTTCCTTTTCCTTTTCTTTTTCCTTGTCCTTTTCCTTTTCCTTTGCCTTTTCCTTCTCGCGCCTGTCTTCCTTGTCGCGCCTGTCTTCCTTGTCGCGGTCCCGAAGCTTCTCCTTGTCTCGAACGCGGCTCCGCTCCTCGCGGTCCTCCTTGCGCTCCTTCTTACTGGAGGAGCGGGAGAGCCGGGGACGCTCCGGCACCGACCCGGACGGGCCGTTGGCGGCGTTGGCGGGGAACAGGGGAGAGGCGCCGCTCAGCGCGTTGTACTGGTGGGAGAGGTTGCTGTACTTGGCCTTGAGCTCGGCGTAGTCTCGGCCCAGAGCGCCGTTCTCGTAGCCGAGCCTGTCGTTTTCTTCCTTGACGTGCTGGATCTTGTCCTGCAGAGAGGCGATGCTCTCCTTGAAGGTCTGGTTCTGGGACTTGAGGTCGGCGTTGGCGGCCGTGACTTCGGCGAGCTTCTTGTTGGCCTGTTCCAGTAGGCTGAGATAGCGGTCCCTTTCCGAGTTGGTCTTGTTCAGCTCCGTATGAGCCGTGTTGAGGGAGTCGAGCAGGCGTTGCTCGTAATCGGAGGTCACTGCAAGCGCGAGTGAGCCACAGAATCATCAGACTGACCGACCATGCGCGCCGTAGCAACAACGGCCATTGGGGGAGGAAGAATCATGGGTGAGAGACGAACCGAAAGGCGCTGAATGCGAGATGGAGGCCCTCCGCCCAGCGCTGGCCGACACTCGCTGGTGCAGAGACATGGCTGCTGATGCGATACAGGCAAGTTTTTTTTTTAAAAAAAAAATAAATAAATAAAATTTTAAACAATTTTTTTTTTTTTTTAGGAAATAAAGATTGATTCGACTCCGGTGCGGCCGTCGACCCAATCGCAGCGCGATGCGACGCTGCCCAACGAACCGTTTAGGTGTTGGCAGGGGCACAAAAAAAAAGGATAAAAAAAAAAAAAAAAAAAAAAAGAGCACGAGAGTGGGCGAAGGCGACAGCAACCGAGGTGTACAGAAGTCCTTTGGGGCAAGATTCATTCGTCAACCAAAAAAAAAGCGCGCTATGCACCGAACGCTGCGGAATATGCAGGAAGAAGGCCCGCGGCGCAGAGAGCAGAAATGCGCGTCTCCGAATGCAAAAACGGCGAGGTGCGTCTGCAGGATCTGCCACTCTCTGGATGGGGCGCGTATGTATGTCGGACTTGCAAGGGACACTCGCGGAAGGCTTTGGGATATCGAGAGTGATGGTGTGTGAGAAAAAAAAAGAGAGAGAGAGAGAAAGAAGAAGGAGAAAGAGGAGGGGGGAGAGGGATGAGAAAGAAGCAAAAAGAGGAGAGAAGAAGAAAGAAAAATTCTCTCTCTCTCTCACTCTCTCACTCTCTCACTCACTCTTTGTCTTTGTCTCTGCAGCCCCCGGCAGAATGCGGAATAATGTGGTATTATTTCAAGCCCAGGCTTGCGTGCCCGTCAGATAGAAGGCCCGTTCACACACACACACATACACACACACACACACATATACGCACATACGTACGTAGGATGTACTAGGATGATGGGAATGAAAAAGAGATGGGAGGGGAAGGGGGGAGAAGGAGAAAGGGGGAGGAGGAGGAGGAGGAGGAGGAGGAGGAGGGCAGCAGTCATGAAATAAATGGCCCAAAGCCACCGAGACAAGGGAAATCGCTGCTGCGGCGCCAATTCCTCCTGTCTCGACAAAAAAAAAACACACACACAGATGGACGGGCGAAGCCGCAACAGCCTGGCGTACGCATACCAAAAAAAAAAGTGGGAGGATTAGGAGCGACCAGGGTCACGGCCAGCGAGACGAAGCGGTTGACGAGCGCTCCAGAGCCACCAGAATGGCGTCTTGCGGGCGAAAAAAAAAATTAAAAAAAAAAAAAAAAAAAAAAAAGGGAGGGTGGCGCCATGTCAGCAAAGCACACGCAAGTACTGAGTACGGCCAGCCAGGAAAACAGAGTCCTAGACGCCATCGCCAGGCTCGAGTCGGATCCTCCATGCTCTTTCTGGCGCTGCTGCCTCGTGTATCTGCTACAACGCCAAGGATGGGGAGAGCCACAAATGAGTCTTTCAAAAAGGGGGCGGCCAGTCACGCACGCTAGCCGTGGCAGAAGAACAATAAACAAAACCGAGACGGCAGGCTCAGGACTCAGGAAGGAGGCAGCGAAGGCATCGCAAACAGGCGTTCTCGGATCCTCATTGGCCGCCCGGTGGCGGTGCACGAGCAGGGCCCCGTCCAAGGCATCGAAGCCATAGCGCCGGCTGCCTCGTTTTACAGCCCCCCCCCCCCCCCCGTCTCGCGCGCCACGCAGGTTTACCTGGCAGCCAAAGGGGAATAAAAACAAAAAAAAAAAGGCTTCCTCAGAGGGCGCCTTGGGGACGGCGTCGCAAAAGCTGCGTGGCCATCGGAGAAGCGAATCGAAGGCAGACGATGCCCGCCGGTGAGTCACATCCTGCGAATGAGGTAAGCCGTGTGATGCCAGACGGAGCGAGGGTCGGAGATGTATCTGTGGAATCAAGAGGAAGCACAGGCTGGAAGGAAAATACTTTTTTTTTTTTAAACTCGCCTTGTTTTTTTGGTCTGGCCGTGTCAGCCAGCCAGTCAGCCAGCCAGTCAGCCGGTCGGTCGCTCGGTCAGTCAGTCAGTCAGTCAGTCAGCCAGTTTCAGTTTCGGATCTTGTTGCTGCTGGTGCTTCTTCTGGTCTGAGCCGCCACACGTTATGGAGGTCACTTAGTCTTACGGGGCTCGGCAGGAGGAACGGCCCGAGTCGTGTCACGTGTGCGCCCGTTAGAACAAAGAACTTTGTATCGAAACGAATAATACAGAGCACAAGCAAGTAACTTTGGCAGGCTTCTCAAAGGGCTAAGAGACAAAAGCACAAGGCACCTAGAGAAAGGTGAAAACAACGAGCAGCAAACATGGTTTTGTGTTTTTAATGTATATTCCATCCCTCCAACGCACGTCGTCGAAACAGTCAAAGAGCCTCTTGCTCTTATTATACAGGTACTTCATTGCTGCCCGTTTTCATCACTAGGACTGATACACCATGCCGTCTTCCGGCAGCTTCCCATCGAGCAAGAATTTGTTCATCGCCTGCGCGATCGCGCCAGGCGCGTTGTAGCTCGTATGTCCGGCGCCGTTTCTGAACACGAGGACCGCATGTGGAATCTGCTGGCGCATGGAGACGGCCCATTGAACGCTGGTTTCGGGATCCAACAAGGAATTGGCAAGCAGCATGGCAGGCGCCTTGGCTATGCCCGACTTCAGGCGCCGTTGCCCGTTGACCAGCTTGGCCGGCCAGGAAATGCATCTGGCGTAGTAGCCGAGGCTCTGCGTGTATCCGAGCGTGATGGGCGAGAGCGCGTTGGTCGCACGCTCGACGGCTCGCAGATCCGCAAAGCTGGGGGCGTGGTCCCAATCCTGGCAGCCGACGGCGAGGGAGGCCCACGTCCCCGTGGCGTCGGTCTCGCCCGTGAAGTAAGGTGCAGATAGAGCCGATGCGTCGCCCTCGGACGCCGCCAAGAGGCTGTCGGCCAGGGCGCCCCATCCGGACTCCCCGGGCGTCAGCGATTCCTGGACTCTCGCCATCAGCTCCTCCAGGCTGACGGTGGATCGGCATGCTCGCTCGTCGTTCATCTGCTTGCACCTCGGAGCCAGGAGCGGCTTGGCCAGAGCCTGGGCGGCTAGTCCTCTGAAGAAGGCCTCGACGTCTTTCTGGCCGTGCAGCGAGCAGGAGGTTTCCTGCTGGCACCACGTGAAGAACCTCTGCAGCGTCTTCTCGAAGGAAGTGGATTCCGACTGTATCGTGTCGATTGGTCTCTGCCCGTGATCCACCACGCCGTCCAGCAACATGCGGCCGACGCTGTGAGGGAACAATTCGGCGTAGGTATAGCCAATCTGCGTGCCGTACGACAAGCCGACCAGGTTGAGCGTGTCTTCCCCGAGGGCGCGGCGCACTCGGTCAAAGTCTCTGGCCACGCTGACGGTGTCCATGTGGTCAAACAGCGGTCCTGTCAACGCCTTGCAGCTCTCCCCGACCGCCTTCCAATGCTCAACCAGGGCCGTATACTCGGCTTGGGTCTGCACCATGCTCGGCACGCGCTCGTTCCAGAGCTTCGGATTGCATCTGATGGGCGTGCTCTGCCCTACACCACGGGGATCCAAGCCCACGAGATGGTAGTCGCGCAGAAGCTCCATCGCCGGCAACGAGGCGTTCTGGATATAGTCGAGGAGGAGCTGGATTCCGGAGCCGCCAGGCCCCCCGGGGTTGAGGAAGACGCTGCCCTTGGGCGTCGTGCTGTTGGACGCGGCGCGCATCAGAGCGAGGGTCGTGGCCCTACCAAGGGGGTTGCTGTGGTCGATTGGAACCGAGAATCGAGCGCACTGCACCCCCTTTAACGGGATATCGCAAGCGGTCCATGTGATGGATGAGCCGGTTCTAGTGGTTGAGGCTGAGGCTGGGGGTGCAGCCAAGGCTGACAACACGCAGCTCGACCAAAGGGCAACGAATCGAAGCGCTGACGGCAGCATGGTGATCAATGCCGATGCAACGTATCCAAGACCCGTCCGTCCGTCGTAGTTGAATGTGCGAGTCCGTACGTACGTGTGCGTGTATACATATACATATACGTATATGTATATGTATGTATATGTATGTATGTATATATATATATCACTGCGAATAAAGGGCTGCTCTTCGTCTGGCCATGAGTTGGGGAAAATGAAGCCACGTTTGGGAGACGCGTCTTGTGTTACGGATACACACAGCCTCTTGCCTGCCGGGTCACGCATGCCATTTTATCTGCCAATCCGAGGTGGTTCAGCTCGGCTGTGGTTTCCATCGGTGAGAGGCTTGGGCTTGCCTTGCAAAGAACCTGGGAGGCGCGCCCGAGACATTTGGATACATGATGCATCCAATATGTATCTGCATCCAATATGTATCTGGAAGCCGCAAATCAATGTAAATTCCGTCTTGGCAAGCCCGAGCTATTGCGGCCAATCAAGTCAACAAAAAAAAAAAAGGGGGGGATGGTTCCATCCCGGAGACGGCCGTATACAGTACGATGGCGATCCAATATTGGGTTTTTTTTATGGCTTTTTTGCAACGGTAATTTCAAGGGGAGATGCCGTAATTTCGAGGAAATTTATCGACACGCAAAAAAAAAAAAAAAAAAAAAAAAAGGGGGGGATGTTGTATTAAAATTTGGACCAAAATATTGAGACTTATTTGAACCCAAAATATTGAGACTTTGCCTTGTGTTTTAGAACGTATAAATATGCTTATCGGCTAGTGCGTAATATAGTTAAAAGTTTAAAAAAATTGGTGTAAAATAAAACAAAATGAATGAATGAATAAATAAATAAATAAATAAAAAAAAAAAGAGCTGCCTGAGGCGCAACCAGGCAGGTTCTTTGGTGATTCCTTTCTCCTTCTTCTCCTTCTTTCTTCCTTTCTTTCTTTATTTTTTCTTTATTTTTTCTTTTTTTTTTATGAAAGAAAAAGAGAAGAAGGAATGATGTCTGACAAAGCAAGCCTGCTCCCAGGGTAGTTCTCGCCCTTGTATCTCGGAGGCCGCCGTGTCAGGATGCTTTCATGCTCCGTCTTCTTCCTGCGATTCGTCCCTGCTCAGCCCTTGTGTCCGGATCCAAATCATGTGCATCTAGAGTGCAAACACCCAATTGGTAGAATGCGATGCGCCATCACATGAAGAGCCATTTAGAGGTTCTTGCGTGCGCAATTACATATATAAGTCGACTCGCTGTTCTCCTGGTATGTAGTATTGGATACTACTATTAGTACCTTAGACCTAAATGTATTCATTATGTTGTTGGCTATTAGATAGCACTTGTGAGAGTGAGCAATTCAGCATAGATGCAAATAAGCAAATCTAGAGCGAGAAATTGGTTCGACAAACATGGACAGTTATGACGTGAATGATGAAGCCATTTAGAGAGCTCACAGGCAGGGAAGGGGTTTTTCGCATGACACTTTCCAAACGAGCACGATTGTGAGAGCTGATGCCATTCGGAGACATAACGATGTACATGGAACTGATTGAATGGCATTTCCACTGAAAAAGAGAGACAAGGGAAAAAGAAAAAAGAGAGAGAGAAAGAACAACGAAGAGAAGAGGGGAAAAAAAATTAAGAATAAAATAAAAAATAATAAAAATAAAAAGTCAATTATCTCATTCATATGCGTAATCATGTTGCCATTTCCCAATAAACCGTGAACAGTCTGTGCTTAAAAAAAAAAAAAAAGAGAGAGAGAGAGAGAGAGAGAGAGAGAGAAAAGAAAACAAAAGGAGAGTGTAATGGTAAGAACAAAAGGAGAGGAATAAAGAGCGGATGTCAAACAGAAAAGCGATAAATGGTTATTCCCAAAATCCATCGGGTAAAAAAAAGTAAAGAAAAGGAAAAATAAACCTAAACCAAACTAATAAGAAAAAAAAGACAAAAAATAGAAAAAGAAAAGGAGAGAAAAATAGAAAAAAGAAATTGAAAAAAAAGGAGAAAAAAGGAGAGAAAAATACAAAAAAAAAATAGGAAAACAGAGAAAAAAAGGAGAGAGAAGCCATAGAGACCGAGACGCAATGAGACGTCAAACCCAAAAAAAAGGTGCCCCAATCAAATCCGTCATTTCATACATACGACAAAAGAAATTGAAAAATAAAAAAAAAAAATTTAAAAAAAATTAAAAAAAAATAAAAAAAAAATCCAAGTATGGAGCGCTATTGTGTCTAATAGGCCAAAGGGGTAAAGAGAAAGAAAGAAAGAAAGAAAGAAAGAAAGAAAGAAAGAAAGAAAGAAAAAGAGGCAAAAAAAAAAAAAAAAAAAAAAAAACTTCAAATCATGTCGTTTCGCCGAAGGATATCTTCGTACGCCTTCATCTTCCGCGTCCGGGCCTCCAGCAAGTCGAAAATGTCATTGTAGCGCTTCAGCAGCTCCTCGTATCTCGACCGCCAGTGGCGGTACTGGTGCTTCCAGAACTCGACGTCTCCGACAAGCTCCGACACACGACGGCTGAAGCTCTGGTCCATCTGCCGGGACAGGCTTCGGTTCTTCTCGCGCAGGCCGGCGTTCTCTTCCCGGAGCTCGAGGTTGTCGGCCTCGAGCTTGGCGATCTTGTACCGTAGCCTCTCCTCCTCGCGGTGGTGCTTGGAGGAGCCATCGCCCGTCTTGTCGACGCTCCGGCGGAGGGCCTCGTTTTCGATGGTGAGCACGCCAATCTGCTTCTCCAGGCCGGGGACGACGGCCACGGCCAAGCGCTTGGCCTCGGCCTGGGACGTGGCGGCGGCGGACTTGAAGCGGTTGCACTCGTCCACCACCGACTTGTTGATCTCCTCCAACCTGCGCTCCTTGTCCACAAGGGCGTTCCATTCTTCGAGGCTGACCTTGACGTAGTCGATTTCGCGGACGCGGCTGTGGTGTCCGCCGTAGGATCGCGACCTCTTGATGGACACAAACTGCTGCCGACCTTCGGGCGTGGTCTCGACGAACCACCGCTTGGCCATGTTGGCTGTACGTGTTTCTGGAAAGCTTTGCTCGTCCGGCTCGTGGGAGCTCGCTTGGGTGGTCTTGCTTAGAGCAGTGCTATCGATGGTAGGATTCTGAAAGGTGTTGGAGCAGGAGGCACAGGCACAGGCACAGGCACAGGCACAGTCGAAAGAGGCCAACGATCAAGTTGAGTTGACGGAGCGTGATGATATGAAGAGGAAGAAGAAGAAGAAAGAAAGAAAGAAGAAGAAAGAAAGAAAGAAAGAAAGAAGAAGAAAGAAAGAAGGAAGAAGGAATAAGTAAGAAGGAAGAAAAAGAGTAGAATTTGGCAAGTCAGGAGAAGCAAATGTAGATGAAGTAGCAAAATAGATTCTTGTCAAGAAAACTAAGTTTTTGTCATATGAGTATGGGGTAAGAGGACAGTTATTATATAAAAGCTGTGCGTCTCCGAGAGTAATTTCGGTATGACGGCCCAAGGCCAGACACTCTCACTCGGTCAGTCCAGGTGACCAAAGCAGACACCACAAAGCAACTTCTGTTTCCAATGCTAGTGTTGGATGATGAGCCCCAGCCACAAAAGCCAGAGAGTCAGCGCCCTGTTTTTTTTTTTTCTTTTTTTCTTTTCTTTTCCTTTCTTTTCTTTTATCTTCTTTTCTTCTTTTGTTCTTTTTTTCTTCTTCTTTGGTTTAAAGCATGGGCATACACGAGCGTCCTCCAGAAATAGGACTCTTCTTGGAAGCACATGGAAAGCCAAGTCAGAAAAAAAAAAAGAAAAAGAAAAAAGAAAGAGAAAAAAAGAAAAGAAAAAAAAAACAGGGCATGACACGGGGCGAGAGCACACACACACACAGACACACACACACTCACTCACTCACAACGGATTTACAAACCTGAAAACAAAACGGTGACCACCATCAGAGAGATGCGGCTGGAATTTAGTGAGGTGGCTTGCGTAGGAGGAGGCGTCGGCCCAGGGCTAAAGAAGATGTTTTTTTTTTCCCTTAGCTCTCACCAAATTTGGGGACATTTCTTGCTTCTTGAGTTTTGTGCTCTCTTCAATTATCCTAGCCAAAGTCCTTTATTAGCGAAAGAGAGAGAGATAAAAAAAAAGGAAAAAGGGGGGGTGCGGCTCGAGAGAAAGGACAGAGTCCACGAGGCGAAGTCGCCTGACGGGTCACCCGGTATCCGCCTTCCTTGGGGGAAAAAGGAAGAGGAAGCCTAGCCAATTTGCCCTGGATGAAGAAGGTTGAAAACGAAGAAGAAAGAAGAAGAGCGAGAGAGAGAGAGAGAGAGAAAGAGAAAGAGAGAGACAGAGAGAGAAAGAATGGCAAAGGAAGCCGTTTCACCGCTCGGGGCCGCGATGCTCCAGTCACTTCACAGCAAAAAAAAAAAAAAAAAAAAAACCGGTCGGTTCTCGTGTTAAGCGCGACACGAGTGCAGTGGCTGCCGCAGCGGAGAGCGACCACTGCAGGGGACGCTGCAGCTCGGGGGAGGCTTGGCTGCGATGCCGAATTTAGCTTGCAGGATAGCTTGAAGGATCCCCCCCCGGCCGCGGCCCACGATGACGATGCGCGCGTCCCATGTCGGGGGGTTTTTTTTTTTAAAAAAAAAAAATTAATAATAATGATAATGATGATGATGATAAAAATAATAATAATAATAATAAAAAGGTAGTTGAGGGCGAAAATGGGGGGGGGGGGGGGGGGGGCTGGTTTGTTGGGTTTTTAGTGGGTGGTGTGGGTGGTGTGGGGGTTTTTTTTTTTTTTCGTTTTTTTGTGTGGCTCAGGCGGACGCGGCCCGTCCTCACGGCGCTGTCAGTTGAACGAACCGTCGGCGGCGCCTGTCGGCACTGTGCCACAACGAACGCTCCTTTTCTAGTGCCGGGCCTTGCACGGTTAGAGAGAGAGAGAGCGCACTGTGCGGCTGCTGCAGGGCTGGGGCTGGGGCTGGGGCTGGTGGAGGGAACAAAAAACCACAACCTTTTCGAACCTTGCATACACGCGCGCCTGGGTCCTTTTGATCATGCTTTGCAAAAAGGCTGGTGCGCGCGTGCGACGGGAGGCCTAAAGTTTCTTTTCTTTTTTTTTCTTTTTTTTTTCATTATTAAATTAATTTTTCTGTTTTTTTTTTAAATAAAAAAAAAGACGAGAGGCATCCCAAGCGGCCCGGCACTCCATAGCGCACCCTGCCATCTATCTATCCGCCGTCCTGCATCGCATCGCCTCGCCTCGCATCGCATCGCATCGCATCGCATTGCATTACATCGCATTCCCTTTAGGGAACCGCACTGCCTGCGCCACAGAGCCTCCCACCTCCCACCTCCCACCTCCACGATGGCCGAAGCATCTATGTATGTAAACGGCCTGATACTTACTTACTGCTTGCTACTGTTATATATATACTCTGTATTAATGCTTGCTGGTTTCTTATTCATGGCATGGCCCTTGTGGCCTTTTTTTTTTAAAAAAAAATTTGAATTTTTTTTTTTAAGCGTTTCGCGTTGGTCGGCAAAGGAAACGACAGGCAGAGATGGGTGCGCATGTAACAGTGGGGGGAGAAAAATCCCGGCTCCGTCTGCTTGTTCAGCACTGCTACTCTGTACTCTGTATATAATAGTATATATGATTGCAATAATCATGATGATAACGATAAATGCAATAATCACGATGATAAAAAAAATTCACGATAACAATACAAATAATCATGATAATAATAAAACCATCACTCGCCGAATCCTTCCCTCTCCCTCTCTCCCTCTCCCTCTCCCTCTCCTCCCTCCATAAACGCACCCATCAAATCACATCAACACCTCGGGAGGCAACCCGCACCTCCAACCATAAATGGCCCTCGACAATGACTCCTTCGCCTCAGGCTGCCACGCCCCCCCTCCCCCCTTTTTAGCGACCCTCCCAAATATCCAGAGTCAGCCCGCCGCTCGCTTCCAGGCATAACTTTCCCTCACATGTCACTTGCAACTAAATAAAATAAACCATGTCAAAACGACTTGTGCGGCTGCCTGACGGCCTTTTCCTACGGGCTGCTACACCATCTCGCACCTTAGTCACATTCTCATCCCTCCTTCTCTTTTCTCCCTTCTTCTTAATTTTTTTTTTTCCTTTTCCCGCGGCGGGCAGGCCGAAGGGTTTGAGCTATTCGTGGCCTCGCTCCCGCATAAAGGAAAACCGCCCTTGTTGGCTCCCTCAGCTAACGCGGGCTGCAAGGAATTTCGTTTTGAACTTGTCAAGGTTCGCTTACCCGCAGCTCTTTTCGAATTCGCCCCCCAACCGTTGCATCTAGGACTCGATATGTAAGAGAAAGGCGTTGGTCGAGGGTTATGTGACCTGGCAGCCGTGTCGTTTGCAGCCGCAACGACCCTGCCTTCTCCCATCAACACAATCTACAACGAGAGTCATCGCTACAAGTGGTTACTTGGAGCAGACATTTTGCTGTACTTTCCTCAAATCTGTTCGTTCCTACAAACGGCAGGAAAACAGTGTCAGAGTACTGCATGAGCTAAACACCAACGTAGGCTCCGTCTTGGGTGTTTCTAGCTTGAATCATATCCAGGGCATGTCTCTCTATCAGCCATATTAGAGGGCCGTCGTGCGTCCTCGATGTCGCAGTCACATCACATCGGCACACCTTTCAAAGGCACAGGTTCCCATGGCCTTCCCTTCTTCCCATTCTCCACATCTCACTCTAATTCCAAACATCCGTCTCGCATCAAACGACTCGTTCTTTTGCTGTCCGCCTGTGGTATCATAATCCTCCCCCCCGTTTCTTCCGCCACAAGAAAAAGAATCACACAACCCAAAAAAAATCCAGTTTGCCGCTGCCTTCCTTGCTCATGCTCGTGCAAACAAACTAGTATATACACCATTTACCCTGTTCAAAAGACGTTGCATGGGCCATATCAAGCCTTGTTGTCTCGTAACCAGCTTGCCCCTCATTGCTTCTCACAAACCTGCTCGTGAGTATTTCAAAAAAAAATGGAAAAAAAAATCTATACATCAAAAGAAAAAGAAGAAGAAAAAAACATAAAAAAATACGTGCCAGCCATCGGACAGGACGTCTAATAAACAGACATGTCGACAGCACCGTGGCTGAAAGAGGTCAAAAACATACCGCGTATATACGTGCCGCATATATATATATATATATATATATATATATATATACACTGGGATATAGTTTAACAAACTCGAATGGCTACATCTCACAACACAAAAAAATGAATCATGAGGCCAGCGCTTGTGCAACAGCAGCTTGTAAGCCTTCTAACAAAGCAGCCTCTGCTGCTGCCTCGTCGTCTTGTACCACTGTCTGCGACATCGTCGCCTCTGGCGCGGACACAAGCCTGTGCAGTTCTGTGGGCGCAGGGGTGGCCGGCTGCTGCGGCTGAGACGAATAGCTCGGAGCGGACAAAGGTTGAGGGGGGGCCGGGGGAGGCTGGGAGGGGCGAGACGGTGTTGGTGTAGAGGCAATTGGGCGGGGAGGCGAAGCGTGAGCTGCCGTTCCGTTCTGAAGCTGCGTAGTCGCCATCGGCGTCCCAGGCTGACTCGGCGTTGTCTGATGCCGTGGGAGCGGTGGCGAATGGGTCGGCTGACTGAGGGGAGATGACCGCCGCGCTTGTTGTTGCTGTTGTTGTTGCTGTTGTTGCTGTTGTTGATGGAGGTGGCGGTGGTGGTGGTGGTGTTGTTGTTGCTGTGGCTGCTGCGAGGGCTGGAGTTGTTGCTGTTGCGGTTGAGTCTGCGGGGGCGTCTGCGTCTGCGGCTGGGCTTGAGCCAGGGTCTGGGTATGCGTCTGGGTGATTTGGGCCGTCGTCTGGGGAGGATATCGGTGTGGTGAGTGTTGTTGCATTTGCACCTGCGGCCGATGCTGCTGCTGTTGCTGTTGCTGCTGCTGCTGCGGTTGCGGTTGCGGCTGAGGTTGAGGTTGCTTTTGCTGTTGCGGTTGAGGTTGAGGTTGAGGTTGTTGTTGAGGTTGCTGTTGAGGTTGCGGCTGCTGTTGCGGTTGCGGTTGCGGTTGAGGTTGCGGTTGAGGTTGTGCCTGAGGTCTGGTACCCTGGGGGGGGACCTGAGTGTGCGGTTGTTGAGGTGCTACCGGAGCCGGTTGTGAAGCCTGCTGCGTTGCCATTTGGCCGCCGGGTTTGATTTGCGCTGTGCTGGGCAGTATCATGCCGCCGCGCGAAACGGGCGCCCCGTTGGGCTGCGCTGTGGCCGCCATCGTTGCCGTCGGCGCCGTGCGGTGGAAATGCAAAGTGTGCTGCTGTGCGGAAGATGCCGATTGTGCTGCGCTGGCGGCCTGGGCGGGCGTTACCACGCTCTGCCCTACTGCTGCTGCCGCAGTAATAACTGGTGGTCTCGCTTGATGGTGGAGCTGCCTCTGCTGCTGCTGCTGCTGTGTGTGCTGTTGCAGTTGCAGCTGTTGTTGCTGCTGTTGCTGTTGCTTCTGTTGCTGTTGCTGCTGTTGCTGTTGCTGCTGTTGCTGTTGCAGTTGCTGCTGATGTTGTTGCTGTGGCTGCTGTTGTTGCTGGTGTTGTTGCTGTGGCTGCTGTTGCTGCTGTTGTTGCTGCTGCTGTTGTTTTTGCTGCTGCTGTTGTTGAAGCGGATGTTGTTGTTGTTGTTGTTGTTGTTGTTGTTGTTGTTGTTGTTGTTGTTGTTGTTGTTGTTGTTGTTGTTGTTGTTGTTGAGGCGGATGTTGTAACCCTCCAGCCAAGGCCATTATGCCTTGCAGCTTGGCCTGTTCCTCCTCAGAGTTCAGGCGCGCCTTCTCCTCGGCCTCCTTCCTGGCAGCTTGAGTAGGGGCTCGCGTCTTGAGCTCTCCGGTGACGGCCTGCAGGTAATAGGGCATCTCCGAGTTGGTCTTGAGAAAGAAGAGCTTCAAATTCCGCGCCTTATCTTTGAGCTGCACCTGCGTCCGATCCTTTAGAATGTCGGAAATGGTTCCGTTCTGGCCGAATAGCGTCAGAATCTGGCTCCAATGAGGGCCCTTGACCATGTCAAGGCCAGCCATGAGCGCCTTCTCCTCCTCCTGGGTCCAGGGCCGTCGAGTTGAGTGGAGCCCCTCCCTCCGCGTGTGCGCCGACGACTTGGACAGCGCTGCCTGGCGAGCCTTGTCGTAGAGGATGGCGCTGGGGAATGTCTGGTTGGGAGGGAGGTTGTCGGCGGAGCCGGCTGGTTGCTGAGGTTGCTGCTCTGGGGCCGGCTGGCTCGCGTACGAGGTGTAGTAGGGGTGATGGGATTGGTGCTGATGAAGGTGGCTCAGATACGGCGACTGCGCGGCCATGGTCTCGGCTGTTTTGTATCGTGAGTATCGTGAGTGCCGCTCTCCGATATATATATATATATGTACATGTATATATATTTCATGAATGGCTTGACATGGAGAGGGCCTTACCTGTGCTCTGAGGCACTGTGGGCTGGTAGGGAACGGCAGAAAGGCCGTGCAGCGTCGTTTTGACGTAGTTTGACGTGCTCTCCGCAACCAGCGCCTCCAGCTCCTTGTAGTCGGATATGAGATCCATCTTCGTGCCACCATTACCACCGTTGGTCTGAGCGGGTGCTTTTTTTTCTGCCTTTGGTTCGCCATCGGCAGTCTCCGCCGGCGTCTCGGCGTTCTCGGTCGCGGGCGTCTCTTGTGATGGGGGGTTTTCTTCTGCCAGGCCGGCCAAAGCATTTTGCACCAGGCCCGAAGTGGTCTTCTCGAAGAACGACGAGAGGTCGTCCAGGTCTAGTTCGCCATCGCCCGAGCCGCTCGGCGCCGACTCTTGGTTGGCAACGTCGCTCAACAGCGCCGAGACACCCAGCTTCTCGCCAATCTCCGTAATGGACGCGAGCGTGGTCCTGACATGCGCCGAAAAGCTCTTTAAGACATCGCCAGTGGGGAACTTGTCTTTTAGAGTGACTACCAAAAAAAAAAAACATTGTCAGGTCTAATCCAAAGGCAGTTCCCGTGGGAGAAGAAGAAAAAGAAGAAGAAAAGAAAGAAGAAAAGATGAAGGGGGGAAAAAAAAAAAAAGAAGAAGCAAGAGGAGGAAGAGGAGGAGGAGGAGGAGTCGTTGCGAACCTGGTTCCTTGTCCTTCACCTCCTCAACAAGGACGTCTCTCCGAAACTTGACCGCGGTCAACAGCTCTTGCCGGGCGGATGGGTTCGACTCGCTACTCGCAGCCGCCGGCTCCTCCAGCCCTTCCATCATCATGGCCCGCACCGCCTCTCCCATGGACGATTCGTCTCCGTCCCGTGTCAGAAGCGACTCGATCGTCCGGTGAGTCCTGATGCCAAGGTAAAGCTGGGACAGCCCAGAAGACAGCTCCGACAGCGGACATTGGAATACCGCGGCGAAATGCTTGTCGGCCGCGGTGAAGGAATCCAGCCCCCCCTCCACCAGCCACATGCCAAACTTTGCCATATTCGCCAATTCCAACAGAGTGCGTGCCTCCGTCTCTTGCATCTCCAGCTCGTCGGCGGACAGCACCTGGGTATCGGAGAAGAGCTGCCACGTCGCATCAAAGGATCGTTTCAACCGGCCGTACGAGCGCCCGTAGCCCGAGTCCGCATCTCTGGCCAGCTTCGACATGTCGTCGATGGGCTGCTGGAGCAGCACCAGCAGCAACGAGAGGGCCTGTAGCCAAAAAGTTAACGCTCCGTCGTAGGCGTAGATGAGCTTTGGCGTAGCGGCGGCCAAAGATCATCCATCACATCACATCATCGACATACAAGGTTCCCCAGGGCATGCGCGTTCGCGATGCGCACGTACTTTTCCGGCTCCGACAAGAACGACACAGGGGCCGGGCGGGCGTCAGCGCTATGCGCGTCGTCCACGTCCATGGGATCGCTGCCATGCGCCTCCTCGGACCCGACATTGAACCTGCCAACCAAGTCTCCGACATTGGACAGCGCATTCTGCACCAGCAGCGCCAGCCCATCTTCGAGAGATGACTCCTCCGTTGTAGTAGGGTTCTCCGTCTTGGGCCTCTTGGCCTCCTGCTCACGCCCGTCGCGGCCGTCCTGGGCTACATGCTCGAATGGTCGCTTCGACGCGAGCTCGGCGAGAACGCTAAAGTCGAGGCCATCGAGGCCCGTCGTCTCATGCTCATGCTCCTGCTTGATCTCTGTGCGAAAACGGCAAGAAGGAAATCCTTTCGTCAGCTACATGTCTCTGTCTCTGTCTCTCGTGGTGCCCCTCTCGTTTCCGCATCGGCAAAAAGGCAAGTTGGGAGGAAATAACGAAGCAGAAGAAGCAGAAGAAGAAGAAGAGAAAAGTAAAGAAAAGGAAAAGAAGAGGAAAAACAAAAAATCCCCCATGTCGACCATGCGTTCGTCTTTCTTACCTCTCGGAGAGCCAGCAGGCGGTTCCTGAACCTGCGCCGGCTCAGCCATGTTGCCAATTGCCTCGAGAAAAGAAAAAAAGACAAAAAAGACAAAAAAAAAAAAAAAAAAAGAGCTCGTCAGGGGAGCATCTGCAAGTTCTCGCCACCAGAAACAAGGGCCGATCGACCAGTGACGATACCGGTAGCAGCAGCAAGCAGCAGCAAGCAGGAATTTTTCTTTTTCTTTCTTCTTCTTCTTTTTTTTTTTTTTAATTTTCCCCCGGCTGCGATGACGAACTCCAGTCGTGAACTCCAGGGCCCTCTGAACCCGAAAAAAAAAACCCCCGGTTCGCAAAATCGGAAAACCAGCCAAAAAAAAAAAATGCGGGAATGATGATGATGATGGCGGGCGGTCGGCAGAAAAAAAAAATTGGCTGAGTCAGTCAAGCGCCGCCGATGCCCTTAATTTTTCTTTTTTTTTTTCTTTTCTTTTTTTTTTTTTTTTGCCCACCCCCCAACACAGCAAGTTTGGCTCAGAGAGAGAGAGAGAGAGAGAGAGAGAGAGAGAGATACACAACGGAACGACGGAGAATTTTGGGCGGCGGGAAAATTGTTTGAAATTGGGGGGGCGAGTTTTTTTTTTTTTTTTTTTTGTTTTTTTTTTTGAGAAAATTCAAAATTGGGGCCAAAAAAAAATCGTTTTGAAGCGGCGGAGCAAGGCTGGCATTGATTTGATTGCATCGATAAAGGAAAAAAGGAAAGAAGGAAAGAAAGAAAGAAAGAAAACCTTATCCTTGCTTCCAGCCAGTTGGGTAGCGTTTAATGGGGTTTCAACCTTTTTTTTTTTTTTTTTTTTAGGTGAGAGGCGGAATAGCAAGGCTTTCATTGGACCCGTTTTTTTTGGTTACTTGACTAGCGCAAGGCTTTGGTGGGGTAATTAGTTAGCCTTCTTCCTTTTTTCTGTTTTTTTTTTTTTTTTTTTTTTTTAAAAATGGCAAAACTTGCTTAGTGGCGACAAGGCGCCTTACGTAAGATGGCATGTTTGTTGTCCAGATGTTTCTCACTTCAACTCTTCACTCTTCACTCTCCACTCTTCACTCTTCACTCTTCACTCTTCACTCTTCACTCTTCACTCTTCACTCCCCTTCATCTTTCATTATATTCATATACTTGGGCTCATTCACGAATGCCCTCGGTGTGCTACTAAAAAAAAAAAAAGTTTCCATACACATACATTCACTAAAGCACTTTGTACCTGCTACTCTTCTTCCTGTATACTAAGGTATGGTACTATACTTATGGTAGGTAGGCACTATGGAAAAAACCGATGTATATACAATTCTTCTTTTTCATGTTTATTTTTTTTATATATGTTTATTTTATCTTTTCACCACATGCTTCCATTATTTGCAACTTCCTCGTCATTCAACGCCCTCGATACGCCGTTGTCATGTATTGTTGTTTCTTGTTCTTTCTATTGCTGTGCTGGCAACACCTGATCCCTTCTTTCCAGATGATGGGATCGTAATATACCACACTTGCCATGTATCCCAAAGTCTATCTAAAAAAAAAAAAAATTGAAAAGAAAGAAAGAAAGAAGGAAGGAAGGAAAAGAAAAGTAAAAAAAAGAAAGAAAAGGGCTGTCACATCAGTAGTAACACTCATTGCCATACCTCGCTCACCCTAAACTGCAAATACATATACATACATACATATATATACATACCTTATATATATTATACATACCTATATATATATAATATACACCCTACAAATCCTACCACAAAAACACAATCCAATCCAAAAACAAAATAAATAAATAAATAAAATCTCCAGCCTTTCCACATCAATCCAAACTCTCCCAATACACCTCCCCTATCAATCCAAAAAAAAAAAAAAAAAAAAAAAAAAAAAAAAAAAAACCAATGACCGAAAGGCTCCAATGCCAAACACACACCCGCACCCCCTGGGGCCAAAACCCTCATCGCTACGACTACCGCCTCCGCTACCTCTTCATGGGCCTCTTGTGCACCTCCGTCCTCGCCGTCTTCATCGTCAGCCTCGTCGTCATCGGCAACCGGGCAATGAAGACCTACCGCTTCGGTCTTCCTGATGAAAGCCCGACGACATCGGCTGAGTCGCCTCCGCGGACGTGGAGCGTCCCCTATACGAACAGTACGGCCACTGCAAGCACGACTCGGCATTACAGGAGCGGCAGAGTTACATGACTCTCACAAATTGACAACATGGGAGAGAAGGGCTGCGGCGGTGTAGAGTGTCGCATTAAAAGAATGATTGCGGGTAGACAAATCAACTAGGACACGGGGGGGGGGGGGTATATAATACAAGAAGATTTAACAAATAAAAGAAAAAATTATTATTATTATTTTTTTTTTTTTTAAAAAAAAAGAGAGAGAGAGAGAGAGATGGGCCGTCGAAAGCTGGTGTACAACATATCTTCATGCATTAAATATATAAACACTATCATGCCTCGTTACGCGGCATATGTCATGTACAACATCCCCTCTCCAAACATTTTAGCCATCATACAAAGAGCATTAAAAGGAAGCAAGGCCAAAAGACGTAGTCAAAAAAATGCCCTTCCCCTTCATGTGCCATACTTTTTTTTTTCTTTTTTTCTTTTTTTTTTTTCGTTGTTCACCTTCTTTCTGGATAAGCCAATTGTGTCTTTTTTATAAACAAAACAGCATCAACACAGACAGTGTTAAAAAAAACAAAAAAGCCCCAAACGTAATCGGGTTGGACTTGGCCGAGTCGTAGTCTCTATGCTGCAGTCGTGTGAAGATATTGACAAGAGAAGAAAGAAAAAGCAAGGCGTTCATTACATGGGGGTATCTGATATCGAGCTGACAATGCGAATCCCAGAGCAACATCAATATTGGACCCTACAACAGGGCCGCAAAGGCGAGGAGAGCAGCAGCAAGACCCGCACCGAGCGCGGTGACCCGCTTGTCCGTGGGGGCCGAGCTGCCCTTGGAGGTCGTGGTGGCTGCGCTGGAGCCGGAGGTGGTGGAAGATGATGCGGATTCGGATGAAACGGGCGACGGCTGGTGCGTGATGGACGCCGAGCTGGCCGCCGTGCCGTCCGCCGCGGCCGTGCTGGTAGGGGTGGATGCCTCCGAGCTCGGGGCCGTCTGGGTGGTTCTCGGGCTCACGGCCAGGATCTGGCCCAGCGTGGGCAGCTTGACGTCCCCGTCAACCTGCCACCAGCCGCCGGCGGTGGACGTGGGGCAGGCCCGGGTGGACACATGGCTCGGTTTGTAGGCGGACTTGTTGACGCCGGTTGGCTTGTTGGTCGCCCACTTGGACTTGAGGGCGGTGAAGTCGGGCAGCTTGGGGGTAGGGGTTCCCTTGCGCAAAAACCCGCCCTGGACGTCGGGGCCGGCGTCCTGGCCGGCGGGGGCGTAGGTGATGATGCCGTATGCGTTTTCCTCCTGGATCCACTCGTAGATGATGGCGCCGCTCCAGTCGTTGACCATTTCGGGGCCGAAGATGGCGTCCTGGTCGTCGAACTGGCGAGGGCCGGGGACGATGCATCCAGTCTCGGAGAAGAAGATGGGGACGGGGAAGTCCTTGGCGTACTCCTCGAGCTGTTCGTAGGTCGACGCCGTGTAGGTGCTGGGGTCGCACCAAGAGTACGAGTTGAGAGCGAAGAAGTCGACAATCTCGGACGAGTTGCCGCCGCAGGTGAGGTAGTCCTGGAGCATGGGGCGGAGCTGCAGGATATCGGCGGCCGAGTAGCCGATGGGGATTTCGCGATAGCCCTGGGCGTCGCGGTACGCCTTCATGTCGCGGGCGGCCGCCTTGAGATAGGGGGCGGTGGGCGAGTCATCTTTCGTAGCAATGTTCTCGTTTCCGACGAAGAATCCCAGGACGTTGTCGTACTTCTCAAAGGCATCCATCACCTCCGCATATCTCTCGTACTTTGTCTTGTTCCAGTAGTTTAATTCCTGCGAGGCACGGTCAGAGAGGGCACGGCTCAGTTCATCATGGGGGGGCAACGCACGGGGATGATGTAGGTGTCAAACGTATCCAGATCGGCAAGGACGTAGATGCCGGCATCGCCAAACTCCTTCATGCAGCCGTCATGGTCGGCAGAGGGATCGACGTGGTACACGCGAATGGTGTTGGCTCCGAGCTCCGACATGAGGCTGGCATCGCGTTTGCACTGAGCCGTGTCAACGAGAGGATCCTGAGGCACAAGCTGGTACGCAACGCCTATGGGCCGTGTCTGTCAATACCATTTGTGCTCGCCGGCCGGTGTGAAGTTGGGCTCGGAATGAATGCCATACATACCCTTGATGAAGAACTGCGAGCCGTCCTTGTTGAAGAACTTGTTTCCAGAGATGGAGATTGGGTCGAGGGCCACGGCCAAGGACTCGGCGCCCGCGAGCGCCATGGCAACAGAAGACCAGCGCATCGTGTATGAATGGGAGCAACCAATTTGTTGTTCCGAATCACTGTTCCAAAAAAAAAAAAAAAAAAAAAAAAAAAAAGCTCGATTCAAAGAGCAAATCCAAAGCCGCCAAAAAAAGAAAGAAAGAAAAAAATCCAAGACAAAAAAGAAAAGGAAGACTGCCGAGACCAAAGATTGATCGCAGCGTAACTCCAAAAAAAAAAAACCAAAAAACCAAAAAAAAGAAGCCACAGGGCGACTCGTTTCAATTCAAGGCGAGAACCAAAAATGAGAAGAAGAAGAAGAAGAAGAAGAAGAAGAAGAAGAAGAAGAAGAAGAGCACACTCCTCGTTAAAAAGGGAAAGGAAAAAAAAAAACTCCCCTCCTCAAAAGAGGAAAAAGGGGAGAGCGAGTGAGAGGAAAGTGACCGGGGGAGACAGACGGAGGAGCGAGCGAGACGGAGAGAGAGAGAGAGAAAGAGAGACAAGAAGAAGAAGAAGAAGAAGAAGAAGAAGAAGCGAGTGCGTCCGACGACTCTCCTACAGCTGCCAGTGAGTTGAAGAGCGGCCAAACAAACAAACAAAAAGAAGGGGAAAAAAAAAAACATAAAATGATGAGCAACGACGACTCCGCGGTCCGAGAAAGAGCGGGATCGAGGGAAGGGAAGAAGAATTGGCGCAGATCCTCCGCAATAATAATAATAATAATAATGATGATATAAAATAAAATGATGAAAATAAATGATAGTATAGTAACAATAAATATTAGTACGTATTATTAAAGGGCAGAAACGAGCGAGAGGCCCTTTTTTTTTTTTTTTTTTTTTTTTGATGATGATGGCAAATGGTCAGGGCTGTCCGTCCCGCCATCGGTCCACCCCCGGTTATTTTCTCATGGGGGCTGTTGCGCATCGGATTCTCCCTGTTCTCCCTGTTCTCTCTCTCTCTCTCTCTCTCTCTCTCTCTCCATCTTCGTCTCCGTCTCTCTCTTTTTTTTTTAATTTTAATTTCCCCCCCCCCCCCCCCCTTGGCCATATGGGTTGCGAGCTGCCAAAATGCGGCTAGCCGTTTGGGCGAGATGTGGAGAAGAAAGCGAAGTTTCCTTCCTGGAACTTGATCAACGGCGCGTGGGGTCACGAGGTTCAAATCCCCGCTTTCGCCAAATGCCATTGGTTACCTGGGTACCTACCAGTGCCTTACCTTACTTGTCTACCTAGATAGTACCTAGATAGTACCTGAGAGGTACCTTATAGGACCCCTAGCAGTACCTTAGTTTATCACTTTACTATTAGGTACTAGTACTAAGTATACTACTATAGGTACTATACTGACAACTCCATATCTTGGCACATATGAGTAAGGGTAAATGCCATTCATCTCTGCTCCGTATCGCTTCGCTCGCCCTCGTATTTCTGCCGCCTAGACGGAGGGAGCAGCAGACGAATTACTTAGTACTAGTACCTACTAACTTACTATAGAGGTAGTACCTACCTTACTTGTATATACTCATAAGTTCAAAGTACCAACGTATTATAGAGTTACCACATGCTACTAATCTATCACTAGTACATACTTAGTACAGGTACGCCCATCAGGCTATGGGAATGATTGGATCCTCCCCCCCGGCTTTTGTCTTTTGTCGATTGAGAGCCAAAGACGCGGTATCACCCGTTGTGCGCGTGTTTGGGGGGGCTTCAACCCGGCTTTGCCATCATGCATGACATGTTTCCCCCTTTTTTTTTCTTTTTTTTTAATAATAATTGTTTTTTTGAAAAAACAACAACAACAACAGCAGCAGCAACAACAGCAACAACAACAGCAACAACAACAACAACAGCAACAACAACAACAACAACAACAACAACAACAACAACAACAACAACAACAACAACAACAACAACAACAACAACAATAATGCGTAATTCCGTCTCCCAATCCAAAAGAGCCGAGGCCAAGTTGCAGAGTTCATCCCCCAAAATCAGAATAAGCGCTTTGAACCAACCCAGAACGAAAAAAAAAAAAAAAAAAAAAAAACAGGGGCCCCGAGATCAGGTCCCCCCCCCCCCCCATTTCGACAAGGGCTTTTCCTCGTTTGCCACATGTTAATTCTTTCCCTCCCCCTCGTCTCCGTCCAATCGGCCCAACCCTTTTTTGGCAGCCAGATGCAGAATTTATTCATTTATTTTTTATTAATTTTTTTTTTCTTCCTTTTTACCCCTGGCATGAGCCGTTCGGCGCCAAGGCGGTGCTACATAATTATTAGCGAGTTGCCTCATTTTTTTCATGACACGGGTTTGCGCATACAAGTACGGAGTACCATAGATTAGTACTACCTTATATAAGGTAGGTAAGCAAGCCTGGACATGTTCCTGGGCGGGTGGCGGGCTCTCGTGCAAATGGAAGAAAGAGCACGCAAACGGGCATGTCAGCATTTACCACTCACAGTAGTAAGTACTGTCCTAACCTCTCTCTACCTTGCTTCCAAGGTATTTCGTACTGCTACTACACTTACTTCCTACCTGTACTATTACTGTTAGGTAAGGTTAGTAGTACCTTCCAAAGGTAGTACCTTATGTACTTGGTGGTGATCCATATTGGATTTGGAACATGGAAACGTTGGCATGGTGATAAGTGGGATAAAACCATCAGATCTTGGTTCACGGGGCAGCAGCAGCGTCATCACTGCCATGGCCTACGGGACGTAATAATACCTTGGTAGTATTACCTTGGTAGTAACACCTCAGTAGTAACACCTTACTTGGTATTAGGTACTGATAGCAGTACTGTAGTACTAGTTATTATATAGTACCCGCATGTAAACGTTGGGATAAAAAGCCGCGAGGGCTCTCTCGATTTTATAACGTTTTTTTTGTTTTTTGTTTTTTTTTTGTTCAAATTACACCTTCAGGTTCCATGTCTTCCATGGAAGCTATATATAATTTGAACCCCGCTGCCGTGAACAAGCGGCACGGAGACACAGACCCAGAGAGACCAAACTCTGTAGAATTTTTAATCTTTGTTTAATTTTTTTTAAACTTTTTTTCTTTTTCTTCTTCTCTTCTTTACCCATGTCGCCTTGCGAGGCGAATCAAAAAATCATTACCTACATCGTAGCTCCAAACAACGTCCGCCATCCTCTGTTCCCTCACATTGCCCTATTCGCCCTCTCTCTCTCTCTATCACTCTCTCTCTTCTTCTTCTTCTTCCTCTTTTTTTCTTTTCTTTTCTTCTTCTCCTTGTAAAGCTCCAAAAAAAAACTTGTCTGAAGCAAAAAAACAAAAAAGGACGCCAGCGCCCTTCCCTTCCCCCGGTTCGCCCATCCATCCCTTCTACCTCCCCTTCTTCGCCTCCTCCAAAGACCCCTTCCTCCCGATAAACGTCTTCATGCCCCTGTCCACGCCCGCGAGCCTTCTCGCAATCAGCTGCGCTCCCGCCGGCAGCACGTTGTACCAGTCCACCCAGCGCGCGTACAGGGGCATCGCCGCCGTCGCTCCCTTGCCGCCGTCAATGGCCGCCACAATCTCCTTGGCCACGTCCACCGGCTCCACGACGGGCGCCAAGAAGCTGTTTGGCGTCTGCACCCCGTAAAACAGCGGCGTGCTGAGCTGGCCGGGCGTGACGAGCACCGTCCGGATGTCGGGGTGCGACTCGCGCAGCTCCGCCGCCAGCGACTTGTGCAGCGCGGTGAGGCCGGCCTTGGCCGCGGCGTAGTCGGTCAGCTGCGCGGCGCCCAGGTGGCCGATGACGGAGGACACGTTGACGACGGTGCCGCCGCGGCCGCCGCGGATCATGGCCGGGAGGAACGTCTTGAGGCAGTAGAAGGGGCCGAGCAGGTTGGTGGCGATGCTGGCGTCAATCTCCTCGAACGACAGGCTCAGCAGCGGCTTCCCCACCACAACGGCCGCGTTGTTGACCAGCACGGTCGGCGTGCCGAGCTGCCAGGCCGCGTCAGCCGTCGGATCCCATCTCCGGCCCGGGCAGAAGAGGAACCAGCAGCACTCACATCTTTCTCGATCTCGGCCGCCGCCCTGGCCACCTGCGCCTTGTCGCCGACGTCGCACCGGTAATGCCTCACGCCCCTCGCCTCGCCGTGGTCCATCTCGTTGACGTCCAGCACGGCGACGCTCGCGCCCCTCATGCCGTAGACCTCGGCGACGAGCATCCCCAGGCCGCTGGCGCCGCCCGTCACCACGATGACCTCCTCGCCCAGGTCCACCTCGCGCGGCGCTCCGTGCGCGATGCGCTGGTTGGCGGCGCCGGCGACGGAGCACAGCGAGACGAAGGCGGCCCAGGCGATGGCCGCCACCATGGGCGGCGCCTCCCACTTGGTCGTCTGGGCGCGCAGGCACAGCGGGACGAGCCAGCAGATGAAGGGGTGGAAGATGGTGACGTTGAAGACTTTGAGGATGAGGTCGACGGAGAGGGGAGCGAACCAGGACTCGTGCTGGGGAGGGCGCGAATAGCTCGACGGAGGCATGGCGAAGACTTGCTGTATATATTTATATATAAATATGTATATAGTGTGTTTGTGTTTGTGTGTGTGTGTTGTGTGTTTGTTGAGTGATCTTGGTGAAGTGTCTAGTACAGTTAAGAGTGAGAGGAAAATGGGTACATTTACATTATCACATGTTAAAAAAAAAAACCAAAAAAAAACCCCCCCAAAAAAAAGAAGTAAAAATAATGCGTTAAGAAATGAAAAAAAAAAAAAAAAAAAAATCAAATCAAATCAAATCAACCATTTATAAAATTTTATAAAGAAAGGGAAAAAAAAAAAAAAAAAAAAAAAAGAGAGCGTCTGTTGAAGAAACGAAGGGGCTCTTTTTTTTTTATCCTCCTTTTTAACCTCGTTTCATCTTACTATCATGAAACGGGGGCGGCTTTTTTTTTTTTTTTTTTTTTTTTTTTTTTTTTTTAGCGCCTCACCCTGTGTGTATAGTTTCGCCATGACGCCCCTTGGCTTTGGTTTTTCCAAGGCTGAAACGAATCTTTTTTCTTCTTTTTTCTTCTTTTTTCTTCTTTTTTTTTTTTGCTCATCGTGGAGGAATCAATTCGTTCATCCATTCTTTCCTTCTTTCTCAGACATGCAGCAGGCTTTTTCTAATCTTGTACAAAAATATCCATATGCCATGTTTGCGCTGTGGTGGTGATGGTGATGGTGATAGTGATAGTGGTGGTGGTGGTGGTGGATGATCCCACAAGCAAAAAGAAACTTGTATAATCCGTGTGCTCTCCCAACAAACAAATTCACAGCCGGTGCTTTGCGCGCCATTCACCATCCCTTTCTTCCCTTCTTCCCTTCCGGCTTCTCCGGCTTCTCCGGCGTCTTCTTCCTCTTGTCCTCCTTCTTCTTCATCTTCTCCCGGTATGCCCTATACTTTTGCGTCTCCTCCTCTTCCCACTCCCTCTCCCGCTGCGACGCCCTCTTGCTCCATTCGTGATAGCTCGGGTCTCTCGCAATGCCCTCCATTCGCCACCTCTGCGGCGGCTTGATCCCCAGCGCAGCCTTCTGCTCCCACACCTGCTTGCCTCGCCGAAACCACCTCTGCTGCCGGTCTTCATCCTCCTGACCCGACGGCCTCCAGCTGCTCTTGAGAATCCTTCGTATCGCCTCGGGCGAGACCTGGAACTTTTCTGCCAGTGCGTTGGTGGTGTAGACGTCCGGGAACTGCGCGTTGAGCGCCCGGATCCCGGCCAGGGCGTCCGGGGAGAGACGTTTGCGCGGCTGCCAGCCTTCCGGGAACTTTTCCTTGAGGGCGGCTTTTTGGAGCTGCCAAGGCTCTTGATTTCTGGGTTTCGGCCTGGAAGACGGCTCGGAGGAGTCATCCTTCCTCGAGTAGGACGCCGCGGGCGTCGATTTCGCCTTCCGCTCCCGTCTTGCCTTTGACGATGGCGTGCCGCGTGAGCCATCCCCCCCCTCCCCATGCACATTTGCCTCTGCATCATCCGTCAAAGTGGCCCCTCTCCTCCCATTTCTATCCCTCCTCGCCCGTTTTCTCTCCATCTGCTGTCCACTGGCCCGAGCATCCGTCCGGGGCGTGCTCTCGTCGAGCGTCTTTGCTGTCGGAGCTCGCGTAGCCTCCGCGATGGCAGTGTGCGATGCCACCTCTTCGAGTCTCTCGGCAACCGCCGCTCCATCCTGTCTTGAAAGTCCCGAAGCGTGTAGTCTGCGGTTCTGCCCCCAAACGACCAGACGACGCTCGGCAGGCCATCGGAATGGTACGGCTGCGGAGGAAGGCTCTGATCGGTGAATCTGAGACAAGCCTCGTGCAAACGTCCTCCATGGAGCAGCAGCACGACACGAGCAGCTCATTCTTGAGGAGCACGTGTCGACAGCAAGGACATAGTCGGTTGGTTTGTCCTCAAGCGGAAAGAAGAAGAAGAAGAAGAAGAAGAAAAAAATTGTTAAGCCACAAGAGCTTGCTAGAAGGAAAAGCCAATTTAGGTGGATCGATGTGGGGCTTTCCGCATTGGGGTGCCAATCAATACGGCGTAATCAATCGAACAATGAAGAATGAAGATGAGAGTTCAAAAACGCAAGTCCAATATATATTATATATCATATATATATATCATAGATCATATATATATATATATATATATATATATATAATTCATCACAACTCGGTTTCTTGGGTGTTGCAATAGCAAGTCTACTGTTGCCGATGCTTGATTAGAGAGAAGCCTTATGCCTGATAATTTCATTCGAGCTGCCTGATATGTAATTTCATTCGAGCTTCACCATCGCTCCATCAAGCGGGTTTTGTGATGCGGCGCCCATTCTATTTAGCGATCGGTACAGTATGCATTCCATCTCCGAGACGGGAATCTTTGTTGTGCTTTTCAACCAACTCCTTGCCAAGGTTGAAGAAGAAGAAAAAAGAAAAACAAAAAAAGGAAAACAAAACCCCCAACTCCAGGCCCAGAACGGAAAAATAAACATAAAAATGAAATCCATGGCAGAAAACGTACACACAATCTCCCCCCAAAAAAAAACCAAATCTAGCCCTGCATAAAGTGTCCGCCAACGCCAACCTGGAAGTAGAAGCCTTGTTCAAAAAGACACACACACACACACACACAGAGAGAGAAAGAGAGAGAGAGAGAGAGAGAGAGAGAGAGAGAGAGAGAAAAGAGACCCGAGATTCCTATTGTACCCCGGCCGTGCATCCCATCAACAATCTCCACCGCCCATCTAGCAGGCGTCGTTCATCAGCTCGACGGGAGGTCGGGCGGTATGCGCCATGATGGGCTTCGAAGCATCAAGCGGGCTCATGGCGCTCGGCTCGTCAGTCATGTCCTCGACGAAGACGGCAGGGAGCCCGGGGCTCGTCTGCGCGTCGGGCTGGTAGATGAGAGTCGAGCTGCGGCTCCGAGTGCCAAAGCTGGGCACGCCGCCGTCGGTCGGGGTGATGGGCGAGTCGTAGCTGGGCACAGGGCGGTGGTGCAGCTTGGCCAGGGCCTCGGCCAGGTCGTCGGCGTGGACCTGCTTGTTGGGCGCGTCTTCGAGGCGCATCTCCCAGCCGTGCGGAGGGCTGGCGGGCGGCGAGATGAAGAAGAGCTTGCCGGCGTCGGGCAGGGCGAGATGCTCCGGCTTGGTCTCGATGGGCGTGGGCTGGCCAAAGTAGAGCTTGATGCGCTCGCCCATGACGGCCTCGCCGTCCCATATCTGCCGCACCGCCAAGGAGGCGTCGACGTCGAAGAAGGAGATGATGATGCGGCGGAAGGACTTGAGCGGCGCAAACGAGTGTATGGGGGCGGTGTGCGCGATCAGGTCGCGAATCGTTTGCAGGTTCTCCGGCAAAAAGACGTCGGTGCTGTTCAGGTTGGTGAAGATGAGCGTGTTGGAGGGAGGAGTCGGCTGGATCAACGGCGGGAGGCTGGAGAGGTCCAGGCTGAGATTGGCCTTGTTGCGCGAAGAGGCGGAAGAGGACCTTGAGGGACGAGGCGTGGACTCCATTGTGACGAGAGGAAGCGTGGGCTTGCTGCCTAGATATCGCAACGGCGGTATATATATATATATATATATGTATGTATGTTTGTGTGTATATATGTATATTAATCTCGTGGATTGGCTAGGCCTTGTCCGTCCCAGTGGCTGGTGCGACAGAGCCGTCTCGAGGAGGAGAGAATGCCCGTGGCCCTTGGTATCGTTGTCGTTGTCGTTGTCGTGCCGTGTTCGTGTCGTGTGACGTGTGTATAACCCGTGTCTGCTGCCAGAGGGCAGTTTCTATGGGCAAGTTTTGTAGCTGGAGCTGGAGCTGGAACTGGAGATGGAGATGGAGCTGTGCCGGGCGTTTGGTCGAGCAGAACTGATGATGTTTGGTTGTGAGGCAAAAGAGAAAAAAAAAAAGGACACGGAGAGACAGTGAAACAGTGAGACAGAGAGACAGTAAGATAGAGAGGCAGTGAGAGAGTGAGAGATGGAGGGAGAAGGAGAGGAGAGAGGAGAGGAGACATGAACAATCCCTTATAACGGGCCAAAACAAGAAGGCGGAGCGGCGCAGAAAAGAAATTCATGGAGGCGCCGGGACGGAGGCGAATCGGGGATTGGCTGTGCAAAGAGGACCGGATGGGCGACGGTGGAGCCGCGATTGGCGGGCCCAAATGCAAAACGGCTTGGCGCTGGCATCAAAACTGACGGGAGTACGTACCTGGTACTTGTGCCTTTGCAGGGCAGGCAAGCGAGGGAAAAAGACACAGGGACCTGGACCGGGCAGTGCAAAAAAAAAAAAAAAAGGGCTTTTTTATTTTGGGGGGGGGGGATCCAAGGTCAATCGCCACCAAGCAGAGAAACAATAACGGAAACGGAGACGGTGTAATACGGAGTAGACGCAAGAATTTTATTTATTTTTTTATTCATTTATTTTTGTTTTGTTTTATTTTTATTTTCTCGAGTTTGTCAGGCATCGGGACAAGAAAAACGGTACCAGCATCACAAGCCACATGTATAGGAAGGAGGAGGGAGATCCTTTGTCACCAGTGCCCCCCCCCCCAAACAAATCAAGGCAAGGTGCCTTAGGCAACAGTAAGCAAGCAGTACTAGCTAAGGTATGTACCTGGTAGTATTAACGTAACGCGCCTGATAAAGCGAGGTACTTTAGTGAAGTACCTTTACCTGGTACCTGAGCCTCCCAGCTGCGCCCCAAGTAGGTACGACAAGCCACTGTTGCTACTTAGTAGTACTACCAAGGTACACCACTAGGTACCCAGTACTACTTTAGTACCTACTAGCTAAGGTAAAGCAGGGCAGTACTTTGCAACTACTAACGGTACTGACTAAGGTGCTTAGTACCTAGTAGGTACCTACCAAGTACGAGTGCCACGACCTCCTTGCCGTTTCCCATTGTGCAAAGAGAAAAAAAGGCCCGCCCCTCTGAGGCTATGCGGCGCAGCCGACAAGGGAAAACCGGGCTTGGGAGGGCTTCCGCATGAACAAGAAGAACGAAATGACCAACAGGAAAAATAAATAAATAAATAAATAAAATTGAAAATAAAAATCAAAAAAAAAAAAAAAAAAGGAAAAGAATCTCGCCAGAACACAATCACTTACTCACTCACACACACACTCTCTCTCTTTTTTTCTTCTTCTTCTTTTTTTCATTTCTTTTTTTATGTAGTCCAGTCGCCACGACTCACGCTCCACTAAGTTCTAATGAATATCAAACCGCCAAAAAAAGGTGGTCCAAACGTCAAAACGCCCGTTTGCAAAAAAACGCCATGCAAATAAATAAATGCCTAGAAATGGCATTGTCATTGATTTGTTATTGAGCTCACTCGCATATGTAGAGCACAAGTGGCCACATTGTGCATACCGGGGCGGGGGCAGTAAAGTTTCGTTAGTAGCAAGTATACAAACTTGTGACTATTACGGAGTACTATTACTATGTACCTACTAAGTACTATTGCTCTACTATTAACTCGCCATCGTTCTGCATCGCCTCGCTGCCATCCCGGAACCCATTTTCTTAGTCCCCCCATCAATGGTCCCGGCAAGTCCAACCTCTGCATTTCATAAGTTTTTTTTTTTTTTTTTTTTTTTTTTTTTTTTGCTTTGCCAACATGGAACAAAATGTATCCCCTTTTTCCGGACCTCCCCCAGTCCAATAATGTGATGATGGGTTCTCGCCAACATCAATTTTCGCACCCGCCACGGTGCGAGAACAAAAAAAAAAAAAGACACACAAACCCAACCCAAAAAAGCAAATTTTGTTGGTTTTCCAATTATTCAGCCACACGCAATGAGTTCCACATGTGGCTGAGCCTCTTCCAACATTGAATATATGTTAGCACGTTTACGGAGTTACAGTAATATTCCCAAAACTCATGGGCATAAACAATATATAGTACGCCGCCGCAGCACCTGTAATCTTTTTAACATAAACATTTCATTTCGCTTGAAAAAAAAAAAAAGCCATCGCATTTATAGATGAATGAAAAAAAAAAAAAAAAATTCAATAAATCAATCAATAAATCAATCAACCAATCAATAAAAACACCCGCCTCTCATCGCGCCAAAACGTGCCCGCACTTCTTCTCGTTTCTCTTTCCCTCCCGCCACGTCACCTCGCCCCCAGCCCTTTTTGACCGTCGGAAATTTCGCCCTGCTTAGCTGCTCGGTTCCCATAGGACAACAAAAGAAAGAAAATACATTTCAAATCAATAAATCAATAAATCAAAAAAAAAAAAAAAAGCCAGCATTTTTTTTTTTTTTTTTGCCAATCGTCAAAGCGGCGAGGCGCAGCAGACCGGTTGGTGACGATGTACTCCGTTCTATATAGCCCTTGCCAGGTTGACCACGAGGCAACTTGTAAAAGGAGTTGGATGCCCTCAATAAAAAAAGAAAAAAAGAAAAAAAAAAGAAAGAAAGAAAGAAAAAAAAGTCTTGTTCAACCATGATTGCAACATCGTATAACCAACCGTATTCACGGCGTATTCGGGTTGTAAGATGGTAACAAAAGGGCGAAATAATGAGAAAGAAGAAGACAGAAAGGAAAAAAAAAACCCATGTACTGCTACATACCATTATGAGAAATGTGATAGCAGTGACTATCAGGATTAATAGTACCCGGTACTCCGTACTAGGTCATTTATTAGTGTTCCTAATTAATACGTAGTATATATACAGGGTTGACCGAGTTGCCATGCGCAACGCTTCATTGCACACACAGCCAACACGAATACATACTAATAGGTAACCTCTCTATGTATGCACGCACCAAGTTTTCGAGATCTCGATTGAGCTCGCCAAGATCAGCCCCGGCGGCTGTCTTTCCAAGCTCCCCCCTCCCCGTCCACCGAAAAAAAAAAGGGGAAAAAAAGAAGAAGAAAAAAGAGGCGTTTACAGCCTCCAGGCCCCAGTGCTGCTTGGAGTAAAATGCCAACACGCCTTCTTTTACCCCCCCCCTAGGCTTCACCAGGCTTCACAAGGCGCACTTCCGCCGCGGCAGATTTTCTCCCTCATCGCCCGCCCCCTTTTCCACACGTAATACCAGCTACCTACTGGCTAATAAATACAAACATGTAATTCCATAGCGTGACGGCCAAGCCTCGCTCAGCCCCCAACCAGCCCGCCGTCCTTCGTCGTCCACCTTCCCCCTTCTCACCGTAGCTCGACTCCAAGCCTCCTCACCAGGGCTTTTCTGACCCTTTCGTGAAGGGCTTTCGTCTCCTTGCCGGTCAGCGTGCGCTCGAGGCTTCGGTAGACGATGCGGTACGCCACGCTCTTCCGCCCCGTCTCGGGGTGGACAAACTCGTCAATGAGGTTGACGCTCTCCACCTCGTCGCCTCCAACGCTGCGGACCAGCTCCATCACGTCGTTTTCGTGGAAGGCGCCCTTGCCGTCCTTGCCGTCCTTGCCGTCCCCGCCGGCCGCAGATGTCGAGGGGATCCAGAACGACACGTCCCTGGAGCTGGGCGGGTGCTTGGAGAAGGGCACGAAGCGCCTGAGCGCGTCCAGGTTGGCCGAGACGCCCGTGAACTGGGACAGGAACCTCCTGTCCTCGGACCAGAAGAGCCGTATGTCCGGAATCTTGAAGAGCAGCATGGCGATGCGGTCGATGCCGACGCCAAAGGCCCAGCCCACCTGCGACGGCACGCCGGCGTTGATGTAGAGCTCCTGCTTCACCACTCCACAGCCCAGCACCTCGAGCCAGTCGCCCGCGTAGTAGACCTCCAGCTCCCACGACGGGCTCGTAAACGGAAAGTAAGCCTCCACCCACCGCATCCTCAGCGGCTCGTCCACGACATCCGCCCCGTCCTTCGTCGTCGCCGCCGCCCTTGCCCTGGTGAAGATGTCGACCACCGTGTTCTCGAGCGACCTTTTCAGGTGCCTCGCCAAGGCCTCGGCCTCAGCCGCCGAGTGGTGAGCCTCCTGCAACGGATTCCGCTCCGGGTGGGTGGGCGGATTCGGGTCCTCCACCGCCACCCCGTGCTTCGGCAGGCGTTCCACGTCTTCCAACACAGCCGCCGCAACGTCCCCCCTCGGGACCTTGCTGCGGTCCCACGACCGCGCGCCCTCCATCTGGTGGAAGATTGGGTAGTGGCTTCGGTCGATGGCGTCCCGCCGGTACACATCCGCCGAGATGAGGTAGCCGTCGCTCCTGTTCGCCCTAAAGGTATCTGCCTGGTGGGCGCTCGTGTGCGTCCTCAGCAGCAGCCCCTGGTTGAGATAGTACGTGTCGCTGAGGGCCCGTCCGGGGTGATCCGCCGGAAAGCCCAGCGAGTCAAAGTTCTGCGCCGTCGTCACCACGGGGCTGTGCTCGTTGTAGTACTCGTACGTCGGCCTCGGGAAATGGGACTCGATGATCCGCCGCGTGATGTAGATGGGATGGTCCTCCTGAAGATGCAGGCGCCTGGCCGTTTTGGAAATGATGTTTGGCGGCACGTTGAACCACGGCTTTTCCGTAGGGTGAGCCTCGCCGCGGACGGTCACCGTTGCCGCCGATGCTTCGGAGCTCGCGGCGGAGTAGAAGCGATGCGCGAATCCCCGCCGCAATGCTCTTGGCCTCGACGACCGCTGCCGAGCTCCGGTCGAGAGGCCGACGAAGCATCGCATGCTCCCTATTCTGGCCGACGACATTTGCGATTGATACAAGCGCGTTCCCTCCGCTGCTGCCCTCCTCATCCAGCGGCGGCTTAAAAACACCAGAACGAATGTGCCCGGCGCCGATTCAATCGCAAAATGCTCTCACGCCAAGTCTCTTCTTCTTCTTCTTCTTCTTCTTCTTCTTCTTCATCGATAAAGTTTTTGGGTGGAACTTTTTTGAGCTCATGTCTATCCATCCATCCCACCAATGCCCGCTTAAACGCATATTGTTCGGTTTTCAAAATCCCGGGGCTTTTACCCCGAAGCTAAGAGCTTTATATCCACATTCTGCTCTCCCGACTCTCCATCAAACCTTGGTTTGGGCGAGATGGCCGAGTTGGTTATGGCGTCAGGTTAAGGCTACCTTAACAACAAGCAATTCCTGGTGGAGCAATCCGCGTGGGTTCGAGTCCCACTCTCGTCAGCTGCTCTTTTTGTCTCTCGTCTGTAGAGTTTAAGAGAGAAGAAGAAGTACTACCCAGTAGGTACATAGAATATATATATATATATGTGCTTTTTTTTTTAGAAAGGGTTAGTGCTTCTGGCAAGAGGTTCCTCATCAGTGTGTTGTTGTTAGTTGTATTCAATTTACCCTGATATTATATTATGGCCCAAAACACCTCCTCAAGTCAGATGCTAATGCCGTGCTATCCATCTATCCATACCTTCACTCCATGGTAATAATGCAACCGTGTGCTATGTACTGCTTCTTTCATCAGTTCACAAGCCTACCTACCTAACAACTGAGTCTTTTGAGCCACATCGTGCTCGGTCACAACTACAACTCATGCTCATCGCCTCCACGTTACAGGTCCCACGATACCCAAGATCGTGAGCTTTGAGCCGCCCGGTTTTTTCTTCTTTTTTTCTTCTTTTCTTCTTCTTTTCTTCTTCTTTTCTTCTTTTTTTTTTCCTTTTCTTCTTCTTTTCTTCTTCTTTTTTTGGTCAGTTTCAGCATCGTCGAGCGAAGCGTCTCGTCGCTCAGTATTGGTAAACATCCCGCCTGATAATAGCTTCGAGGGCGGCCTCCGGGCTCGACTCCCACAACATCTGCGCCCGCGCGCATATCTTGAAATGCCTCAAGAAGCCTTCTCGTGAAAACACCCTGTCCCAGGGCCTGATATCCCACGGGTCGTCTGCCGCCCTCGAGGGAACCCGCCCGGCGGCCTGCCCGGGGGCGCTTCTTCTCTCGCAGCCGGCGCACGAGATTCCGTGCTCGACCACCTGGGTCAGCGGATCGTAATGCGGAAGCTCGCAGGACGCCATGAAGTTATGGGTCGGGTGCCAAAGGGGCCGGTGCTGCGCTTGTGCCGGTCCCGTCTCCAGCCGGTCCCCGAATTCCTTCATGGCCGGGAAATAGGGCACCAGCTTGACGCGGTTTCTCTGGTAGGATTTCTCCATGGAGAACAATCCCGTGGTGTACATGCCCGGCAGCGTCTGAAACGACCGCTGTCGACCGAGTTCCGCGCGAGTGAGCCGGAAGAGCCTCCGCACTTCGGCCGCCGTCACCATCCTCGTCTCCGGGTCCTCTTCGATGCACTCGAAGCAGCAGCGTATCCATGCAGGCAGAAAGACGAAGCCCCCAAACTTGCCGCAAAAGGCACAGTTCTCGGAGCACAGCACTCGATAGAAATCCAGCAGGGTAACGTGGGCGGCGAGGCTCGTTCGCAGCAGCGCGCAGTACGCCGTCAGACCGTGGGACACGACGGCCTTGTACTCTTTCAGCGAATCAATCATCTGCCGCGCCCTGAGGTTGACCTGGCGGAGGTTGAAGAGCGCCTGCATGTCCATGTGCCGCAGGGCCTGAAGCAGCAGCTCCACGGGGAGCCGGTCAAAGGCCCCCAGGCTCGCCCTGGAGACGACACGGGCCGTCAAAATGGACGACCGCACCGTCGAATGGTCGCTGGGCGAGACATGCACAACGGACATGCCATAGTCTCGTCGATGGTAGCCCGCGGTCCGGATGACGGCGTCGTCCAGCTCCCCTTGGAACACCTCCTCGTGTGTCGGGCGCGAGAGCAATCCCAGGCCGACCGAAGCCATGTCTGGCCTGTCCATACAAAATGAATGAATGGCTTTTGATTCTCTCTCTCTCTCTCTCTCTCTCTCTCTCTCTCTCTCTCTCAACTCACTCAACTCACTCAACTCACTCAACTCAATCGTTCATTCATTCATCCAAAATAATAATAATAATAATAAAATAATAAAAATGCCAGGGCCGGCTTACGTCAATGCAAGCATAATTGCCAAATAGCGGAGCAGCAAACATGCAGCGAGGATGGAAGCGGAGAAACGAAACGAAGACGAACGCACGCGAATAAACCGCCCCCCCCCCCCTTTTTCTAAAAAATAATAAAAAAATAAAAATTGGCAGATGCAGGAAGAAACAGGGCGGTCCGACAGCCGAGTATTATTAATTTGTTGTGTTTTTTTTTTTTTTTTTTTTTTTTTTCAACCGACTGCCTATCTGACAAAGCCCGTAGCGTCTCGGCTCTGCGTATGAGGTAATACGTACTGGGTGGGACACTGTAGCAGCTGAGCCTCTGACCGCCTTTCGGCCCCGGGCGGCTGCTTTTTCTGCCGCCCCGATGTCGAACGGCAATTCGATAAAAAAAAAAATTGAAAAAAAAATTGAAAAAAAAAATTGAAAAAATAAAAAACAAGGTAAGCCCGGCTGATCTGGATAAAAAAAAAAAAAAAAAAAAAAAAAATCAACAGGGCTGACAGAGCTGCTCCGTTTACATAAAGTGCCCCAGTAGATTTTAAATCATTCCTCACGGCAGGGCAAGACAAAGTTCCAAATTTCGTTTTCTGCTCCAGTGCTTTTTGCCGGGGCTTTCGCTCTTCTCTCCCGTCGGTACCGCCAGCACCCCTCCTCTCCCTCCCGCTCCGGGCCATTTCGGATATCCGTGGGAAAAAAACAAAAAAAAACAAAAAAAAAACAAAAAAAAAAAAAACCACACAAGATAAAACAAGACAAAACAAAAAAAAACAAAACAAAAAAGAAAAACAAAAAAAAACAAAAAGAAAGATGGGACAGGGGAACCAGCAACGGCATTAATATATGTTTGAATGCTTTCCTCAGCGGAATGTCCCGTAAACATTTCGTCGTCTCCCTCTGCAGTCCTTTGACAGAACAAAAAAGATGACCTCAGCAACACATGCCGCCTCTCCGGCTGAGCCGCAGCTCCAAGCCGCCGAGAAGAAGAAGAAGCTCAAAGCGCCGGCCATACGGTATCCCTTCTGGTTTGGAGGGAGCGCAAGTAGCTTGGCGGCTTGCGTTACGCATCCATTGGATTTGAGTATGTTCTGTCTCTCCGTCTCTCCGTGTCTCTCACTCTCCGTCTCTCACTCTCACTCTCACTCTCACTCTCACTCTCACTCTCACTGTCGTCCTTCCCTTTTTCTGACCCTTGACTCATTTGTTGCGCTGTTCCGTCTGCCCGCTAACCCATTTATAACAGTCAAGGTACGGAGTTTTGAGATATGATAGAAAGAAAAAAAAAAAAAAGTTTCCCAATTGCTTACGCCGAACATCGGCGCAAACCCCGTCGCGTCGCTCCCCTCCATTCACCCGGAATGAATTCTTTTTTTTTTCTTTTCCTTGTTGATAGTGGCCCTTTGTTTTTTTGTTTTTCTAACCGTCTGGACAGGTCCGCCTGCAAACACGCACGGCCGATGGCCCCAAATCCATGAGTGGGACCTTTGTCCATGTGGTAAAAAACGATGGACCGCTCGGCCTCTACAGCGGCATATCCGCGTCGCTGCTCCGTCAGCTCACGTACTCGACCGCCCGGTTCGGCATCTATGAGGAGATTAAGCAGCGCTATACCCGTTCCCGCGGCGGCAAAGAGCCGACGTTTCCCGTGCTCATAGCCATGGCCCTCAGCTCGGGATTTGTCGGTGGTGTCGCCGGCAACTTTGCCGATGTCATCAACGTGCGCATGCAGCACGACGCCTCCTTGCCGCCTGCCGAGCGCCGCAACTATAAGCACGCCGTGGACGGCATGATCCGGATGGCCAAGGAGGAGGGCGCCCTGAGCTGGTTCCGCGGCTGGCTGCCCAACAGCTGCCGCGCGGCGGTCATGACGGCCGGCCAGCTTGCCACATACGACACGTTCAAGCGCCTACTCCTGGATTATACCCCATTGGGCGATACCCTCATGACACACTTCTCCGCGTCGATCCTGGCTGGCTTGGCTGCTGCCACGGCAACAAGTCCAATTGACGTCATCAAGACTCGGGTCATGTCCACGTCACATCAGCAGGGTATCATCCATCTTGTGAGAGACATTAACAGAGCCGAGGGCATTCGTTGGATGTTCAAGGGCTGGGTCCCCAGCTTCCTACGACTTGGCCCGTAAGTCGACCAAAACCCCTTTCCCATACGCCATATGTGTTCCGGTTGCACTGACTTTTTGACAGACACACCGTCTGTACATTCGTCTTCCTAGAGATGCACCGCAAGGTATATAGAAAAGTAAAAGGTATGGGCGAAAAGGCGATATAGATATGGAAAGGCGGGAAATGCAACGGTCGGGAGAGGAACTCCAAAAGAAAAGAAAAAGAAAAAGAAAAATCAAAGGGGTGAGTGATGGGGTGAGCAGTTTGTATAGAATGTGCCGGCTGCTTGCTAGATTCTTGGGCGGCTGTTTCTTGTGCACATGATTTGTCGGCATTTTTCTTTCTCTTCGATTCACGTTTTGTACTTTTTCCTGGCAGTCAAAGACGCACGCTGACGGGGGTTATGGCGCGCACCCCGTGTATTCTTCTGGGACAGTTCTCCCGTACATAATTACGATAGATTGGTAGACGAACAAACGGTTGGGAACGGGGTATTCATGGATGTTATCTTGGAGTGTCTGATGATTTTTTCTTCTTCTTCTTCTTCTTCTTCTTCTTCTTTGTGTGCGAGCATAAAAAAAATTTGAAAAAAAAATTTGAAAAAAAAAAATAGCAAAAATATAAATTAAAAGAAAAAATTTGACTCACCTCTCTCAAATATCAACGCTGTTGGTCCTAAATATTGTACAATCCAGAAGTGCGAAATCATCCTTGGTTATGCGAGAGTTGATGACGATTTATGAAAAAAAAAAAAAAAAAAAAGAGAGAGAGAGAGAGAGAGAGAGAGAGAGAGAGAGAGAAAAGGCCCAGTCATCCCATCAAACGCCCCATCCATTTACTGCCAAGAGCTGCCTTGGTTATAAAGTGTTGACCCATACCCTGCGCTGCCCGATCCGCCTGCCCCAGAGCCTCCACCATACGACGTCGAATTTCCGCCGTACGCCGTGCCGTTTCCATAGGCGGTCGCGTTGCCACCATATGAAGTGCCTCCTCCGTATGCTGTATTACCACCTCCATAAGCAGTGTGGTTTCCGTAAGGAGTCGTGTATCCGCCGTCCTGCCACGGCGTAGTTCCGCCGCCGTCCATGTTCATATCCGGGCTTCGAGGGCCGTCCATGTCGGCATCGTCGCCGCCGTATTTTCTGGGGTCGAGCCCCTTTAATAGTCCTCCAATCTTCTGTTGCAAGACTCGGATGCCTCCCTGGATAATCAAGTCCGGCTCCATGGTCCCTGACGCTTCAACCTCGAAGTAGAATCGATTCGGCACGGCATCGTAGTTGAAGGGCTCGCCCTCTTGGGGAGGTTCCTCCCACTCGGCATATTTGCTCTTGGGCCTGGAGTTCATGTCAGAGCGCCGGCCTAACCATCTTTTCCCCGGCGAGGGGCGTGTGCCTTACCATTCCTTCTCGGGGTCGGTGTTGTTTTCAAACCACATATCAAGATGATGTAGCTTGTTGTGAGGGTCGTATTCGAAGCCAACTGCTGAGGTTGGCATCCATTTTGCATGCTCCTTCGCGATGCCCTTCTTCGCAATGCATGTAATCTTGAGCTCTTGATCTTTCCGCAGCTTGGCGATCAAGCATCCTAGACCTTCCGGGTCTGTGATGATGGGGTTTCCAACGGAATTTGCGTGACGTCCGTCAGCCACCAAATCTCGGGCGTAGACCTTCATAATATCGTCGCCGGTGCATTTGGCGTGAAGTGTGAGACTGACACTACATTGCTCGCAGTACTGTTCGCAGTCGCAATCACGGGAATAGTTGAGCTCGTTGACCCCCTTCGAGTCGAGAGGAATAAGGCCAAGTCGATGTGCGATGAATTCGTCGGC
Organism: Trichoderma cornu-damae; assembly: GCA_020631695.1. NCBI lineage: Eukaryota > Fungi > Ascomycota > Sordariomycetes > Hypocreales > Hypocreaceae > Trichoderma > Trichoderma cornu-damae. The sequence goes on from CM036089.1 coordinate 5,019,109, forward strand.
TAAGACGGAGCTGTTCACCTCGACTTCTACCAAATCGATGGCGATTGTCGGTACTTCGGCCTGGATAACTCGTCGCAGGGCGTTGGCGAACGGCAAGTTTGTTCTTGAGAGCTCGAAATCCACGCGTGTGCTATCGGCCTGAGACGCAATACGTAGTTAGGATAACATGTATCCAGAATTACCCCGAGCTTCTTTTCATACCGCTGAGATCTTGACCTGGGGCTGTTCCGGCTCCCCATCCATGGCCATCGGATCATAGTGTATAGCATCCATCCTGAAAGAGGGAAAAAAAAAACACTGGCCGGATTCCGCCACACCGGGGGGGGGGGGGGGGATGCTCGAAGATTTGACTCCTTTTTCGTGTTAGATTCTTAAACAGGCAAGAATAAATAAATTTGCCAAAAAAAAAAAAAGGCAAGTCTTTGCCTTGTTTAGGAGGAGAACTCTTGAGAGAAGTGCGGGAAAGAAAAGTGAAGCAAAGATGAGGTAGCAATTTAGTTCAATGCGCCTACACGCAACCGGCAGAACCCATGCAGGCGCGCGCCGTAATCGATTAGGAGCCGGATTATTAGTAATTCCACGTTCTTATCGGTGCCTCCCAGCTTAGACGATAAACCCAAAAAAAAAAAAAAATTCCCCGCGACAATGGTAACTCCAAGCGCAGCAAATTAGCCAATATTCTGGAACTTTGAACGTTCAAAAACATAATTCTTTCAGCTTCCATTGGCCATCAATCAACCGAATTGTATACCGGAAGTCTGCAAACCAAGGGGACAGAGAGAAAGATTAATAAAGAGACAAGAAAAATAAAAAATAAAATAAAAAATAAAAAAGAGAGAGAGAGAGAGAGAGAGAGAGCAGAAAATGAAGATCAAAGCCATCAGCCGATCCGTATCGGCTCACCAGCCTCCCGGCACAGACACAGTCAAGCAGCCTCGAAATCTCGACTCGGCCATCCACCCTTTTGAACGCGCACGAGAGTACAAGCGAGCCCTCAACGCGGTCAAACTGGAGCGCATGCACGCGGCGCCCTTCATCGGGCAGCTCGGCAGGGGCCACGTCGACGGCGTCTACTCCATGGCAAAGGACCCCAACTCGCTGGAGAGGTTCTCGAGCGGCAGCGGCGACGGCGTCGTCAAGGTGTGGGATCTCGCCTCGCGGGACGAGGTGTGGCACGCGACGGCGCACGAAAACGTCGTCAAGGGTATGGAGTGGACGAGGGACCAGAAGCTGCTGACGTGCGCCGCGGACCGGACCGTCAAGCTGTTCGACCCGTACAACCTCCCCAGCGAATCCGCCCCGATCTCGTCCTGGCTCGGCTCGGGCGCCTTCACGAGCCTGTCGCACCACCGCTCGCGCAACGCCTTTGCGGTGGCGTCGAGCGTCATCTCCATCTACGACCTGGAGCGTCACACGGCTGCTCCCGAGGTCCTCCACTGGCCGACCTCCACCGACACCATCACCAACGTCTCCTTCAACTACGTCGAGACCTCCATCCTCGCCTCCTGCTCCAGCGACCGGTCCATCGTCATCTACGACCTGCGCACCTCCACCGCCGTCGCCAAATCCGTCCTCACCTTTTCCTGCAACAGCATCTCCTGGTCGCCCATGGAAGCCTTCAACTTCGCCGCCGCCTCGGAAGACCACAACATCTACCTCTTCGACATGCGCAAGATCGACCGTGCCCGCAACGTCCTCAAGGGCCACGTCGCCGCCGTCATGGACGTCGAGTTCTCCCCCACCGGCGAGGAGCTCGTCTCGGCATCCTGGGACCGCACCATCCGCCTCTGGAACCGCGACCGCGGCCACTCCCGCGACGTCTACCACACCAAGCGCATGCAGCGCGTCATGGCCGCCAGCTGGACCCCCGACTCCAAGTACGTCCTCTCCGGCTCCGACGACGGCAACGTCCGCGTCTGGCGCGCAAACGCCTCCCAGAGACAGGGCATCAAGTCCGCCCGCCACCGCCAGGCCCTCGAGTACAACGACGCCCTGATCCGCCGCTACGGGCACATGCCCGAAATCGGGCGCATCAGGCGCCACCGCCACATCCCCAAGGTCGTCAAGAAGGCCGGCGAGATCAAGAACGAGGAGCTCAAGTCCATCAAGCGGCGCGAGGAGAACGAGCGGAAGCACTCGAGCAAGCAGTTCCAGGCGCGCAAGAGCGAGAGGGAAAAGATGGTCCTGGCTCGAGAAAAGTAACCAACTTGTGGCGGGCGGCGACGACGCGGCTTTTTACTTGTACTTTTTTCTTTCTTCTTCCTTCTTCTTTTTTTCTTTTTTTGTCCCTTGTCAGGGGTTATACAACGTGAAAAGGGAGGAGGAGGGGTTCTTACTACTTGGGGGTCATTATGGTAGTCGTTAGTTGCATGGCACGGCGTTGTGGAAAATGAAAAGATTTTTTTTAATTAAAAGATATTTAGGGTGGGAAAAAAAAAATAAAGTAAAAAAAAAAAAAAAAAGAAAAGAAAAAAGAAAGTGAAACATAAATGTCAGATTCTTGTTAATGGCATAGATAAATCTCAAGTTTGGTCTTTGCCATAGTAGTAAAAGGAAATGCAAAAAAAAAAAAAAAAAAAAAAAAAAAAAGCTTTCTCTTCAGATAAACGGAGGAACCCTGCGAAATTACGTATTATTTTCCCCAACTTAAGGGTAGAGTAGAGTAGAGTAGAGTAGAGTAGACGACGTCAAAAGAAGCGATCACGGCTAGATGCAAGAAAAAAAAAACTGAACAATTGTCTTTAAAGAAAATCATAAAGACAAGCCATATCGTTACTTTTCATCTAGTCTTTGTCGTCGCCAAAGGGAACAGAAAAACGGCACAAATCAAGAATTGCCCGACCAAACAAGAAGGAAAAGAGAAAAAGAAAAGAAAACAGAAAAAGAAGAAAGGAAAAGAGAGGGAAAAAAAAATAAAGAGAAAAAAAAAAGAAACCCCGCAAGCCGGTTAAGCTTAAAGTTCCGTATTCCCCTCTTTCTTTGTCCCCCAAAACGCCAGAAGCTTGCCTAAGCTGAATGAAAAGAAGAAAAAAATTGTTCACAAAGGAAAATGGCAGGCAAGGAGGGAATTTTCTCAATGCCCGGTTCGCAGGAAGACTCGCGTCCACTTGCAGTCAACGACCCCTCCTCTTCCGCTCTGTAAGTTGTGGAGGATGTAGTCGTAGTAGTAGTAGTAGTAGTAGTAGTAGTAGTGCGTGTGTATGTCTGCGTCAGTGTCTGCGTGTGTGTGTGTGTGTGTGTGTGTGTGTGTGTGTGTTCTGTTTCTCCCTGTATAGTAAGTTCGTGCCCCCTGTAAACATCCCAATTCCTTCCACGCTTGCCGTCCAACGCCAAATTGTTCCGTGAATTATCGTATAGCTAATGCATTGCCTGGCCTGCTTATCCCGGCGGATATCTTGAGAGACAGAAAAACAAAGAAAGAAGAAGAAGAAAAACATCAACAACAAGAAGAGAGAGAGAGAGAGAGAGAAAAGGATAAAGGAAAATAGAAAGAGGACTTTAGACGCTACCGCGAGCAGCCTTCTGAGGCTTGTAATTGGGCAGCTCCTCGAACCAGCCTCGCGGTTCGTTATACCGGTAAGCGTGGAAAGCAATACCGTAAGGCTTTGGCTCAATCGAATAAAGCATGCCCAGAGGCACATCCATATCGGTAATGTCCTCTCGGGTCAAGTCCATGAAATAGGCCATCAGGACGCGGCAAACGGAGCGGTGCCCAATGATCAGGACATGGTCTGTGATGCGCTCAATCTCCCGCACCATGTCGCGGAGGCGGCTGATAACCTGGAGGTAACCCTCACCGCCGACACCCGGGTAGATGTAGTTGAGCTTGTCGTTGGCACGCTTCTTGAACTCGTCGGGGTACTTGTTCGCTATCTCTTCGTAGGTCATGCCCTCGAACTGGCCCGAGTTGAGCTCGTTGAGCATCTCCCAGTTCTTGACGTCGTAGTCGTCGTCGACGTCAAAGTATTCGGCCGTCTCGACGCTGCGCTGCAGCATCGACGTCCAGACGCAAAAGTTCTTGTCGTCCAGGTCGCTGTTCATGTCGGGGTAAGGCGGAGTGTTGTCGCCCGGGAGGGGGGGGAATGACGCCTGCGCCATCTTGCTCTTCTGTTCCATGATCCACTCCTTTCGCTTATGTGTGATGAAACGATGCAGAGCCTGAGCATAGCAGTGACCTCGCTCGGTAAGAGGAGAATCACCGCCTAGCCTGCCCAGCTCGTTGTCGATGCTCTGGCCGTGCCTAGTGATCCAAATCTGACGGGGGGCGAGATTGAAGCTGGAGAGGTAGGTGCTCAGCCCGCCGCTTAGAAATCCCTTGAGCCTGTGCTGGATCAACTTTCGGCCGACGTCGACCATCTAGAATACCCGAAGGCGGTCAGCGAGATGATGGATTTTGTTGTTTGTGTGTGTGGAGAGAGAGGGAGAGAGGGAGAGAGAGAAAATGAGAAGGAGAAATTGCCAATCGCAATCGTGACCGGCATACCTGAATGTATTGAAAATCATGCTCTTCCTCGTATTCCCCGAGGGGCTCGTACGCGCTAGCATATGCCGCAACCCGGGCCTTGAAGTCCTCCAACGACTTGACGGGGTCCCTATCCCGATAATCCGGACCGGAAAGCTTCAGGCGCATGTTCGCCTCGAGCAGGTCTGGGTCTCTGCATATGCTCTCGATGAACAAGATGCCTAGCTTGGGTTCTCGCTGCTTGATGTGGTCAACAACGTGCTGTCTTCGCGCGATGGTGCTGTTGGTGGCATCGAGTATGCCGACCGCGCCGCCTTCGTTCAAAAGGTAGTCCAGCAGCTCGTCCAGGGTGTCCATCGCCACCTGCTCCCTAAAGGCTGCAGCCTTTTCGTTCTTGGGGTCGAAGAACTGCGCCGACTGGTCGGCCTCTTCCTGAGAATCGGCCTTGTTCAGGTCGAGCTCGGTAGGCTCGCCTCGATCCAGGGGGCTCAAGAGGCCGCCAGGAGCCGGCATGCCATTCAGCAGGATCTCGGCGGCCTGGACGGGAGGGTCAAGGCAGTCGGGCTCCGGGGCCAGCTTGGGGTGAACCGAAACCTTGCGGCCGGCCGTCTTGCGCCGCCGGTTCCCCACGTTAAAGATGCGCGACTCGTGTTGCTGCCACGACAGGTAACGTTGGAGCTTCTTTGTGATGTACGACTTTCCGCGGGCCGGCAGGCCAACCATGACAATGACGAGCTTGGCCGCCACATCGCGCTGGGGTATGCGCCCGTCGGGGGAGACCTTGGAGCGGGTCATGCCCGGGATGTTGAGAGTCGTCGCATGGGGTCGAACTCGGGGAGTTTGGCTGCCGGAGTTTTGTCGCTGAGGAGGGCTGCCCATCCAACATGTCAGCCAAACATTCTAGGCAGGCAGGCGTGGGCGTCGCCAAAAAAAATAAATTGGATAGATTATGATTCATGATGAAGAAAAAAACAAAGAAAAAGAAAAAAATTCCGCCAGGAAATGCGGGAACAACGCCCAAGAGGGGATTCTTTTGTCAGCACTCACATGCGCGGCGAACTGGGAGCAGTCGATGTAACGCTTCTCGAATACGGCGGCGTGTCCGTCAGGTCGTTCATCATGCGGACGGCGTTTGCCATGGCCTGTATGGGGACTGGGAGAGGGCCGTAGACATCTTTGGCAGCGGAGGGCGACAGCACGGCCAGATGGTGGGGGTGGTGCTCCAGCTCGGGAGAAGCGGGCGACGTCGACGAGGGCGAAGTAGAAGGAGGAGAAGGCGGCGATGCGAAGAGCTGATTGTTCATGACAAGTTTGGCGAGTGCCGATTGCTTTGCGAGTCGTCGGCCAGCGTCTGTTTGGGAGGAGGAGGAGGGGCAAACGTAAGCAGGCTGTCCTTTGTTTCTTGGGGGCGAAAAAAACTCTGGCGCAGGTAATAAAAAAAAAATTGAATGACGAGGGGCCCGAAAGGACGAGACAGAGGGAGAAGAAAGAGAGAGAGAGAGGGTAGGGAGAGGGAGAGAGAGAGATTTAAAGAGAGAGAGAGAGATTTAAAGAGAGAAGTCGCAAAGGCAGTTTTTTTTTAAAAAAAAAAATCAAGTTAAAAAGAAAAACTTTAAAAAAAATATATATAAAAAAAGAAAGAAAGACAAGCAAACAAACAAACAAACAAAACGAGAGTGAGGCTTGAGCGAATGGCGCAAGTGAACGGACCGAGTTACACACCTTCTCTTCGAAAAGACACTGCGGAAGGCATCTGGAGGGTTGCGGGATCCAAGTTGGAAATCAAATGCCTGTGTTTCGACACAAACGAAGGAGGCGAGCCAGCAAGGCGGCTCGCACTCGCAGGGAAATAAATGGCCTGCAGCATGTCAATCTCCAATGGCGTTTGCTAGCGCAGCGAGCGGGCAAAACCCTGCGAAACCGGCTCGTGGGTTGGATGAGTGGGCTGGAAGAGCGCACTGAAGGGCGAGCTATAATGACGGATGGATAGCGGCCAGGACCCCTGGGGAGGAGGCGCGCTCGGGGCTGCTTTCGGGGCGTGCCAGCGGTGTTTCCAGGGAGCCCCCCAGGTCCAAGCGAACAGCGCGTGGCGACAGGGCACCAAAAAAAAAAAAAGGGCTAGGCTACCTTGGTAGTACCTTGGCCTAACGGGCGTTTCCAAGGCCACAAACAAGTACCAGTACTTTGTGCGGCGGGCGGGCTGACGGTTTTTGGGGGAGGTGGGGGGGGGGGGGGGTGCGGGCGAGCTTGAGTGAGAAGTTTGAGTTGGGTGTGTTATTGGGGGACCAGCCACAAAACACAAAGAGGAGAGACAGAGGAGAGAGGGGGGAGGGGGGGGGGGTGTCAAAAGTACAAGCACAAGTTCGAAAGTTATGTACAGGTACTCGGCAAGGGAGAAAGAGGAAGGGGGGTGTGGTCGAATCCGGTTGCGAGCAGATCGTTGTCCGGTGGTAAGAAAAAAAATAAAAATAAAGTATAAGCTGGCGCTAGAACAAAGACCAAGACCAAAAGAGGTGAGTGCGTGTGTGTTTTGTTGCTTGGGTATGTTGTGTGAGTGTGAGTGTGAGTGTGAGTGAGTGTAGGTGTAGGTGTAGGTGTTGTGTGTGTGTGTGTGCGTGTGTGGGAAGAGCGAAGATGCCGTAATATATGGCCGAACCGCCAAGGTAAAAAAAAAAAGAAAAAGAAACGAAATCACGAATTGTAATATGTACGTGAGAGGTAGAGAGATTTTGGCCGTGGACAAACACGCGTAGGCTAAAAAGAAAAAAAAAAAAAAAAGAAAACAATACCAATTCGGTAAAAATAAAAATAAAAATAAATAAACAGGGAAAAAAAAATTGCCAAGCCTGCCTGTTGTGTGGAAATGTTCGTTAGCATCATGCCGGCAACCTGGTTGCATGAAAATATACATGAGATGCCCAAAGATAAGCTGGGCTCCATAATAGGGCAGCGGGCTCGGCTCGCGCTCATTCCAAAAAAGAAAAATAAAAAATAAGAAATAAAAATCAAAAAACCTTCATCATGAAAAATAAAAAAAAATAAAATAAAATAAAATAAAAAAAACACGGGTGATTAATCAGGTGTGCGTCGGAGCCAAAACGTACGTTCAGAACGAGAAGCCCGTTATACCGTTTATGTGGCCACCAGAAAAGGGAGCTTTTTTTTTTTTTTTTTTAAGATTGAAATTCGTTCCCGGATTTTTTGGCGCCCGGTAAGCCGGCGGTGCTGATACGAGGCTCAGCGAGGTGAGGTGACTGACTTGCTTTCGCCGCTTGCAGCTATTTTTGTTTTTATTTTTTTTTTTATTTTTTTTTTATTTATGCGGTCGGAGATGGATAGAATTTGGGAGAGAGCAAGGGGACCCGGTTTTCCCCTTGGGCAGGTTGATCGATAATGACGGCGCGCTCAGCAGATAAAGGGGGGACGAATCGCAGAAGCAGGGGCTTATCTGGTCGAGCCTCTTTGGCCGATTTTGCAAAAAAAAAATAAATAAATAAATAAATAAATAAAAAGGGAAATTTTTTTTTTTTAAAAAAAAAAACAGAGGTCAAGAGATGTAGATTGTCTCTGGGTTGTAGTAGTAGTAAATGTGGGAATGGTGATGATGATATATATCTCGTCTACGAGATGGGTAAAGAAAAAAAAAACCAGCATGAAAATAAAATTGACAACAAAAAAAAAAGAAGAAGAAGAAGAAAACCATAAAAAGAAAAGAAGAAGAAGAAAGAAAGAAAAACCAAAAATCAAAAACAAAGTAGCCTCTGCATGGAGAAGCAGGGCTTTATACAAAAAAGCACACAAAAAGCAAACACGGCTTGTTACCGCCTACCTTACATTGGAGGACGACTTCGACTTCGACGCATCGCATTTTGGGTGCTCCATATGTAACCACCTCTCTCTCTCAGCCCACTTGTGTCTGTTACTCTCTCTCTCTCTCTCTCTCTCTCTCTTTTTTTTTTCTACAAAGTACATCGGACATATGATTCCCCCCCCCCCCCCCCCCCAATCCCCCCAATCCCCTCCAAGTGGCGGCGGCATGCCTCTCTTGGCCAAGTTACACACGCCCTCCTTGGAGCAAGATCCGTAGCATGCGTCATGTTCTCCGTGATCGAAACGGAGCAGACGGCCCTATGTTACCCCACAGGGAGAAGGAGGGGAAAATTTTTTGGAATAAATAAAAATAAAAATAAAAATAAATAAATACCTAAATAAATAAAAAAAACGTAAAGGAAAGGAAAATCAAAGAAAAAAAGAGGAGGAGAAGGAGGAGAAAGAAGAAAGTTGGGGGAAAAAAAAAGAATGTTCCAGTGTCCCGTCTCCGCACCCAAAAAAAAAAAAAAAAAGGCCTTCGCGCCTCGTGTCCCTGTAGAACCGTAGAACTTTGGGTCCTGATCGGACTCGCGCCGAGAGATGGCCGGCCTTTGCAGACGCCCCGGGGCGCGCGGCCTTGGCTTCAATCTCCGTTTTCCGCTGCCCATCAAGCTTTTCTCGTGCCCTAGTCCGTTGGTGCTAGTACGTATTACTAGGTGGTAGTAAGTAAGTACTAGGTAGTAGTAAGTAGTAAGTAAAATAGTACCATAGTAGCAAGTAGTATTACGAACTTGTGCGGGTTTGGCAATGGTCGCACAGGAGTGCTTGGTTGCTTCAAATTGAACTTACCGGCCCTTTGCTTGGTGCTTGGCGTCCACCCGCCGCTTCTTGGAATTCTTTCTTCCATGGCTGCTATCGTACACACACCCTCTGCTACATGTCTCATCCTCCTTCAGCCTCTCGTCCCCCTTTTTTTTTTTTAACCCCCACCCAGTCCTGTCTCTTCCAAGGATCGATGTGGTGCTGCCTTGGATCTCTCTTTCTCTCTCCCTCCCCGCGATTTACATTAATAGCAACACACGCCGTGCGTAACCACCACCCGCAAGAGCCGCCTGCACGCCGCCGGAAGCTCAGGTTGTCCGTGCTGTTGCAAAGTTGGGATATTCACCCCATGCCCCCCCCCGGGCCCCCCCGGTCCGTCTCGCTGTCGTTAGCCGCGACAGCCTGCAGGGTCGCCCGCTTGTGAGATGGCGGAGAGCCATGGCGCTTCAGCCTCGTTGAACGGGGACAAGATGCGCTTACGTGGTTTGCGTCGACCGGACGCGGCTGTGACTGCGTGGCGGCACCAGCAGCGGTTTTGGGAATGAATGATGCCGGATGGGATGGGAGGAGGAGGGACAAGGCCCCCAGCGACCATCCATCCCCCCCTTTTTTTTTCCCTCCTTCTTGGCTTCTTCGCCACTTTCAGGTTTCCGTTGATTCATTTCATTTCTGTCCAAGGCTTTTCCCCAAAACCAGCTTCTCCAACGGAACAAGGGACGTAGGCATTCCATTGGACGAAAGCAAAAAAAGAGGGTGTGCGCATCCAAGTCCCAACTCACAACAGCCTCTTGTAGCCCACACGTGCTGGTTGGAAATGCGCTGGACCAATCAAGGCCGACCCCCACCCCACGACGGGCACTGGGGTTTGTGGGTTGTCTCGATCCTCCATCTCTCGCAATGATCCCCCCTCTCCCAAAATCCCCCTTCCGCCAAACCACAAGGGCATGGGCAATCAAACCGTTGGCCATTGATTCTTTACCGTGCTCTTTTGTCCTCCCTGTTCCACGATTTATTAGCACTGCGACACCCCATGTCTCTCTCCATGCCAATGGAATCTCTCTCTACGGAGTGCATGTACGGACGGAGCAGCAGCCCCTCATCCCTCCCGTGTCGCCGATAGCGGACGGGGCCTCAACTTCACGCAGTCACATCGGACGGCGGATGCGACTCGGGCCGCCGTGATTGGCAGGCTGGCCGTTGCCCTTCCACTTCGCGCGGTAGGCAATGGGCATGAAAATTTGCATGCATGCTGCAAAAAGAAGAAAAGAGAAAAGCGATGGGGGAAACCAAAAAAGCAAATCTGATAAATAACAACGGCATGTCGCGACGCTCGAGTCTGATTCATGTCGAATCCTACCTTACTCTGTATCAGTTGTGCCAAGCTGGGCCGCGCCAGCCTTGCTTGGCAATGCTTGTTCCTTCCTCCTTCGCATAAGCACGTGCTTGCTTCTTTCATTGTCATTGTCATTCTCATTGCCATTGTCATTCTCTTTCACTCTTGGTCTGAATTCCCTTGCTTGCCGCCGCAGCCTGCTGCAAGTTGGCCTCGGCTGCTTGGTAAAAAAAAAAAAATTTTGAAATGAAGAAAAAAAAATTGATAGTTTCTGTTGCTGATTGAAGCCTGTACGGTCACGGCATCACTAGCGGCTGGTCGACGTCATACACGACCGGGGGGGGGGTGGAAGACACGTCTTGCTCCGTGGTCCGTACATTAGTAAGGTAGTAGGTGCGTACCTGCTAGGTACCTACCTAGTAGGCCAGGTAGTACCTAGTAGAATACAAAGTGCTTGTACCCATACATGCGCCTTGTGAGATTACTGCTGGTAGGTACCGTGTATTACGACCTTGCCTATTGGAACTTTGCGCACCTGTATCCGTACCAACATGGCCTTGACACCTTACCTACTAGGTACCTACCTTAGGTAGTGCTTCGTAATGGCAGTTGAGGCGGATGGTCGCTTTACAGGGGGCTTCACGCATCGAACGTTCTATCGAGCTGCTCGGCCTTTGGAGCAGCGCACTCTCGCGTCACACACGAGGGCGTGGCCGCTACGCTTGGCTACGCTCGAAGCTGGGCCGTACTCGCACAGGCACGGGCCGCGGAGACAAGACTGGCCTCAACAAGCCAAGTCGTTGAGATTAAGGTGAGACACCCAGTAACACATGCTTCACACGGAGGACAGAGCGCGCCCAGAGACGAAGGGGGCTCAGAGACAGGTTCGGGGCCAGAGAGAGAGGTTGGACCAGAGACATGGCTGCGTATGCTTAATTTACGCGCCTCCTTTTACCCTATTCGGAGCCGGCCGGTCTTGTCTGATGGTTTCACGCCATGGCAAATCTCCCAAAGGCCATGAAATGCCATGAAATGCCATGAAATGCAATGGATGATGCCGCTTTTGCTCCGTGCAAGCAGCGGACGGCCCAGGCAAGAAGCGTATCGCACATCTCCCCGTTTCTTGGCATGCCTGACTGTATTCTGTGTTGTCTGCCTCAGCAGTCTTCCGTCGGCCACCGCCCCCCCCCCCCTTTTTTTTTTCTTTTTTTTTCTTTGGTCCACGTTCCAGTGGCGGTGTTGCGCTCGAGGGATCTGCCTTTGCCAGTCATGAGACAACGTGCGCATCTCGATGGCCAGCAGAGATGATGGCATCGCTGCGCTGCGCTGCGCTGCCGTGCCAGGCGGGAAATGGTGACCATTCCAGCCCCCCCCCCCCCCCCCCCTTGTTGTGCTGCGCTGTGCTCGGGATCGATCGCTAACGCCATGCTGCTGAGCGGCGCATAATCATGTGGCCCTTTCGACGAGCGCGTGTGAGCAGGCGAGACGCGTGTGTGGTGATGGCTTGTGCTCGTGCTCGTGCTCGTGCTCGTGGTTGTAGTAGTACGTTGCGTCGATCAACGCATCAGGATCCGGTGATTACGCCCCCCCCCCCCCTTTTTTTTTTTTCTTCACCCATTGACTCTGGCGGTTCACGCGGAGCGTTCTCCCTGGGCCTTTAGGGTTTGGTCCAATTTGAAGAGCATGAAGGAAAAACCAAAATAACCCCCCCCCCCCCCCCAAAATAAAAATAAAATTAAAAAATTGAATTAAATAAATAAATCGAATGTAAAAAAAAAAATTTAAAAAAAAAGGTTTCAAAAAAAAATCAAAAAAAAATCTCACGGTATATCGCATGTCAAATACGATCCTCACGCCAAAAGCTTATCTCGGAGCCGGTGGAAGAACAGGCTACCGTGGCTCAGCTCTTGTCGGCCAAATCTCACCACAATTTTGCACTGCGTGCTACGTTGTCGGCGAGACCCTAGCAGTATACGGAGGGAGTAGAGGCAGAGAGAGGTTGCTTTCAGCACACGGTAAAGTTGTTATCCCATACTAGTACGTATGTACTAGTACTACTACGTACCTAGTAGATACCTTACTTATAGCAGTATGTCTTGTGTGCCATCGTACCCCTTCGGCTACGTACTGGACGACAAGCCACCGCAGTTTTCTAACCAAGGCAGCAGGAAGCTCTGCTTCGGTGTTTCCGTTCCGGCTTGCATTATCGGGCTATGGATGATCCTTGTTCGCAGGAGGCTTCACAAATTTTTGCCACAAGAGCCAAAAGGTTACAGAGCGAGCATGGCTGACTACTACTATACTGAAGACTTTGCTTACAAGGAATCATGGGGCTACCTATATAATATTAGTTGCATTGTGCATAAGTTTTGTGTTACTGTACTCCCGTAGTGCAGGTGTCTCCGGAACATTTGCTTCCGGACCCCCGCCCAAGCAAGGCACCTGAAATAGGTAGTTCCTTCTCTCGGCGCCGCACCAAGCGCCAGATGCGCCAGGTAAAATCAGCGCAAGACCCTGATCGTCAAACCAAAACGATCTCTGCGGGCGGGGGAGGCCACCAAGCTAAACGTTGCATCAAAGCTTTGCTCTTTCTCTTTCTCTCTTTCTCTTTCTCTCTCTCAGAGCGGAGCCCGCAATGGTGAGAGCGAGGGTCGCTTACCTTGCCTATCTTAGGTACTTATTACAGGTAGGTACTACCTGGGTACCTACCTCCAGCACTCCAAGGAGAGAGTGGGGTGCCTTAGGTACTAACCTACTGCTCCGTAGGTACCTTGCCTTATTCACCACCATTTGCTCCTGCCCCCCCCCCCCCCCCCCAAAAAAAAATATACCCCGCGCAGTGTTGCCAGGGAACGAGGGGGACGACAGCGATCTAGAGCATGCATGTTGTTACACAGACGGAGACGGGGGCGGATAAGAGATTCCTGTGACAAGTGCATATTGGCAAGACGCAAAATGGGGGGCCCGGGCTGCTCAAGGCAGCAGAAAACTGGCCGGCTGCCAGGCGTGGGGGCCACGACGCCTTGCCGGCCCCGAATTCCACGAACCATCATCGTTCCTGCGTTGAACCAGAGCCCGGCGAGACGATCGGTGCAAGGCTGACAGGGGAGCACATGTTCCGAAAGCGCAGCCATGCAAGCGTTGGTGGCGTCGCCCGATATTAACAGCTGCTTGTGTCCAGCTGGAAGGACGAATGCAAGTGTTGGGCGCTTGGGAGCGATGGGGTCACGGCAATTGGAGTTGCATCCCCCCAGCCAATGAATTGGTGCGGAGTACGTTGATTTACAGGCGGGCAAGACAATAAACCCCGTACCAAGCATACCTACTAGGTACCTAGTAGGTACTACTATAAGGCACCCTTGGTAGGATCAATTAGGTAGGTAGTGCTACGTACGGAGTTCTAGGAGCAGTTACGTGGGTTTTTTTTTTTTTTTTTTTTTTTTCAAAACTCAAAGCTCTCCTTCAAAAAAAAAAAAAAAAAAAAAAAAAAGGCAAGTTACGTGGGTCCATCAACAATGTCACGTGTCGTAACGGAGAGGGCGTTTCTTACAACTTAAGGCAGTAGCTACTTTGAAAGAAGGTTTAGATCAGCAGGAACTGCTCAGACACTACTGCCTCCGTAGGTAGTAAGTACAAATCGTTAGTACCAAGGTATTGCCAAAAACATTCAAGCTTGGCATCAGCACTTCCCACCAACCTGTGTGTTATATTCGTTCTATTGCCTACTACAACCTATAGCCTATGGGCACTACTATATACCAAGATACTGTAGGTACCATGTTCTTGCTCTTTTGAAAATTTGAGAGTTGACGAAATGAAAAGATAGAACTATTCATGACAACGACAACGCCACTGCTATCAGCGCCTCACGGAATCTGAGGGCTTGCTTCTGAGCCATAGTCAAACAAATGTGAACTCGCCGTGAACCCCCCCCCCCCCCCTTTTTTTTTTTTTCCTTTTTTTCTTTCTTTTTTCTTTTTTTTTTATTGTTCGTTTTTTTTTCGTCTTTTTCAATTTTTTCAATTTTTTTTTTCAATTTTATTTTTATTTTTATTTTTATTTTTGCGACTCAGACGCAAGTCAAGATTTCAGGTGGGGTCTCCGCGCCTGCCAATCTAGTTAGCCAACCAGCGCCTGCACTTTTCCATCACTTTCTCCACTTATCCTCAACCTGCTGGCTTTTGGCAGCACTGCTTCTCATCTGAAATTCTCCAAAAAGTTTCAGTTAAATTCCAAAAGCCAATCTTGCGTTCATCATACCAGGCGCGCAAACACCCAAGCACCAATCTCGTAAGTCACGGGTTTCTCTCCTTTCCTTTCTTCCTCTCCTTTTCGCTCTTTGTCGACCAAGGCAAACCATCCTATACCTCCTCCTCCTCCTCCTCCTCCTCTCGCCATCCCTCAAAAGCCATCGAGGAAAAGGGGGAAAAGTTCGTTCGTACTGTGTGGGATTTCTGACAAACTCCAGGCGAGCCTCCCTCGGCGCGAGCGGTTTCAAAGCAGCAGCAGGCCATCACAGCTCAACTCTCACCACTCTTTCTTTGAGTCTTTGGACAGTAGCTCTTTAGGGCCTGGGTTAAAAGGTACTTTCAGGGCAACCTTACCCCGTCTGTAGGAGCTACTGGGCCTCTCGACTCACATTCGGCATCGCCCTCTCCTGGCAAGCAAAAAAAAAAAAAAAAAAAAAAAAAAAATCTGTCGCCATCGCCTAGACGACCAACATTCGATCGTACTAGAGCAACAGCCACTCTCTTCTTTGTTGAAACTGCCAGCACCTTCCCCTTGTCTCTGCTCCAACTTTCTTACTCTTCACGCCCATCAGGTATCAGAACCTCCAGCTGATCTAGGCACCAGCTGCCAGGTGTTTTCCTTCACCTGGATTGGTCAAAAGAATCCCCCCAGTAACGCATTCAGGTCCTTGTCATCTTCTTCTGTCGCACCACTTACTTCGCGAGGCCTTTAACTATTTAGCACACCATCACCGCCGCGAAAAAAAGACTTGGAATACGAAGATAGGGCAGCCCGGTGTCTATTCGTGCTTCGGAATCTCTATCACCTCCTCTTTTTTTTTTTTTCCTTCTCTCTTTTTTCCCCCCTCCTATTCGCTGGGTTCGGCCTTGTGCCTTCAAATCGAAGTAAGCAGAAAGCTACCTCATTTGATTGACGGAGACTATCCCACACGTAACAGAGCAACATCATCATGGGTGTCGAAGTGGGCCACTCCGAAGCCGGGTCAGCCGTGGTGGGAGTTGAGGTTGAGGTCAGAGAACCTCGTCAGTCAAAGGGCGCTTTACCAAATCCCTTGATCGATGATCTCAGAGCCCAAAACCTTCCTCGTGGCGTTCTCATCCCTCTGAAGACGACTCAAGAAGTTTATCAAGACCACACCATTGTGCAGGCAATCATCACCAGGGCCCCAACCAAGTCTGCCAACGATATTGTCACGTAAGTGTCCGTGTTCCATGCTTGCCTCGTTTGCAACCGCCCCCTTTCCCCATCCAGTCGATGAAGCGCAGCCGATCACGCAGACGCACCGCATCACATGAGGATGATCCTATGCGTTTCTGAGCCATGCTAACCGCTTCTCAGCCTCTTGCGCGACTTGTGCCCTGATGGTAACGCTAATACCTTACCACACCTCCGCAGATGCGCGAAGCCGTCGGATCTCCCTGCTCACCTCAAGACTCAGCTGATGAATGACACGCCAGCTGGACGGCAGATCCATACTGCGAAATCAACTTGGATATACATCATTGTGGGAGAAGCTAAGGACTTTTCCCAAGAAGAGCTTGTGGGGCTGCTGTCCAGTGTGGAAGGGATCGAAAAGGAGCCATTTATGTGTCTCATCCCTGTCCCATTGCTAGCGCCAACCTCGCAAGTCCAGGCCGCCATGTGGTCTTCCCAATTTTGGCCAACCGTCTATCGGAAGAACAATCCTCTTGGACCCCACCCCGGAATGGTGGCCCGTGGCACCGACGATATCAAGAATGATACGGCAATCTGGATGGCATTGGCCCATCGCGTCGCTATACAAGCTAAGGATGCTGGCATCGGCGAGGCCATGGGAGCCGTGATTGTTCAGAGGGGGGAGAACGGAACGGAGCTTGTTGGGCTTGCTGGAGATGCTCGATACCATCAAGAGTGCGGTCTGGGTCCCGGCAATAACACAATGTCGCACTGCGTCCTTCGCGCCATTAGCATGGTGGCGCAAAAGCTCGTCCGGCACGAGCGAAGGGCTGTCCAGCAGCCATTGGAGCATGCCAATTTGGAGTACGACGCCTTCCATGACGCGCCCTTGCTCGAACTGGAGAAGGAGTGCTTCAAGCAAAGGCACCCAAACAAGGATGGCTACCTATGCCATGGCCTAGAGCTCTACGTTACCCACGAGCCCTGTGTGGCGTGCTCCATGGGCGTGCTCCACTCCCGCATGGCAAAGGCCGTCTTCTGCAACCACATGCCTCGAACAGGCGGCCTGAGCTCAGATGATCGCCCTGATGGAGGTGGACGAGGATTGGGTCTTTTCTGGAGACGAGAGCTCAACTGGAGCTTGCTGGCATGGGAGTGGGAGCGTGACGGCGTACCTGACCTCCCCCCTGTTGACCCAACCACTCACGTTTAGGATTACCACCTCCGAGGACGATATGAGACTCATTACTGCCAACGTTGGCTGGGACGGTGCTGGACTGTGGAGCCTTCCGGGCACAGGAGCCCCCGAGCTGCGTGGCATGGTTCAGATGTAGGTATTATGCGGCGTTGCTGCGGACAGCTGCATCTCTTTGTACGAATAGTTTCTCGAGAAAAATGCTTATGGCTAGGGCGCTGCCGGCAACGACTGAGGAGGGAGTTGCAGGATAAAGGAGAGGGGTTAGATAACCCTCTGTCGGTTGAAGGGACTCAGTACGAAGCACGAGGCATCATCGGATTATCTTTGTGTGAAAGGGGGAGGGGGGACGAGGGTTGTCGTGGCTTCGGCACGGCACGGCACGGCATGGCGAACGGATCATTGACTTGGCACTGGCAAAAATGTTTATTAATGGCTTACCCTGCAGAACGAATAAATGAAGAATCAATTGTTTCTTCTTGGCGCAATGGCGGGCGAGGATTGACTGAGCGATTGATTGAATGATGGTCCGCCTGAGAAAATGGCGATGGACGGGATTTACGTGCCTATGAAAACCGAGGTGCTCGGTTGACACCGACACCAATGATTTCCCGCGTTACACTTGATGGGATGCCTCGAGCTTACCGTAGGTCACAACCCAAGTCGGCCGGTGGTAAGAAAAGAAAAAAAAAAAAAAAAAAAAAAAAAAAAAAGAGGGTACCTAGAACCCAGACCCCAACTGTGTGCTCCGTACCTGTAAACTCGAACTCCGCGCGGTACCACCACGGGACGAGGCATCGAGAGTTGGGGTTGAGTTGAGTTGAGCTGAGCGGATATGAAGCCGGCGAACCAAGCGCGATCCATCAAAGCTGCTTTTGAGCAAACTACTAATTAACCAGGTACTACTAACGACCGCACACACCACAAGGCCGGCACCAGCAGCCCTCTCTCTCTCTCACTCTCTCTCCCTCTCTCCCTGGGCGTGAACGGCCGAGCGGCAGAGATGCCCCAAAGCTGCCCTAAGCACCGACAAAAAGCCAGCAGGGATCGGGCGCCTCACTTGGCTGAGGTCGCATCGCGGCAAAAGCGACCAGACCCCATGCAGCGGCTCCACTGCGCGGTGCGGGAAAGCGGGCAGCGCTGCCCCTCCTA
Organism: Trichoderma cornu-damae; assembly: GCA_020631695.1. Taxonomy (NCBI): domain Eukaryota; kingdom Fungi; phylum Ascomycota; class Sordariomycetes; order Hypocreales; family Hypocreaceae; genus Trichoderma; species Trichoderma cornu-damae. Next base: position 5,037,289 of record CM036089.1, read on the forward strand.
AAGTTTGCGCGAATCACGCGGCCGGCTGGCGGATGCTCTCTGCCTTGTTCTGCTCCAAGGGCAGAACCCCCCTTTCGCTTCGCTTCCTCGCCTGGGAGCCCCAATCTCTTCTCTGCCCTCCCGCAACGCCTTGGAAACACCGACTGTCCCAGCGCAAGGCCCTCAGCTCAGCTCAGCTCAAAAGCCGCGGCTGGCCTCTTTCTCGTTGGCGGATCGCCATGCCATTGATGTGAAGCTTGATGCGCCTTCGCCCTCAGCCTTGTGCGAACATCATCGCCAACGGCAAAAGCGCGGCACGCAGCGAGTCTCGTCCGCTTCACACGGCTGCCACTGCCTGCCACCGACGCTGCTGGGTGTTGCGGCAGGCCGCGACCAGGCCGCAATCGAATCCTACCCGCGCTCGCACCGCCGCGCCGAGCCTGGCGCGAGAATATTATGATCTGGCCGCCCCCGGCTCATTTGTTTCCGAGTTTGGCCTTGTAACTGACACGACACCTTTTTTCGAGACCATGGGCAGCAGCAACAACAAACGACAGGCCGGCAGCGCTACGGCGTCGAGCCTTTCGAAGAAGAGGAAGATGGACAATGTGCAAAAGTACTATGCAGTGCGGGCCGGCTTCGCCCCCGGAGTGTATTTGACCTACTCGGAGTGCCAGGCTCAGACGGCCGGTTTCAAGGGCGCTGTTTGTGAGTGTGGCCACCATTCCCCAGCGAGTGACCGGAATACCAGGGAACCCCCCCCCCTCTCTCTAATCGTTTCCTGCTGCGTGTTACAGTCAAATCATTCCTCACCAGAGAAGACGCCGAAGCGTTTGTCGCCGGCAAAAAGGTTGCGGCGGCGGACGAGCCCGAGAAGTTCTACGCCGTCGCCGTCGGGAACCCGACGGGCATCTTCACGGACTGGGCCGAGGCGTCAAAGGCCATCACCGGCATCAAAGGCCCCAAGTACAGGCGCTTCGGGACCCGGGCCGAGGCCGCCGCATACATCCGACAGTATGGAAATAGGGAGACGATAGAAGCGCTGGGGGACAGGGCGGAGCCGGTGGACAAGGTGGAGGTTGAGGAAAAGCCCGTCACCATCAAGAAGTTTACTCCCATCAAGGAGATGGCCGCCGCGAGGCCGCGAGAAAACGTCCTCAACATCTACACGGACGGAAGCAGCCTGGCCAACGGTAGGGCTGGCGCCCGCGCTGGGCTGGGCGTCTACTTTGGAGACAACGACCCGCGCAACCTGGCGGAAAGACTAGCCGGCCAGCCGCAAACCAACCAGCGGGCCGAGCTCATGGCCATGCAGCGGGCCTTGGAGATTGCGCCGGCGGACCAGAACGTTCGCATCAACAGCGATAGCCAGTATTCCATCAAATGCGTCACCGAATGGGCCATTGGGTGGAAGCAGAAGAACTGGCTGACCGCCAGCGGCGAAAAAGTGAAGAACCAGGACATCATACGGGCCGTCCTCGACCGGATGGAAGCGCGGGCCAAGGCCGGAGGCAACACCTTCTTCGAGTGGGTTAAGGGTCATGCCACCAATGCCGGCAACATTGCCGCCGATCGGCTGGCGGTAAGAGGTGCCAACCTCCCATGATGCGTGTAGGCAAGGCGCCGCCGATACAGTACCAGCTCAAGAATGAGATGAGGCACATGGATGGCCTCGCCTCGATGGATCAGAGAGGGTGGCGGTCTTGTTTTTGCCGGGATCTTTTATTTATTTTATTCTTCTCTCTGTTCTTTTTTCTTTCTCCTTTTTTTTTTTTTTTTCCTCTTCTTCTTCTCCTTCTCTTCTTCTTCTTTTTCTTTTTTCCTCCCCCGCCCCCATTTTTCCATTTTCTTCATGCTTTTTTTTTTTATCTTAACCCCGTTGATCTGTTTCCGACAACACAGTCAGAGAGTATATGAACTACGAGGGAGACGATGGAGGAGCTACGGAAAAGCATACCACGGAGTTGGGCATGAAGATTAATGATTGTAACGGCAACTGGATGGAACTCAGGATGGTCAAGCAGGGTAATTTTTATATAGTAGCTGTTGAAGAGTGCGAGTCGATCGATATCTCGCGACAACTTGGTGTTTTTTTTTTTAGTAAGTAGTAGGTAGTAGTACTACTAGGTAGGTAGTAGTACTGGTAGTAGGGTCAGTAGTAGTACTCAGGTACTAAGGTGGTAGCTTCTCCTAGTCGTACATGTACAATAAAATCAAGGCCTAAAAAGAAGAAGAAGAAGAAGAAAAAAAAAAGAAAGAAGAAGAAGAAGAAAAGAAAAAGAAAAAAGAAAAAGAGAAAAAGAAAGGAAGGGAAGGAAAAAAAAAACGATTTCTTTTGTCTTACCTGTGCTAGTAGAAGAAATCTTTGAGGTGGATGCGACCATGATCATTGTGCATACAATGAATATATACTATATATACTCTACTACCTAGGTACCTAGTATGTATATATGCTTTATCGATGGCAGTGGATTGGCTGCAAAAAAAAAAAAAAAAGGAAAAAAAAAGGAAAAAAAAAAAAGATAAAAAGAAAAGAAAAGAAAAAAACGCCGATTTTGGTTGGCCCTGGAATGTGGGAATCCTTCGGACCGGCCACCCTCTTGGGGGGGGGGGGGGGAAGAGGTTTCGCTTACTTGCTTTGGCGCCACTTACCGAAAATATTTTCTCATATGTACACCGTAGCGATTAGGCAAGCAGAGCTCGGTCCCCGACCGAACTGATCCTCTCAAATCGCCAAACCCAACGATTTGATTTCTTTGAACCGCAAAGGAATCAACTTTTTACTGCTTCCCACCCTTTCTCTGTTTAATTTTTTTTTTAACTTCTTCTTCTTCTTCTTTTTCTTCTTCTTATATATACATATACATATACATATACATATATATATATAGTATTTACCAAACTCGGGGTTTTTCATAACCCATATACGGAGTACATACATATATATATATATATATATACACACAAGAGAGCGAAGCCTTTCTAAACCCGGACCAGTCACGCCCTCCTCGCGTGCTTTGGGCCTCCAAAAGAATGACCTTTGCCGTCTTCCGGGACGTTGTTGTCGTCGCCGCTGCTCACGTCTCGAGCTGCTAACATTTGACGGAGGCGGCCGCAATGGACGACATCTGGGCTGTCCCGCTGGCGCTGTCGAACTTTAACATTGTCGTTGCCGTTCTGGGCGGGTTTATATCGCTGTTTGGGCTGGTGTCGTATCTCTTGAAGGAGAACTACTATCTGTCTGAAGCTCGTGAGTTTTCTTTTTCTTTTCTTTTCTTCGTCTCTCTCTCCGCCTTCCTCTCTCGCACGGGTCCCGGGGCCCAAAGACATTGCCTGGCCTGCCCGGCAAATCAAGCCGCCCGCGGTAGCCCGTCCGTCCTTGTTTTGTCTGGCCTCGCACCGGGCTAATGGATTGCGGCGAATGCAGTCATCTCTCTCTTAATTGGCGTGGCTCTCGGGCCGCATGGGGCCAACTTTATTCGTCCGGATGCCTATGCCGGGTGCGGCGCGTCCGGCATCAGCGACGCCGGCTGTACCGATCAACGCCTGGGCGTCATTACGCTCAACTTCTCTCGCCTCGTCCTCGGCGTGCAGCTGGTCATTGCCGGCGTGCAGCTGCCGAGCAAGTATCTCTGGAATGAGCGCAAGTCTCTCATGCTGCTGCTCGGCCCCGGCATGACGGCCATGTGGGTTGCCACGAGCTTTCTCGTCTGGGCCCTCGCCGGGATGCCAAGCTTCTTGCATGCTCTGGCTGTTGGCGCCTGCGTCACCCCTACAGACCCCGTCTTGTCTGCCGTCATTGTCAAGGGAAAGTTTGCCGATAACAACATCCCCAAGGAGCTGCAGAACCTCATCGTCGCCGAATCCGGCGCCAACGACGGCCTGGGCTATCCCTTCCTCTTCTTCGCCTTGTACCTGATCAAGTATGTCGGCGCCGGCGCCACCTCCGGCGGGGCGGGAGATGCCATCGGGCTCTGGTTCGCGTTCACGTGGGGCTACACCATCCTCCTGAGCATCATCTACGGCGCTGCCGTGGGGGTGCTGGCCAAGGAGCTGCTCCGCTGGGCTGTGAAGCACAACTATGTCGATCGCGAGAGCTTCATCGTCTCCGCCATCTCCTTGGCGCTGTTCGTGCTCGGCACCTGCGGGCTTCTTGGCACCGACGACGTTTTGGCCTGTTTTGTTGCCGGAAATGCCTTTACGTGGGACGATTGGTTTCGCCTCGAGACGTTGGACGACTCCCTGCAGCCCACCATCGACATGCTCCTCAACGTCTCCATCTTCCTGTGGTACGGGGCCTCCATACCTTGGACCGAGTTCCGCCACAACTCCCTCGTACCCTTATACAAGCTCGTGCCTCTTGGCATTCTCGTGCTCCTCGTGAGGCGCCTGCCTTGGATCTTTGGCCTGCACAGGTGGATTCACCAGATCACGGAGACCCACCAGGCTCTCTTTGTTGGATTCTTCGGCCCCATTGGCGTCTCGGCGGTGTTCTACCTCTTCGTCTCGTTGGATTTCATTGAAAAGTTCTTGAGCGACGAGGAGGGGAATGCGAGGAGCGACGTCAAGGACTTGGGCGAAATGGTGAGGATTGTGGTCTGGTTCTTGACTGTCTCGAGCGTTGTAAGTGGTTCTTTTTCTCCCGAGGGCGGCTATCCGTCCTTTTTTTTTTTTTTTTCTTTTTTTTTCTAATTTCAGAATTTTTTTGGTCGCCCATCGCCGCTGACTGGTTTTTTTCTTCTCTTCTCCCCCTTTTTTTTTTTTTTTTTTTTTTTTTTTTTTTTCAAACTAGGTCATCCATGGTCTGAGCATTCCCCTCGGGAAAATAGGTTACCTCGCACCGCGGACAATCTCTCGCGTCTTGAGCGAAACCATGAGCGCCAGCGGCGATAACTCGCGCATAGGCTCACGCATATCTACCATATCTAGGTGGCTCTCCGGTGGAAAGGGGGATGTCGAGGCGGGCACAGACACCGCCGAGAGCGGGCATCCCGTGAGCGGCGCCAGCGTTTCGGGACCTTCCAAGGCACGCCCCTTGCTCCATGCCATCCCTCCCAGGCTCGGCGTTCTCGAGGAGGATACCCTCGCGCCGGAGGACGCCATGCCGGCCCGCAGACGTGAAATCCGCTTCTATGACGAGCCGGAGCCCATGCCTGCTGGGTTGGCGGCGTTGGGGCCCAGAGCGTCGCCGGCCAAGCTGCCAGAAACCGAGTCCCCGGGGGCCAAACTCCCAGAGCCCAAGCCCTCGGAAGCCAAGCCTTTGGAGGCTGAGACCTTGGAACCTGAATCCTCGGAAGCAAGAAACCCTTGATCATTTTAGAATTAACGGCTTGTGCTCTTTGAGAAAATATTCAGACACCCCCCCCGCCCGGTGGGATATGACGTGTTTTTATCATTTAGCTCTCTCCGGAGGTGCTAGATAGAGCTTTTTTGTTCCAAAAGTTGTTATCATCTTTACATAATTTTTTTTTTTTGCCTTTTCGTTTCTCTGTATCTGCTAAAGCCTATTTGGATCATAGCAAAAAAAATTAATTTTTTTTTGCGCCTTCTTGCATCAACGGAACATCGAACGCAGGCGGAGGATGCCCAGTTTCGGACGAGGCGATGCCGAGTGTGTTCTATTACCTATAGTTCGGTTTCTCTTGTGGCTTTCCTGCCCGAAGTGAAAATCGCCTTTGCTTAAACGCACTCTCAGGATACAATGTTTTTGTGAATTGCAAGCCATTTCTCTCTAGCCAACGTAAAAGGACGTGAAGTTACCATTTTAGATGAAAAGTTAATTTTATAATGAGGGGGGGGGCTGGGATGCTCCGTGCGGGTCTTTCTTCTTCTTCTTCTTCTTCTTTCTTTTTGCTTCTCTCTCTCTCTATCTCTTTTTTCAGGAAAAGCCGACTTACAGCTGTCTCGGATCTCGGATCTCATGTTTTAAGTTTCAAGTTTTAAGTTTTTTCCCTATAGTCAGTGATTTATCTTGACAAGGCTTCGTAGCTTGTCGCCTTGGACGAGGTACGGCCGGCGCAAAACGAATCTGCTCGCACCACCCACATGGTGGCTTGCAAAAAGCCCCCAAAGCAAAATGGCCCTTGGGTGCCGGCCGAGAAGCTCTGCGTTGGCCCTGTTTATTGTTTGACTCGCAAAATGCATGCTTCTGCGGTGTGCGCCCCCTTTTTTTTTTTTTTCTTTTCTTTTCCCTTTTTCCCTCCCTGGCCAATCAACTCCTAGTGCCACGCAACCCAGCAGAGGAGAGCCCAGGTTCGGACGAATATGTTTAGGGCAGAAGCATGCTCTGTGACTGTATGTACGTTGATGCATATGAAGTGGGAATCGGGGGCCCTTGGGCTGTGGCTGTGAGAAAAAAAAAGTTTTTCGTTGGGGATGTGATGATGGAAGAGAGCCGAGTCGAAGCTGCCAGAGAGGAAACACGATCGGTACAAACCCTTTGGCGGCATTGGCAGCGGCGTCGCCAGGTAGCGCGCAGGTTCCGCCGGATTGCGGAGTGGAGGGAAACGTTCCTGAATCCCCCCCCCCCCCCCCTTTGGCAGAATGGTTGAGGGTTTTTGGATCTTGCAGGCCGAACGCTAAAAATTGTCAAGAGGCGGAGGGGACAATTCGGGCGTGGGGCAAAAGCGGCTTTGTTAAGTTAAGGCCTACTTAGTAGTTTACAAACGAGTAAGTAACCTTTGATATCGCAAACTTATTATAAGCTATAGATAGAGTTACAAGAGTTGACAGAGGATTTTAAGTTGCCAGTTTCCGAGGATTGGGTGATTCAAGACTGGCGTTTTCTTTTCGTCTTTTTTTTTAAAAAAAATTTCTTTTAAATTTTTATTTATTGACTTTTTTTTTTTTTTTTACTTTTGTAAAAGGAAAATTTCATTTTACCTTTTTTTTTCTTTCTTATCGCGAGACCGGGGGAAAAAAGCTTGTAGGACCGAGAGCTTATTTATTTGGTAAGTTATGCCGAAGCATTGAGATCATCGATTGGGCGAATCTGAGGTACCTTTTGGGCTGTTTTGGGCGTGGGGCCTAATAATAAGGTATGTAGCAAGTTTAGGTAGCAAGTAGTAAGTAAGGTAGTAAGTAGTAAGTATGTTGAATCTCGTGTGGCCTGGGCATCGTCGAGCTTTTTACACATACATACATATATATATATATGTATGTATGTATATAGATAGATGGATAGATAAGGGCATCATTTGGGAGATGCTCGAGGATGATTTGTGATTCCGGGATCCGCAAGCAGATTTGCTTATACCAAAGCGCACGCGCGCGCGCACCAGGGCCAACCTTGGCGGGAAGAGAGCGCTGTCAGACCGGGAAACCCGCGCCTCCCCCCTCGTTTTTGGCGTAGCCATTCGGAGCCCTCCCCGTTGAGGACAGGTTTCTCGCTCGCCCACCCAAGTTCAAAATAAACCAAAGTGGCTGGCTTGTATTCTTTACGTACTCGTACAGAGTTTGAGTCGGCCTAGTCGGAGGTGACTTATGGAGAAGAGGAGCAGCATCCATTCTCGGCACAAAGGGGTGGCGTCCGAGGGTGACAGAACTTTCTTTCTTGCTGAGTCGGGGGAAGCGCAACGAAGGAAAGGAGAGGCAAGGCTGGCTGTGATGATTGCATGGCTTCTGGCGCTGTTTCCATTTTGAAGCGATAGAAACAAGTTTTGCAAAAAAAAAAGTAAAAAAAAAAATAAATTCCGGCCTATTGAAAGCCACTGTATGCATCAGCGGCCCTTTTGTTTTGTTTTTTTGACAGAAAACTTTATAATGGGTGCATATATGTGTGTGTATGTATGCACTGGCAAGGGTTTGTCGTTCTCACGACACATTGCGGACAGTGTCAATGCGGAGACACGACAGACTGTGTACAATGTGCAAGATGGGCAAACCCGTTCTTTGCTTTTAGTGCCTTGGTACCTAAGCAGCAGCAGATAAGGTACTACACAAGGTAAGGTATGTATGTACTCGGCTTCGCTTATCAGAGAGCGTCCAACCCTCGCGCTTGGTGGTCGTATTGTAAAAAAAAAAAAATTATAACAATAATAACAAAAGCTCTACACACCCACCGCTGACTGCGCTGTGCTCATCAATTCAGTGCATGGAGAAGAAGCCCGGGCTCGATTTCTCGCTGGCGGGTGGTTTTTGCACCTGGCAGGCCCCGTATCTGTCTGTACCTTGGGTACTTACCATTCGTTGTGGTTATATTGTGGCTGTTGTGTTGTGCATGTACTTGTATGGTTTTTTTTTTTTTTTTTTTTTTCACTGTGCTGAATGACTCCGAAGCACAGAGCACAGAGAAACTTTCCAATTCTCTTCCGTAAGGTTTCAAGATAACAATAAAAGCAAAAACAAAACCAAAAACAAAAACAAAAGTAAAAGTAAAAAAAATACAAAGCATAAGTGGTCAAGGTTCAGGCGCAACTCGTTGGCTTTTTATTTTATTTTTTCCAACTGTGGCGCCAGCTTCGCGCCAGCTGGAGACTGTGCGCCGCCACCGTACTTCGCCCGCCGGCCTAGTGCGAAAAGCACAACTATTTTATAGCTCGCACTGCCCAACCTGATGCGCAGCCAATTCTTTTCTTATTTGCTTTTTTTACCCTTCGCCGCTGCACTCACTCTCTCTTCCAAAATCAAAACCTCCTCCTTTCTGCATCGCATTCGCATTGCTACCGCAACGTCGCTACGATCTCACGAAGCCGCTCTTCTGTCCTTTCCTCGTACGATATCCTTCAATTCACTGCATCGCTGAGGACCGCTGTGGCTAGACGGCATTTCCGTGTCTGATCGTGTGCCACATTCGCGTCCTTTTTTTATTTTATTTTATTCTGTTTCTACTATTGTTATTATTATTTGTTTTTTTTTTTCCCCTCTGGCTGCTGAGCCTCCGACTTTCGTCAACTTCTGCGACGTGCCCAACAAAGCGAGAGAGTGAGAGTGAGAGTGAGAGTGAGAGAGAGAGAGTAAATCTCTCTTTCAATCAAACGCTCCCCCCTCCTGACTCGCACCTTACCGCTGTTGTCGCACTCTTTGGTGGAAGATGGGAGCATAGGAGGCTTTATGCCTGGGACAATTTAACACACATTTCGTCGAGACGATCGCATTTCTGCAGCATCTTCGCACTACACGCTTACTCACCACTGCTGCGACCGGCTTCTGCGTCTGTGACTCTCCCGGTCCTCACCAGAGGACCCTTTTTCTATCTCTACGTTGTGCTTGCATCTTCAAATCCGAGACAACATCCCCACCCACATACACCTTGAGCCCAACATCGCTATCTCGCCGGGCTTTTATCTCTGGAGAGGAGAAGGGGGAAACGGACGACATCGAGCCTTCCAGGCAACGGCTTCAAATCACAAATCACCGTCCAATTTTTCTTTCTCCCCCCCTCTTTGGAGGTCAACAAACGCACATTACACCCCGCTGCTAACCATGAGCTCTGCCGCACACACTGGCGCTGGTCGCCCACTTATCGCAGGAGCGTCTTCAGTGCACAGTGGCGAGCTTCGGGAATTTTCCGACGATGAGTTTCTTACCTCGAGCCTCTTCCCCTTTACGGGCAGCCCCGACGAACTCCAAAGCTTGGGAGCCATTAGCTCCGACAATCAGAAAACCTTCTTGGACCCTCGGGAGCTTATCGCTACCGGCCCTTTCCCGGGCTCGCCAAGCGGCTCGCTGCCCGACTCGTCATCGGATTCCGCGTCGTCTGCGCAACGAACCGGTAGCTCAGCCTCGTCCAAGACACCTGCCGCCCCAATAGACGTTGCCATGGACGACGAACACAATGACGGAATTGATTGGGGCAACCATGAGGCGGGCGCATTTGGCGAGTACAACCAGGCAATCCCATTTGCCCGCGACGGCGGCAGCTTCGGATTTGGCGACCGCGATAACGGCTATACGGACCGGCCTTTTGATGTCCTCCCCGCTCCGGAGAGGCCCGCGACTGTGCCCGGTTTGCATACGACTATGCCGACGGACATGGACGCTCTCCCCCGGACCCATCCGGTGAGGCTGGGCCATTACCTCACCAGCCCGGTAAGTTTGATACAAAAAAACATGATCCAACCTTTTTTTTTTTTTTTACTATTGCCACCTTTTCCCGCTTTCAAGGGAATTTCTTTCTTTCTTTCTTTCTTTCTGTTTTGTTTTGTTTTGGGGGAAGGATGGGGAGTTTACCCTCCAAAAAAAAAAAAAAAAAAAAGCCGTTTGATATCGATATTAACCTATCCATCCTTCTCCAGGAGTACTCATTAGTCATGTCAAGAGGAATCAAGAGGGATGCGTCGCATGAAAGGCCGCATGAAATGTCGCCAATGTCAAACGTCGGCATGAGCTACGACGGATCTCCAGTCGGTGGTGCCCTGTTCAACCTCCCTTCTCCGAATGCAGGCCAAGACTGGTCTGGTCTCATTGGCGGCCATAATCCCATGTGGGGGACTCAACCGGCCTCGACGACAAGCACCCAAGACGGCTATAATTCCATGTGGGGGACTCGACCGGCCTCGACGACAAGCACCCAAGACGGCCACAATCCCATGTGGGGGACCCGACCGGCCTCGACGACAAATACCCAAGACGCACTACCCAGCCAGATGAATTTCACCGCTCCCATGTCACGGCCCATGAGAACGTCGCCGCCGCTGCCACCGGTCGTGTTCGGCAATGCGCCCACGTATAACTTTACAGGCGGATATGAGCTCAGGATCCTTCCGACTCCTCTCAAGTCTCGCGTGGAGACGCAGATCCCAATCAAGATGGCATTGAATCCCCTGCCGCCCGGAATCACCAAACTACACCTACCCACCCACACAATCTCCAAGCCCAAACTCATGACGAAGCCCCCTCCAGCCCGGTCTCCCGATACCCTAGAGCTTTTCGTCAGCCTGGTCTGCACCAGCGCCATGGATCATCCAGACATGAAAAAGAAGGCCCTGGAGAGGGCCGCGACGGTTCCTCAGGGCTATCTCCCGGACCCTGGTGATGAGGAGAATTCACCGCAAAAGGGCGGCGAAGTCCGCATCTGCGGGGGCTGCATGACAAGAGAGCGCAAGCGGGCGGCGAGAAAGAAAGTCAAGAAGCCCGAAGAAGATCAGCTCTGGAGCCGGGACGAAGAGCGCCGCGTGGTTGTGTTCAACACTCAGGAGATGAAAGAGTGGCAGCCCATCAACGGCATTATGGACACCAACGGACGGCCGGAACTGGCTCGGCACGCTCGTGCCATGCAAATCGACGCGCCTATGCGGATCGCTTGCTACTGCCGCCACCACAACGAGAAGATGGGCTTCAACGTCATCTTCACCATCAAGGACTGGAAGGATAACATCATTGCGCAGACAATGTCGAACCCCATCATGATCACCGACGATCACAAGACAAATCCCATGACGCAGCTGGGGCAGCCGGCCTTGTCGGAGGCGGTATCGAGCGCTTCAGCAGCACCGATGCATCAGCCGCAGCCTATGGATGTAAACGGCCTTGGGCTGCAGGCGCAGCCGGGGGCCTCTTTTGCGTTCCCCCCCCCAAACGGCCAGATGGCCTCGTGTGCGCCCCCGACCGCAAAGACCACCCCTACAATGAGCGCGGCGGGAGCGCCAGGACGACCCCTGTCACGGGCCCCGTCGCCGAGCCAGGGAGGCCCGGCCAAGAAGAGGAAGTCGGCCTCTTCCCGGGTACCCAACGGGCTCACCATGACACGCTTGGACGCTTCGCCAAACGTCCCTACACAAACCACCACCACCACCAACAACAACAACAGCCAGCAGGTTTCTGCCGTCAACTCGCCCTTCTCGCCCAACCCGCTCTCGCCCAACCCGCTCTCTCCCAATCCGCTCTCGCCCAACCCGCTCTCTTACCCACAGCCCGAGGCCGTCTTTGCCACGATGAACCCCCAGGTGCCGATTAGGACCGGGCCCGGGCCCCCCGCCCCCAACGGCAACGAGCAGCCGCAGTCCGTCGCCAACCGGCGCTCCGAGAGCATGGATAACTTGGCAATGACCCAGCTCTATTCCGCTCCGGTATCCAGCCATCCCAGCCGCGCCCCCAGCCCCAGCGGCCTGCGGAACGGCGTCAACGGCGTCAACGGCGCGTCGCATAACCAGCTTGCCCAAGCTCTCGCCGGCGGCCTGTATTCGCTGCCTGCTGGCGTCAGCCCGCCGAGGCCGCCGCCCGTAATCCACAAGATCATCCCTAACGAGGGCCCCAAGATTGGCGGCATCGAAGTGACGGTGCTCGGCGCCTCCTTCTTCCAAGGACTGGAGATTTGGTTTGGCGACAACAAGGCCACTACGACCACCTTTTGGGGCGAGTCGTCGCTCGTGTGTCTGCTGCCTCCTTCCTCGGTCGCAGGCCCGGTTCCTGTGACCTACAAGCACCAAGGAATCCCCGCGGCTTCCAACTACTCCATGGGCAAGCAGCCTCCGGTGTTCAAGTATGTCGACGACAACGAGGACAAACTGATCCGCACCGCCCTCTCCGTCCTCGGCCACAAGATGTCCGGCCAGGTGGTCGACGTCAGCGACCTCGCGCGCAGGATCTTGAACGACGGCAACTCGAGCTGGTCCAACGGGTCTTCTTCCGCCGGCCCATCTGGCGGCGGGCCCGCGTTCAATCATGCGGCCTCCAACGAGGTGCACCTGGAGTCTCAGCTTCTCAAAGTCCTCGACATCATCGATCTGGATAATAGCGCTCACCGGACGCGGCTGGACTTGGCGAGATCCACCGGGCATACCATGCTGCACCTTGCGTGCTCTCTCGGCTACCACCGTTTTGTTGCCGCCCTCCTCGCGCGCGGAGCAAACCCTGATGCCCGTGACAAAGGCGGCTTCACCCCCCTGCACTTCGCCGCCATTTACAACCATCCGGAAATCGCGCGGCGACTGATGCTTGCCGGGGCCGACCCAACCATACGAACCCTCTCGAGCCTCACCGCCGTCGACGTTGCTCAGTCGAGAGCCGTCGTTCGCACCATTCGTAGTTCGCAGAGACACGTCCGATCTCGCAGCGGAGGGTCTCTCCATAGCCGGACCAGCAGCGCCGCTTCTCTGCGCTCTCTGTGGGAGCCATTGGCGAGGGCCCAAACCCACGAGGAGCCCATAGAAAGCCCCGAATACACATCAGGCGACTTTGACGATGAAGATCCCGATGAAAACAATTGCCTTTGCATGAGACGACCGAGCAGCCTCAGGCTGGACACAGATACAGCGGAGAAAAATGCCGACGACGACGTGAACGGCGGCGCAGCGGCGCAGACGACGGCACTCGCGGCGCAGACGACGGCGCTGACGGCTGCACTCAAGCACCAATTTCAAGAGCAGCTCCAGCAGTTCCAGCAGCTCGCTCAGCAGGTTCAGAATCTTGCCCATCTCCCCCAGATCCCTCAGATGCCGCAGATGCCGCAGATGCCGCAGATGCCTCAGATGCCTCAGATGCCTCAGATGCCTCAGATGCCTCAGATGCTTCAGATGCCGCAGATGCTTCAGATGCCTCTTCAGATGCCGCAGATGCCTCAGATGCTTCAGATGCCTCAGATGCCTCAGATGCTTCAGATGCCTCAGATGCCAACCTTTTCCGGCATGCAAGTTCTTCCCGACTACCAGGCCTACCTTCAGCAAGCACCATTTGTACGTAGGGTGCAGCAACTGATGCCCGGCATGTCTGGCAACCGCCCGGACAACCAAGCCGATAACGGCACAAAGGTAGATGCACGCTGGTGGGATCTCTCGTCGTATATGAACGGCGCAGCGGCAGCCCCCCCGGCTTATGAGGACATCTATCCCCAACAAGATATGGATAGAAAGCTCCCATCGGCAGCTCGAGCGGCCGCTGACGCAGAGGCCGACTTGAAATGCTCCATGCGATATGACCAACCCCAGTCGTCAGCGGCTACTACCTCCAAGGCTACGACCGAAAGCAGCGCCCAGATCCCTGCGGTCCTTGAGATCGGACGCAAGCATGCCATCACAAAAGAGCAGCAAGAAAACTTTCTGCGAGCTCGCGAGCAGAAGCTGAAGAGGATCAGCAGCGATCGGAACCTCTTCTTCATTTGGGTAAATATTTTTCTTCTCTTTGAAATTAGAACTCATCAGCTGACCGACTGTTCCCCCCGGCCCCCTTTCAAGATCCCTCTCCTCTTGGTCATGATTTGTGCGCTACTTTACAGCTACTTCCCTTCTCTTTTCTCCGTTATTTGGACTTCTACCCGAGCTATTATCCAAGTTGGGCATGCTTGCGCTTCGCGTCTTGTTGAGAATACGCCAAATCGGTTCACTATAATCGCATCATGACGGGGTGGCCTTGATTTTTTTAATTGTTTTTCTATTGTTTTTTTTTTATACCATGTCTTGGATATTGGGAGCCCGAAGGCGTTGAGGCGCCGGTCAAGTCGAATTGCTTTGGTTTTCAGCAACTCTTATGTTTTTCCAGTTCGGATCAGCCTCGTTTCGGCATGTTTTGTGCTTCTTGATTATATATCCTCGTGTGGAGCATATCGCATCTAGGCTCCCTTTGTTTTTTGCGTGGAAGGTCATGGCGGAAACATTATCATGGGATGGATGGGCATGACTAGATTTCTTTTTTTTTTTTTTCTTTTTCTTTTTTTCTTCTTTTTTTTTCTTGTTCTTTTTCTTTTTTTCTTCTTTTTCTTTTTCTTTTTTTCTTCTTTTTTTTTTCTTATTCCTTTTTTTATTTTCTTCTTCTTTCTTTCTTTTATCTTTCTTTTTTTTTTAAATTTTTTTTTTAATTTTTTTTTCTTATGTCTTTATATTTTTATCTTTCTTTTTTTTTTTAATTTTTTTCTTTAAGTTTGTTTTTTCTTATGTCTTTATATTTTTATCTTTTTCTTTTTTTTTTTAAGTCTTGTTTTTTCTTATGTCTTTATATTTTTATGTCTCGATATTATTACGCCCGTGATGAAAAAAAGTCAAAAACCTGGTGCTTGTCTTGTCTTTTTTTTTTTTCTTTTTTCTTTTTTTTTTGGGGGCCTTGTTTTACTTTTCAGAGTTTCTGGAGTAGAGGGACGGGTAGCAGGTGTTTGATGGCATGGCATGGGATGGTATGGGATGGGATGGGATGGGATGGGATGGGGGTTAGATGGTTGGGACAAGGGGACGGAGTTGTATAGAGTTAGAGACGAGAGGATACTTACTTATATAATAGATAGGAAATCTGGTCTTGTTTCTCTCGACTTTTTCTTTTTCTTTTTCTTCTTCTTGCTTGTTTTAAACTCCCTGCCATTGGGTATAAGAAGCCAAGTCCATGTGCATGTGCATGTGTGTGTTAATTATTACCCCTGAATGGTAGAATCCCAAATATTGTAGGCACGTAAAAGAACCAAATCCAAGGCAGTCGGACTCAAATCACACAGCGAATCCCTTTGGAGAAGATATTTGATGTAATGTCTCTTGTCATTCATGAAATAGGTAAAAAAAAAAAAAAGGAAAAAAGAAAAAAATATCTATCAATACAATCAATCTTGCCTTCTCCACCGCCTCAAAAATCATCACATCATAATTAATGTAAGCGAATGTAAAGTAAAAAAAATTCCAGTTCTTTTTTTTTTCCATCTTTTTTTTTTTTTTTTTTTTTTTGTTTTGTAACCGAAAAATCAAAAATCAAAAATCAAAAAAACTCAAAAAAAAAAAAAAAAACTCAAAAGACAAGCAAGCAGCTTCAAAAAAGAGGATCCTAGGATGAGATTCCCAAGAAAAAGGAAAGGGAACCAAGTCCATTTTCTCCATTTTCTCCTTTTCTTTTTTGGTTGTGTCACAAGTATATATAATGACGAGCACGCCAAAAAAAAAAAAGGAATATTTTTTCCCCTTTTCTCTTTTCTGATCCTCTCTTGTCGCCGCTTGCTGCTTATTTGCACAAATGTCGTCAAAAGTCATATATACGTGAGTTTCATATATTGTTCATGACACATAACGTAAACAACACAATGCCCTCGGGGAAATAGAAAAAAAAAGGGCATTGTTTGTTAACAACGAAAGATAAAAAAAAAAACTTTCGTCTTGCTACTGGGAAGCAAGACGTTTGGATCATTACATCGGATTGTTGAGGCTGCTTTTTTTTTTTTTTTTTTCGATATCTTCCTTTTTTTTGCGTCTTTTCTTTGGGGGGGTTTTTGTTTTCTGGTCGCCCTCCGGAACTGGATGGGGTATAAAAAAAAGTTGGCACAAAAATCATTTCATGTCTCGTAATAGAGAGAAAAAGAAATTCGTTAAAAATTGAATCAGGCTCGATTCACAAAAGCTTTGACGAGAAAATGCGGATCGGACATCGCAAACCAAAAGAGACAACCAAGGTGATGCAAATGATGCGAACGGAATCTTCACCGTCTCAGCCCCCGCCAGGGTTGTCCATTTTCTCGATCTTCTCCAAAGGTGTATTTGGCGGGAACAGCTGGAATAGTCGGGATCCCCCGATTCGCATTGGGAACCACCTTGAGGGGCTCCAACGTAGCGGCGGTAGATGCGGCGGCAGCAGCAGCAGCAGCAGCTTTTCTGGGCCTAAGGACTCGGGAGCTCTTGGAACCGGAGCCAATGGCCCGAACGCTGTAGACGCTTTCGCCGCTGTCTCTCCATGACGAAGTCGTTTCCAAAGAGCCGCGGGGGGACGACGCCGCAGATGATGGTGAAGTTGCGCATAGCAGGTGCGAGGACCGCTTGCTCTGTTTAGAGTCTCGACTCGACGTACTGTGATAATGGTGTATGATCACGGGCGGAAGGCTAGCGTTGCCCGGGCTTTTGCGGGCCTTTGTGCGCGCGCCCGCAAGCTTCCGCCGGGAACTGACGGTGCGAAGGATGGGGATCCCGAAATCCCTGGACGCGGTCTTGCGAATCTTCTTGCGCGATTGCCTAGCGGGCCCTGACCTGTCTCTCCCGTCCTGATGGATCTGGATGTCGTTGGTGCCCTCGTTTGCAGTCCTTTTGGTACCTCGCGAGTCGGCACTGGCAGGCGTCATGATGGATAGAGACGTTCTGTTGCTCTTGGGCGTTATGGGCGTAGAGTTGAGAGGCCATTTTGGAGGTGGAGGCAGTGAAGGAGGCGCATGGAGAGGAGGCGGCGGCGGCGGCGGCGTCGACGCCAATGTCGTTGATACGGAAAGCACCTGGTGGCTCGTAGCAGGCCGCTGCCTCACCAGACCTGGCGGAGGAGGCTGCCGAGTAGACTGGATGGCATGGGAGGTGAAGAAGCCCGACTCGACCAGCAAGTGGTAGCTCGCCAAGGCCTCTTCCCTAGTGGGCCTGTCGTCGAATATGCTGGCCGGCGGCTTCTTGGGCGGAGAGTCCGCCTTCTTCTTTTGCTCGGGCGAGGAGGCTTCTTTCTTGAGCTTGAACCGACCTCGAACACCATCCCAGACCTGGCCCAGGACGCCCTTCTTGGAAGGCGCGGTGCTGGTGCTCGGTGTGACGCTCGGTGTGACGCTTGGCGCGACGCTCGGAGCGATGCTCGGCGCGATGCTCGGCGCCTGGGACAGGTGATGCTGGAGCTGACGCTGAGTGTCCTGGGACCGACGGGAGCTCCGCAGGTTGTACTGATGTTGCTCCAGCTCCACCTCCAACGGCCTCTCCAACGCCTCTAGTTCCTCCGGTCCGAGGAACTGCACCGGCGGTACGGCAGACACGCGGTCATTCATGGAACCCTCGTGAAAGCGGCTGCGGCTTTTCCGCGCCCTGAGGCCCTTTGTCTTCGGGGGGCCCATTGCAGGCAAAGCGAGCAGCGTGTCTGCACAGGTAGGTGTGTGTGTGTGCGTATTTGCGTGTATATGTGTGTTTGTGCGTGTGCGTGTGCGTGTGGATTGGGGCAACGCTTCGACGACGAAAGGGGTCGAACCGACCTCCCCCTTGTTTGCACAGCCCCGCCGGCCGGCGAGGCAAAAGGCTGACGGTGAATGACGGTGTTATCGATTAGCAGTAGATGGTCCAACAATCGGGAAGCACCCATTCAACCTGATCAAGGAGGGCTCTTTTGTTCGTTTTGTTCCCTCGTTGTCTCTCTCTTTCTCGTCTGCTGCTGCTGCCGCCGCCGCCGCCGCCGCCGCCGCCGCCAACCACCAGCGGTTTCGGGCCTCAAAACAAATGGCCAATACCAAACAAAATAAGAAACACAAGCCACACACACACACACACACACACACACACACACACACCCCTTTCGAGTCGGAATGCTGTTGCTGCTGTTTTATATGTACTCGGGCTTTCTGGCGTCTTCGCCTCTCGCCGGGCGTCGGGGAAATTGGGATGCACTCCGCAATCTTTTTAGAGCTTAATGAGAGATCACAGCTGGATCCATTGACGCAAGATTTTTTTTTGATTTTTTTAAAAAATTTTAGCCCCAAGATTCATCTGCAGTGTGTTGACTGGAAGAGGAAAGGGAGATGCATGAGAGAAGGGGGGGGGGGGGGCAGGAGACCTCCACGGCTGTCCTCTTTTTTTGTTTACTCACCCATTCAAAATCAATCAAAATCTGTGGCCAAAACTGCGAGCGCCGCCGTCCTTTTCAGAAAGAGGAGACACACGGGGGGGCCCGATTATCTGCACTCGCAGACGTTCGCGTGTGTAGAAGCCAAACAGCACCGCTGCCTGGGGAACAAAATTGCGCCCGACTGTTTTGTTTTATGGGCGGCACAGAAGGGGGGGCGTTCGGAGTCCGTGCCATTTGGCCCCACGTGAC
Source organism: Trichoderma cornu-damae (assembly GCA_020631695.1). Lineage (NCBI taxonomy): Eukaryota > Fungi > Ascomycota > Sordariomycetes > Hypocreales > Hypocreaceae > Trichoderma > Trichoderma cornu-damae. The sequence goes on from CM036089.1 coordinate 5,055,934, forward strand.
GGTTGCCATGGCAGCTGCCGGGAACCCCCCTGCGCGCAAGCCCTTCCAATTTTTTTCTCCTCCTCTTCCTCCTCCTCCTCTTCCCTCCCCCCCCTGGCAAAAGAAAAAAAAATCCTTGCACAATAGGCGAGGCATCTCGAAAAAGGAGGGGCTGAGAGAGGGATTTTGGGGCAAAGGCCGGCGGCAAGGATGCGATTATTATGCTGGTCGTCCTCGGTCCCTTTTTTTTTTTCCTTTTTTTTTTCCCTTTTTTGCCATGGCACGGATTTGTACATATCAGCTCCGTTAGTGGCACGGATGGTTTTGTATGCCTTGTCCCGTACTCGTATAAGTAGATACTTGTAATTAATGCTACTACCGAGCACTAGGGAGGTACTGGGGAGGTACTGGGGAGGTACCTACTAGGGAGTGGTACCTGGTTAGTGCCCGTATGCACGGAGTACTTAGGTACCTAAGGTAGGTACCTATAGTAGTACCTTAGGTACGGTATAGCGAGCGCCTGGTACAAACTTTGAAAAAAAAAAAAAGCCGCCCCGAGTTTTTCGTCATCACAACAACATAAAAATCGCCAAGAAAAAAACAACGATTGAAATAACCAACAAAACTTTTCTTATCAAGGTCTCAGTTGTTTCTCCTTGGTCCCCCGATCATGCATATGCAGCTTAGCGCGACGCGATCCTTATTAAATAATAATAATAATAATAATAATAATAATAATAATAATAATAATAATAATAATAATAATAATAATAATAATAATAATAATAATAATAATAATAATAATAATAATAATAATAATAATAATAATAATAATAATAATAATAATAATAATAATAATAAAAAGGGTAAAAAAGAGAGAGAAGAGAAAGAAAAAGGAGTTTTTTTTTTTTTTTTTTTTTTTTTTTCGACAAGATTCAACACGCAAAGCGGTGCAGTCCAGCTTAGGTAAATACAACGCTCCATGGTCATATCTTCAAGCCCCTTCCAACCAACAAGGCCAAAAACGTATCCACCATATAAAAAAAAAAAAAAAGAAAAGGAAAAAAAAAAAAGAAGAGGAAGAAAAGAAGGGAAAAAGAAGAAAAGAAGAAAAGAAAAGAAAAAGAAGGAGAAAAGAAGAAAAAAAGAAAAAGAAAAAATCAAGAGGCTTTCTGCTCACATTCAGCTTGATAAAATAAAGCTTTCATTAAAACAAGCAAATGCATGATGAATAGTGGTGATGCAAATATCATAGTTATTATCCATCAATATACAAAAAAGAAAAAAAAGAAAAAAAAAAAGAAGAAAAAAACCCTCCCACTACAGAGTAATGGTGCCCATAAATTTGTATCATGTAAATAACAGCTATATATATATATATATATATATACATGTATAGAAAAAAAGACATCAGATCAGAAACAGCTATCAACGATGGCTTCAACGAAGGAGCGATGCCATCCTACTCGACCAAAAAAAAAGAAAAGAAGAAGAAAAAAAAATCATGGGGAAAACAAAATTCAAAGCAGAGAAAGCGGACGTTGGGGTTACCCCCCGACGCCTTCTCTCCCATCGGCAATCAGATGCGTAGGGCAGGCTATTGGATAGAGAATCGAGAATCAAGACTAGCCATAAAAATCAAAAGAAAAAACAATAACACACACACTCTCTCTCTCTCAGGTTGCTGTGTTTCTCGCTAAGCCATCTCTCACTTTAGGGGGAGGGGAAAGGGGGGGGGGGGGGGATGAATATGAAAAAAAAAAAAAAAAAAAAAAAAAAAGATCCTCAAACTGTGTCGTGCCCCAACTCCATCAATCACAAGCCCGTTCATATTTGCCCTCTTCCAAAGGCACAAAGAGGTATTTAATAATGGTTACAAGTCACCCCCCCTTTCCCCCTGGAAACGCCCATGACATATCTATCACGCATCAAAATGCAGACAATGCTCCAGTAGCTTTTTTTTTTCTTTTTTTTTTTTTGCATTTCGAGCCACTCCTACAATCGGAGTCGCACATTAGCAATATGCGTAGCGGCTTATACGTGGTATTGGTTGAAGGTGACAACGCCGATCTGGCCGTCAGCTCGTGAATAGAGGCCTTGATCCGGCTCGGGAGTGAAACCGCGATAAGCGTGACCAAAGTGGGCGTCAAGCTGCCGCTGGCCGTTGTGCAGCGGCTTAGTGCTTTGAGAGAAGACGTAGTCGTGCTTCCTCTTGCCGCCTGTCGACATGATTGGAGGCGGAGGAAGAGGCTCCGTTTGGGCCTCGATCGGCGGCAGAGGAGAGACCAAGGATGCAATCTTCAGGGGCGCCAAAGATGAGTGGGTCGGCACGTCTCGCCTGGACGGCGGCGGGGGAGGTGCGGAATAAGGCGTCATTGGGGCGGGAGGGTAGGGAACATGCGAAGGCCGTCTGTCGGTCGAGGCATACGCGGATGGCGAAGGAGGGACATAGGGATCCGAAGGTTGTCGGGCGTCGTAAACGGCGTGTCTCATGGGCGGCGCTGGGGATGCGGCACCGGGCACCGGATGAGACCGGCCGTAGTGGCAGGGCTGCGAGTCCGTCTTCTGGGCGTAGGGGGACGGCGTAGATGCCGTCGGGTACGGCCCAGTAGGCGTCACGGGAGGCATCGGCGCGCCCTGCGGGTGGGCATACGGCCGGGGAGGCGCGGCCGGCCCGTACTGCGGCATGTTTGGGTCGCCGAACGCGAGATGCCCGGGGCGAGCGGAAGGCGGAGGTGCCTCGTAGCTCGGGGGCGGAGGGGGATGGGGCAGTGAAGGGGCATGATAGCTCTCGGCGGCAGACGGCCGCCGCTGTGGTTCCTGTGGCATGTAGGGCGCGCGATGCTCGCTCGCGTTGCTGACGGATCGGGCCCGCAGGCCGTGGGGATCCTCGGCGGGAGCCGGCGTGACGGTCCGGCGCCGAGGATACTCGTCCTCCCGCCGGTCATAGCCGCTGCCTTTGCCGTCACGCTTCCGCATGCGAACGTCGCGGCGGATGCGGACTCGGCACCCCTGATCGGCGACGGTCTTGCTGAGAGAGGTGCTCTCCATGAGTCCGGGGAACTTCTTGGCGCTGAAGACGTTGAACGGCTGCGTCTTGATTTCCATCCTCCAGTCGACTCCGGGGGGGAGGTCGGATTCGGCCGGCTCCAGGTCGAAATCCTTGGCCTCCTTGGTCGTCTCGTACAGGCTGAAGGAGAGACGGAAGTAGCCTTCGTGTCGGACGGAGAGGTCGGGGAAGATGAAATACCCGGCCTCGGTCGGTCTGTCGAGATAGGCCATGCCAGACGCGGGGACGCCAGTCAGGATGGGAGGATTGTTGGTGGCGCCGTTCTGGACGCGACCATGGGCAATGGTACGGGCTTGCTCCAGGCTCGCATAGAGGAAGAAGTTGGCGTTGTAGTCGAAAGTGATGTCCTTGCCGTCTTCGACGGAGGGGCCCTCGATGATACGAAGCTCGACAACAGGCGGCGGGTCAACAGGTCGTCGGTCGCTGTTAGCTGTGAGGGGAAGTGAGCAAGAAGAACCTGAAGAATCCCAACCCAACGGGGGACAGCGGTTGACCGCCCCCCCATTCATCAGTCCGTCCCAAATTTCTCATACCTTTCATGCCCGAACCACATGCACGAGCTCGCTCCGGCTGCTGCAGGACCGTCAACTGGTACCACAGGTGGCGGTTCTCTCGAGTCACTCGGTGGATGCGCTGGACCATGTCCCGGGAGCCGGAAGAGGCCACGGAGGAAGGCGTCGCCATGATGTCGCGTTGAAAGATGCGTGATGGAGCAAAGCTGCAAATGGGGGCAAGAGAGTATGGGTAAGCAGCTGCTTGACTGACTCTGTTAGTGTGCGTGCTACGACTTGATTCGGCTTGCGGTAAAATTGCAACGACGGAGAAGAGAGAGAGAGAGAAACATGGCGAGTCGAGAGCAATGAAGGGGAAAGGGGAGAAGATGAAGAAGATGATGATGATGAAGAAAATGATGAAGAAAGAAGAATAGGCAACATGAGAAATGGTTGATGAACAACAGACGTTACAGTACTCACTCACCTCTCAAATGCAGCGGAAAAAAAAATTTAAGAAAAAAGTCACAAGTTCAAAACACCCTCCGGCCGCCAAACCGTCAAGGCGGGAAAGAGCCAACTGTTGAACCCAGGCTAGACAACAAGATGAAATTTAAAAATAAAAATTTAAAAATAAAAATAAAATAAAAAAAGGATAAGGAAAAGGAAAAGGAAAAAAAAAGAAAAGGGGAAAAAATGTATAAAATTTTTTAAAAAAATAAAAATAAAAAGTAATGCAAGCAAGTACGCGGGGAGTCGAGGGTGGTATGATCACGTATAGCGGCGGCAGCGGCAACAAGTTTGTAGCGGAATTTGCGCTGGCGGAGCCCGTTCCTGTTGGTTTCTTTTTTCTTTTTTTCTTTTTTGCTTTTTCTTTTCCGTTCTTTTTTCTTTTTCTTTTTCTTTTCTTTCCTTTTCTTTTTTTTCTCTTAACTTCGGTTCCCAGACTCTGGGATATTATTTCAAAGGCCGTCCGTCCGTCCGTCCGGAGAGGAGAGGAGAGGAGAGGAGAGGGTCCTGTCGAGAGAGAGAGGGAACGGGGTTGCGAGAGGAGAAGAAGCCCACGCGCGCGAGGACAAAAGGGAAGAAGATCTGGGTAATAGCAGTAAGATGTGCGACCGTGCAGGTAGCAGAAAAGGTGGTAGGTAGAATGTTGGCTGGGCAGAGCAGAGAAGGCTTGCTTCGTCTCGAGCCAGCCCTGGTTTTGGGGGCCACCTTTTTTTATTAATTAGTACGTATTATTATTTTTTTATTTTTTTATTAAAAAATCTCTTTTTCTTTCTTCTTCTTTTTTTTTTTCAGTAGTAGTACTGTAAATTTGTATAGGTGTGTGATGAAGGGCCCCGAGAATCTGGGACGAAAGGGGAGCGGGTCGCAGCTGAGGGGAGCCTGGCATGACCAGGATGCGCCAGGTCGAATAAGGCAAGCCTTGGCCGAAGCGTGAAGGGGGCTTATTTTTTTTTTTTTTCCTTTCTTTTTTTTTTCTCTATATCTCTCTCTTTTTTTTTATCTCTCTCTTCTTTTCTTTTCTTTTCTTCTTTCTTCTCTTCCTTTTTTTTTTCTCCAAAAGAAAAATTCAATAAATGGAGAATGGAGGGTGGGTTTTTGGAGAGCCAGGATGGCGGTTGAGTTCGTTCGGGAGGAAGGAGGGAGGATCTTCCCCCAGCTTCCCAAGCGCAATGGTTGGGTGCTACGGAGCCACTACTATAGTTGCAATGGAGCTTGTCCGGATTGTACAAGAAGTGCTACCCAGTAGGTGGCGCGCAGCCACGCCAGCGGTAGCAGGTACCTACCTAGCAGTACAGCTACTATGGTACTGGTGCGGACCGCCCCTGGGCCCTGCCTCCCTGTGCTGCGTAGGCACTTGGTACTCGTACCTGGTACTTACTATGGGCCCTTAACCCGAGTCTACCTACCTAGCAGTAAGGTACCTAGTACCTAAGGTAGTGGGCATCGGTAGCGCCCCCCCCCCCCCGGCCGGAGCGATGAAGACGGACAGAGTCTGTGCCAGGTGTACCAGGCGTACCAGGTATACTGTACTAGGTACCAAGGCGCCTCGCTGTCCCGGCGCATGCACATGCGGATATTCGCTGCTGGGCGCAAGTACCTACTGGGTAAAAAAAACTTTGATTTAGTACCACTGCCCGCACATGGGGAGTCGCACATGGAAGCAGAAAGAAAAAGAAAAAAAAAAAAAAAACCCCGTTCGCTTGCCAACAGGCTGCAGATGACGAGAGAGGCTGCAAGTCCTGGGCGACCAAAAATCCATTGGCTGCAATACGGTGGTGAATTGGCTTCTCCGCGCCCGGGCTTTTCCCCAGCGGGTTCCAGCCGGTCGGTGGCAGGACTTGTTTGCTCGCCAACGGAGGCTTTTGACAGCGCTGACGCTTGTGCTTGTGCTGCCGGCCCCCGAACAGCAACCCCCCCCCCCCTTCCTTCATCAAGAGAGCCCACGTCAAGGCGTGAATGGCGGGCTGTGTGAGCGGGCAAAGCGAGCGGGCGGCGCCTACGGACTGGCCCCGAGTCAGGCCATGGCTGGGGAAAAAGAAAAGAAACAAAAAAGAAAAAAAAAACCAAAGAAAAAAAAGAAAAAAAAGAAACCCCCCCCCCCCAATACTACACAGGTAAGCCAGCGAAAAGAGCAGGCGCCAGGACCGGTCACACCTGGAGGAATGGATGGGCGCACCCACGCCAGGGACATTGTACATGCAGGGCCTGCTGCCCAGTACAGTGGCACAAGTAGTACCCGCGCTACACGTAGCACCCATTCTCGTGTTGCTGCGTCGATAGTGGCAGCACCTTGCTGCTTGGCGCTCCGTGGCATCAGAAGCCCGGTTGCTCTTTTCTCATCATTCTTAGTCAGTGAGCTGGGGGGAGAGGGGGGTAAAAAAAAAAAAGTCAAAAAAGAACAAAAAAAAATAAAAAAGAGAGAGAGAGAGAGAGAGAGGCTGGCCTACGAAGCACAGAGTACTGTAGAGAGTACAGTGCTGGGGCAGGGAAATGGGGGGGGGGAGAGGGCCGGTCGCCATTTCGGAGCGTGTGCACAGTGCGGGTACGGGTCCCCTATCCGAAGCAGGGCTGCCTGTACGAAGCACGGCAGCAGTGGTTCCCCTTGTCAGTAAACATTATAAGTACCAATAGTAGTAGGTTAGTCAAGGTAGCAGCAACAGTTTTACTGCTACTACCTTGGGAGGTACTAAATCACTCATTTCGAGGCTCTCCCCGCCCTGACTCGGCTTTGGCAATTCCTGCTCTGCCAAAATATATATATATATATATATATACATTTTAATGGTAATAATATAATGATAATAATAATAATGATGATGATGATGATGATGATAACAAAAACCACCCGCCCCAGCCAAGGTCCTCCTCCTCTCTCTCTCGCCTCCTGGGCGCCTCCGTGCCAAGAGGCACTGGGTACCGCCCACCTCGAGGCCATAAAAGGTACCGCGTCCTTGGCGACGAGAACCTGGACCACGGAGCCGGGGTGTGCGCCACACACATCCCAAAGAAGGCGCGCAAGGTTTTGCCCTCTATATTGCTAGTGGGGCGCTGGCTGGACAAAAGGCACGGGCGCCTTGAGAGGGGGGGGGCGCACGCAGCGCTGCCATGGCACCGCGGCCTGCGGGCGAAATGTGTCGGTGATACCACGAGCGGCCCAGACGTTCCTGTTGCGTCTGTGCGCTGCTTTGCTGGTACTCGCCGGGACTGGCTGGAAAAGCCCCCGGGTCCCGCAGAGAAGGGGGAGGCATGGCATGGGCATGGGCATGAGCATGGGCATGGGGGGGCATGGGGGGGGGGGGCATGGGGGGCATTGGGGGGGCATGGGCATGGCAATAGTATGGCGAGCCGCCGTGAATTTTGCTTTTGCTTTGCCCTGTGGTGCGCGCGCGTGTTGGAAGCGCCATCGGGTGTGGGTGTGTAGATGCAACGGCGGCCCATCTGGCCAGCAAGTCATCTGGCCAGCCTCGTAGAACGCCGGTGACGGTGTGCAGCACAGCAAAAAAAAAAAAAAAAAAAAAAGTTGTTTTTGAGCTCAGATCGAAAGCAGGCTACAGGGCGGAAAATATATATATAAAAAAAATAAAACAAAATAAAATAATAAAAAAATAATAAAAAAATAAAAAAACAAGGCCTGTCTGTCTGTGCTACTGGGTATTTACTTTGTACAGGCCGCATCCGGCAGGCTGCCTAGCAAATGCCATGGGCCTTTTTCTTTTCTTTTCTTTTTTCCTTTTTTTTCCTTTTTTCTTTTTTCTTCTTCTTTTTTCTTTCTTTCTTCTTCCAACGGCTGTTGCATGCGTCTCAGGTCTACACGACCTGCTGCAAGCTCAGAAAACCCTCCCTCTCCTATCGCGCTCTCTTGCGCCCTCTTCTCGTCCACGGACAGACAGACAGACAGACAGAGACAGAGATAGAGAGAGATTGAGAGATAGAGATGCATACGCGGAAACGAACTAGAATCGGAAGAATGCTTGCTTGCAAAGCTGCTTGCTTACGTGTGCACCGTATAAATAAACCCCCCCTATGCGAAAAGCTGCCATCGCTTCGAAATCTCGCCCGCCCCTAAATAAGGCAAGTTCGACCACTCGGCCCGCCAAGGATCTGCCTTTCCTAAAAAAAAAAATCAATTAGTTAATAAATAAATAAAACTTCCCTTTCTCGCACTAGCACTACCCAGGTACTTACTGCTGCTTGCTGCCACTGCCATTGTAACTGCCACTGCCATGTACCTGCTACTGCTACTGCGCAATCTTCTCATCCCATCGTCAGCCTAGCCCCAGTTCTTTCTCGACACATGGTTTTTCCCGTCGTCCCCACCCAGAGGGGAAAAAAAAACGGGGAAGGGGGAGGGGGGGGGGGGACGAAGTCGGGTTTTGGTTTGTCATCCTCGAGTCGGTGCCATTCATTTGCTCATTCGTATCTTTTCAACTTTTCATACTTTTTCCACTTTTTTTTTTTTCCCCAGTGCGCAGCCTCACTTTTTTTTTTTTTTTTTTTTTTTTTTTTTTTTTGGGTTCCTTGTTTCCTGCTTCCTTATTCCCACCCCAGTCCCCAACCCCCCCCCCCCCTTTCGCCCACTTTTCTCTCTCTCTCTCTCCCCCCCTTTTTTTATTCTTCTCCCCTCCGCTCCCATTTCGAGGTATAGATGGAACAAGTTTGCACAAGAGGACATTTATTCTCTCTCTCTCTCTCTCTCTCTTTCCCTCTCTCTTTCTCTCTGCTCTGTGCAGTAAGTACGTACTTGGCAGTTGAAAGGGAAAAAAAAAAAAAAAAAAAAAAAACGCTGCCCGGGGGACACAAATGGGACTTGTGGATCTTGTGCTCGGTCCCATACGAGGCACTGCCGTGTCGGATCATGCAACCTGACATGTCATATGCAAAGGCCATTTATTGCGGCACATCCACCCTGCAGCCGTTGCGCGACGCTTCTCTGCCTTAGCACATGCCCCCCCTCCAAGGCGTCGAAGTTTGTGCTTCTCTCTCTCTCCAGTTGGCTTTGGACGCCCCCCCCCCCCCCCCCTCCCGCCTCCCCTTATCGAGCTGCCGAGGAGGCGGGATCATCAAGTTGCTGAATGAATTGTTGCCACGGCTCTCTGGCCTTTTGCCTTCAGGCCCGGGGCATTTCTGACCTCCGGGTCCTTGTACCCACTAACGTACCCAAGATATGGAGGACTTGGCAGCAGCATATCATGGCAGTACCGGATACCCAACGAACCTGTATGGTACCCAAGGTAACTCTACCTATAGTACCCAGTATCTTAGGCTGTAGTAAGGTAGCAGTAGAACTGCTACACACTGCAGCTACATGTTCGGGTAGCACCACCCCGGGATGCTCGAGGAGTACACGCCACATTAGGTACTCTCTACTTTACCTTGCAATGTCCACATTGGTGGTTCCATCCAATGACCCTGCTCTTGGTTCCGAGCGCAAAATGCATTTCCGCTGCGGCGTCAACTTGTCCAAGGAACCATCTAGATACGGCTGCTCCGTGCTCCGTACATAAGGCACTCCGCACTACCTAGGCACTGGCAGTTATGACTTGTACAGGTACGGAGTACCTTGGCAAATCAATCATTCATTATAACGATCTACCAAGGCACCTAGAAGTGCGGAGTACTAGTACCTGTGATTTCCGTCGCGACTGGCATACTACCAGCAGTACCTAGTACTTATAGTACTTACTGCTGCTGCTACTGCTACTGCTACTTAGTACTACGAGGTACTCAAAACGGCTTCCGCCTTGCCACCCTCCGACGCCCAGAACAGAAGTGCCGAAGTGCTCCTCCGCTTTTTCCTCTTCCCGTGATTACATGTTACATGCCTTGACCATTCGTTGACTTGACCGTGGAGGCTGTCCGCAACGTTTGAAGGTTTTTTTTTTTTTTTTTTGCACCGCCAACCTGGTGTGCGTATAGGTGCTGTACAGGTGTGAATAGAATGCCCGTAAGGTATGCACAAGATGACCCCGTTTTATGCCAGACACCACCCAAGTGGCCCCCCCCCCCCCCCCCTTTGCTTTCTCGTTCTTGGTGCTGCTCACACCTTGATTACTTGTTTTTTTTTTTTTTGTTTTTTTTGGGGTCGGGACGAGATGCAATCATTCTCATCTTATGAATGTCCAAAAACTACGTACTATCTATGTAGGTAGGTGCCAGTACGAACATGTAGTACCTTAGTACCTACTAGAGTAATCATAATACGGAGAGTACAGACAGAGTAGTATCGTCAAAAGTTCTTTGGATTGCGGATTGCGGATTGCGGATTTTTTTTTGGATTTTTTTTTTGATTTTTTTGTATTTTTTGGATTTTTTTTGCCGAGGCAACGTCGTTGGTGTTGTCGAAAACAATAAACTTTTGATATCCATCCATCCGCGTAAAAAATGTTTGGATGCGAACATGCTCGGTGCTTCCAAATGTCGCACGAAGCAGCAGTTGCTTGCACCCCATTCCAACGCGCAAACATGAAAATGGCAAAGCAATGAATGGCTCACGTAAGAATGGTTTGGAATATGGCGGGCTTCGTTATCAACATTAAAAACCAGCAAGAGTTTTTCTTCTTTGTTTCTTTCTTCTTTCTTCTTCTTTCTTCTTCTTTCTTCTCTCTTTTTCTTTTTTTTTCTTTTTTTTCCCGCTCTTTTTCTTCTGCTTTTTTTTTTCAAGGCATCTCGATCAGCACGTGTGCGTACAAAGTGGCCAGTAAATTTTTTTTTCTGTTTTTTTTTTTTAAAAAAAAAATAATAATAATAAAATTCCCTCGTCTTCTGATGCATCGAGGGCTTTGCAGCAGGCAAGGCTCCACGGCCCCCCCCCCCCCCCCGGGTGTCTCGCATCATGGTTCAGAACAGGCACCCAGGATGCAAATGCACGGAAACCGGCGAGTCCACTCCGAAATGAGGCCTTCAGGGTCACGATGGTCATCCGGGATGCGAGCCGCTCCTCCTAGCGCCGCAACAAGTGATCAAGGCGCTCGCAGCATCGTGACAAGTAGGAAAGCATGTGTATTTCAAAACGAACCCGTCGCTGAAGGACCGGGCGGACCGTTGCCGCTGGGGGGCAACTGAGGCACTTGACCTTGTTTGTACATTTAGGAGGTAAGAGTACTAGATACTTAATGTACCAGCATATTCTAGCATCGGCTCCGTTCCCGGGTTATGAGATTCTTGCTTGGACGTTTGCCGCCTGTCGATGCTACTATATATTGATTGCATAATGTAACTCTGCAACATGCACATCTACCAAAAAAGATGTATATATAAAATAAAATTTGAAAATTGAAAACGAAAGCATGAAAATGAAAATAAAAAACAGGGCAGGGAGCAAGATAGTACCTACCTAGTACCTACTAGGTAGGTAGGTACTAGGTAGTATACCGAGCACATGCTTGCTGCTGCGCTGTTTGGCGGGCACATTGGTCTGTATAGATGCTACTAACCTCTACCGCGGTATGGAGTACTACTACTATGAGTGTATAAGCTGGTACTACCGTTGTGCAGGTCTTGCAAGTACTGGGTACCCAGTAGTACTATAAGGTACCAGCAGAGTACTTACAAAGTAGTACTATTATCAGAACGGCGCTTGTACATCTGCCAAGGGAGAGGAAAAGGAGATCAAACGCCTCACCTCATGAAGCCTGTCCTTACATAAAAAAGTACTAGGTACATAAGGTAGTACAAGTAGTAATTACAAGTCGGTACTAAACAGATAAACAGAAGGGAGAAGGAACCCGGACAGGGCAGAAGTGGGTGGGGGCTGCCTCTCGTTTGGATGTTGTGCGTTGCGCTCGCTCGTGGCGGAAGGCTGCAGTGTCGAGGTGCGCTCAGTGGTAGCTTCCTCTTTTTTTTTTCTCACGTCTCCTCTTTCTGAGGGGCCATCATGGACAAGGCAAAAAAAAAAAAAAATTAATAAAAAAAATTGTAAAAAAAAATTGTAAAAAAAAATTGTAAAAAAAATTGTAAAAAAAAAAAGAAAAGAAAAGAAAAAGAGAGAGAGAGACACGGATAGACGAGAGAGAAAAATTCTTCCACCATCCATCCAATCATCATCCAAGGAGAACGACGAAGGCGCTCCAGGGCGATGGCCCCAAATTATTGTTCCTGCTTTGGGTCGGGCTTCCGGTCAAGGGAGACGATGCCCTGGCCGCTGGCTGCCGGGACCAGAGCTTCTAAGGCTTCAGCATCGAATGAAGGTCAGCAGCCCGATTGAGTGCGTCGGCCGAGATCATCTCGCGGCCCTTTTCTTTTCTTTCTTTTTTTTGTTTTTTATTATAATTTTTTTTTTTCCTTCTTTGGCATCTCACCTTTCTTCCTATTCCTCGTCAGATCGCGTCTCGGCTTCTCACCCCCCCCCCCCCCCTCCCCTCCAAGGTCTGAGAAGCTGACTCCGTAGAGCCGCTGGAATGCAAGCCCTCAAGCCTATCAGCAGCGCCCGGCTGCACACGACCGCAACCCCCGGACCCCCCCCCCCCCCTCTTCCCCCAACAGCCGCCTCTCCATGTCCTGGCCCCGCGAGAGAGCCCACTCTCCACCGTCACCGTGCTCGAACTCTCGAGGCTTGCCGGGCCAATTGGCGTTTGGTGTCGCGGCGCTACTGCCAGCAGTAGTACGAGCTGCTGCTGGGCTTTGGGGAATTGGAACAGGGCCCTGTTCGCGGAACGGCCTAGACAGCCAGCCAGCCAGCCAGCCAGCCAGCCTGTGCCTGCTCCGTACAGAGTACATACTACTAGCACGCACTCCTCGAGAAGCCCGGTACTCCGCAGCACGAGTACAGTATGGAGTAATACTTCGTGGTAGGTACTCCGTACTGCTCGCAAAATTACGCCGGTTTTGCCCATCAGTTGCTTCGGGCTGTCAAGGGGCGGGCGCCGCAAGCAGGCAAGATGATGATATTACTGCTACGCCGTACTCCGTACTAGGTAGTACGTAGTAGATATGCGCATGGGCACGAAGGAACATTGATCTGGCTGCGAAGCACTCCGGCCCATGTGCACACTTATGCACGCGCGTTTTGATCCAGCTTTTCCACGGAAGCACTGCCTGCTGGTTGTGAGGGAGCACCTGGAGGATGCCCGTTTTGATGGTGCGCGCCCCCCCCCCCCCCATTGTTGACTGACACGAGACGCCCTCCTCCATTGACCTGCCAGTACCTACAGTAGTACTTGCACAAGCTCCCGGACTTGATACCCAAGGCGACAGCAATGATTGAACGGGGTTTTGCCTTTTTGCTAGCAAGAAGCTTGTTCCCTCTTCGAGTCCGAACGGAACGGAGCGTCTGAGTAAGCAGCAGCCAACCTTCCATTTGATCCGCGCCGCAGAATGGTCTGTTCGCAGTCCCAAGCCCAAAGGCAAGGAAGGTTTCGGGCGTCTGCGCCGAGTGCCGACGCTTGTCGATACCAAGTCCATGGAACTCTCTCTCTCTCTCTCTCTCTCTCTCTTAGCCGGGCATTCCAGCAGAAAGCGCGGCTTGCAACAGCCCACCAAACGACTCGTGCGTTGGCTAAAAGAGGCTCCAGCCAGAGATCCGGTGACCAGTTTGCTGGGTACAATGACAGCCGTCCAACAGCATTTTCCTATTCGTCCGATTTCGTCAACGAACTCCAAGATGCTAAGTTGGGGGTTTTTTTTTTTTTTTTTTTTTTTTTTTTTTTTTGCGCTCTCGTCACGTCAACCCATGCCGTTGCTGGAGTGGCGCCATGCTTTGGGCGCATCTATTAGCCCAGGCCACACACAGTAGTGATGGAACGAAGCACCCATTTTGCCTCTTGAGTTTTGGTTGGTTGGTTGGTTGGGTTGTGTGGTACTACTAGTAGCAGAATAATATTTACTAGCAGCAGTAGAATCGCAGTACTACTTTACTGGTCAGGTCAGTGGCAGCATATTGTCGACAAGTTTTTGATGGCCCAAAAAATTCCGGCATCCGGCATCCGGCATCCAATAAACCCCCCCCCTATTTATTACCTGGGGTAGTTTTTCTGATCATCAGCCGCTAGCGGCATCGCCGAGCCCGGCATCAAACATTGTGGCTTCTCTCATGCTCTTGGGTTCACGTCGGCACTTGGACGAGGGTCTTGTTCCTCTGAATATGCTGAACCGAAGCAGCACTTTGAGATGGACGGAGCCGCTGCCCGCAGAGGCACAATGTGCCGGTCTTTTGATTTCCACCTCCGCCTCTCTTCAGGGTAGGTCTCCCTGAGCGTGTCTAGGCACCATCTCTCACCCCAACGCAGGTTCGCAAGCCGCAGATCACCTCGTCCCCGTCAAATGTATAATAACCAATACTACTTACGGCTCGCTCACTACCCTTGGGTCGCTGCATCGCTCCTCATCCCTCACGCCTCGGGACACGTTTTCAGCGTTCGGACGGGCACCGGCTAGAGAATGGTTTGCATGCAGATCTGCCAAACAACCAAGACTAGCTGCAACTCTAACCTCAGCTCGGGTTTGCAAGTCCCCATGAGGGATCAAGCCACTCAACTCTAAAAGAAAGAGAGGGGAAAAAAAAAAAAAAAGCCCCCAAAAGTTTGAGGTCTAGCCATTGTGGTGGTTCCATTCCGCTTCCCTTGGAAATCCACGTGGAAAGCCCGGAAACTAACGCGCCAGAAAATGAAGAGCTAGACCAAGCAAGCGTCTTCGCCCTTTCGCAGGAGTTGAAGTGACATTCGATCAACGTACCCAAGACCGCCACCTGTTATGCATGTCTCATAGTAGCGTTGTGCAAGGTTGGCAAGTTTCCGACCCCTTCCCATGACATTTGGGGGAGTTTGGGGTTCGAAAGATTGCCACGGGGTCTGTTGGTTGGGATGGGTTTGATTCGAAAATTTCAACAATGCCTGCTGCTGGGCAGTTTGATTCGTCGGTCCCTGATACTGGTCCCAAGGGAGAGAGAGAGAGAGGGGGGGGGGGGGGTTCCCAAAAAAATTCCACAAAAAAACACACACAAAAAAAAAAGCTTCCTGCTCCATTGAGTCCTCGGGGGACTGGCTGGCGCCGAGACAAAAAAAAAAAAAAAACATACCTCCCCCTTCATGAAAGATGGGCGCTAAACTAACAAGTGGGAACAAACAGGCTGGTACGACATCGACATCAGCACGAAGCAGGAGGGAGCAGCATAGAGACGGCGTACTCCACAGGTATCGTCGGGATTTTCAAGTAGCACCCCAGGATATTATGAAGCGCTACCCGGGGAGGCGGGGGGGGGGGACGCGATGTTTAAGAACAAGCTGGGACATCCCAACGCCTCGGCGAGTTGTGTGGTCTCTCCTGCAGTTTGTCTCTTGAGTGTTGGGACACAAACGCTCCGGTGATATGCTCCCCTTCTCTCTCTCTCTCTCTCTCTCTCTCTGTCTCTGTCTCTGTCTCTCTCTGTGTGTGTGTCACTGCTGCGTTTGCAGCCCTACATGTGAATAATGTGGACTGTGGAATGTTTGCTTCCCCCCCCCCCCCCTCTCGCCTTGTGAACACATGAGTCCCGTTGCAGAGTGAAATCTTGTTTGACCTAATTTTGGGATGTTTGGTTGCCGATTTTGTTTCTGGCTACCTTTGGTAGGCCTTTTTACTTGATCGGCAGAAAGGGGAGGGTGGTTTATCTCTTCAAAAACATGTCTGCACACCGTACGTGAGAGCGGTTGATGCTTGTTTCTTCTTCCATCATTCACATCTCTTTTTTGAGTTTGCCACTACATAGAATGGACCCTCTCCTCCCCCCCCCCCCGATCACAAAACGACTGCCGCCCCGCGATCTTAAGATGGGAACAATATTTTTTTTTTTCGTTTTTTTAATTCGGCAGATCGTGCCGAGGCTTTGGTGGCGTGAGAGTTGCGTCCGCCCGTGTTAAAAAAATAAAAATTTAAAAAAACAAAAACAAAAAAAAAAGGAAATACTAACTCTCATTCGCGTGTCCTTGGTCACCCACTCTTTCCTAGAATGAAATTCGAGCCAATCTTATAGATCCGTGATGAAAGAAAAGAACTTGAGAAGTATTTTCAGCCACCAGCGACGCTGGATCCAATTTGGGTCTTTGGCTGGGCCAGTCGCGCGTTGTGCAGTTTTGTTTCTCCTTCTTCTCCTTCTTCTTCCTCCTCCTCCTCCCTGCGTTTTGGGGAGCGATAAAATCACCGCTTTGAGACCAAAAAAAAAAACAAAAAAAAAACCAAAAAAAAAAAACCGCATCCGTAATTTATTTGATGTTTCCTTTTTTTTCTTTCTTCTTTTTCTTGGCCCTTTTTTTAAGTCGCTGCCTAGAAATTTAATTTTTTGGGGGTGTGTGTGTGTGTGTGTTTGTTTTTGTGTGTGTTTGTGTTTGTTTTTGTGTGTGTATATGTTTGTTTTTGTTGTTGTTGTTGGTGCAGAGCGCCAAAAAAAAAAAAAAAAAAAAAAAAAAAGCGACATGATCAAACACGCAAAATCTCATGTAGGGACCAACAGGCAATCAGAGAACCGATACGGGCAACGCAAACATGCGATTGGATGTAAGTTTGTTCGATTGATAAAATAAACGAAATAAAAAATAAAATAAAATAAAATAAAATAAAAAGATTGTGCGGAGGTTGGAAAGGCTGCTGCTGTGCGTAGAATGAATGACTTGGGGAGGAAGGGGGCATCTCGATATGAAAAACGCCAACGCTCGATGAAATCAAAAGCTCAACGGTCAGGGGGAGGAAATGAGGATTTCCATTTGTTTTTGCATGGCATGTGTTTTTTGTATTGTATGCAATTGCGGCGTACTTTGTTGAGCCATCTAAACTACCCAACTTGAAATGTAATATATATATATATAATATAAATATGGGTATACATATATGATGATGTTATAATGTTGGTGTTGAAATACATATCGTATCGAATCCAGGGGGCACTCAATCTCACAACCACCCACCCCCAATAAACAACAGGAAAAAAGTTAATAAATAGATAAATAAATAAAAATGCAAAAATCCATCATGATGATTCGCCTACTCATATTCATATTCAACGCTCCAAAGTATCAACATTGGATGAATTAATGTCGGCCGAAACCATGCACCGATCGATATATATTCGACTAACTTGGTAGTAGTAGTAGTAGTAGCTAACTCGATCATCGTTCATGCTGCCAGCTTTCCCATTGACAAGAACCGCTATTGAAAAGAAGGGAGCAGAATAAGACGCCCGCCCTCCTCCCCAACGAAAACAATAATAATAATAAAGGCGCTGATGTAAGAAATTTCGGGGCGTATACAATATTCGCTCCAACCTCCTTTTCTTCCGCTTTCATCCCTCCCGTTTTTTTAAGGCCTTTTGTTCCCAATATCCACACCGCTGATGTAGAAATAAGTAAAAGAAATAGAAAATCCAAGAAAAAGGAAGGGGGAAAAAAAGGAAAGAAAGAAGGAAAGAAAGAAAGAAAAAAGAAGAAGAAGAAGAAGAAGAAGAAGAAGGAGAAGAAGGAGAAGAAGAAGAAGAAGAAGAAGAAGAAGAAGAAGAAGAAGAAGAAGAAGAAGAAGAAGAAGAAGAAGAAGAAGAAGAAGAAGAAGAAGAAGAAGGAGGAGAAGAAGAAAAGAGCAACAAGAGCCACAGACGCAAATGGGCGTGTAAATTCTCCTTGCTTCTTCTCCATCATCTTTTTTTTTTTTTCACTCATCATCCTATCCCCCATCACTTGCATTATGTCCTCTCTGATTCAAAAACCATACTCCTCCTGCTCCTCTTCGCTTCTCCCCTCTCCATGGCATCGTCTTTGCGTTCGTCTTTCGCATCCCCTTCTGCCTCACCATGACAGGTAGTCTCTCCAGCTGGGCCCCAATTCCGCACGCGCCCAATCGACGATCGAAATACGTCCTGCGCCAGCGTCGAACCGCTGCGCGGATGATTTGTTCGCCTAAAATTTCATCGCTCTATCTAGCTGATGCCAGGCAGCCCTAGCGCGCTCCCTCACGTCGAGATCCGCGTCGTTTTGCTTCAGATGCTTCATTCTGTTAAAAAATCCCAAGTTGTTCAACTCCATTGCCCTCATGGAGAACGCCTGCCCCTCGCCCTCGTCATCTTGGATGGTAAGGTTGATGACGAGGTGGCAGACAGCGACACGCACTCGCTTGTCCCTGTTGCTGATTTGTTGATAGAGTAGCTTGAGCAGGTCCGTCTGCCTCATGATCAGCTGTCGATACTGACATGTGCTGGCCGCTATGTGCACCAGAATGTAAATGACTGGAATGATGATTTTGACGTGAGGATAAATGAGTCTAGTCTCCTGCCCTGGCGTCGGCGTTCGTCGAGAAAAGGGGTGGAGCACCTTGGCTCGCAATTTCGAAGACAAAACGTCAAAGAAGCGATCTTGCCCAATGGCGCTGACTAGGTAGTCCATCAGCTCTGTGGTGTCGTAGGGCGATTCTGCCAAGGTGGCTACCCCGAGTGCCACCATATTTCTAATGAGCTCAAGACACTGCTCCTGAACGGCGGCTTCGTCGCTGCGGGACCTCTTGAGTGAATTGAGTTCGGATTCACGGATGCTGGCGAGCCTGTCCTCTGCCTGACGCAACTTGGTTGATCTCGAAGCATCGAGCTTTTGTAGGCTGTCGTTTGCTGCAAACATCCATCGCACCTGCTCGTCAGACGGCGACGCATCCATCTCCTCATCAAGATCATCGCCTGCCGACTGAATAGGCTGTGTGTTGTACGGCGCAGCGTCTTGGCCGTCATCGCAAATCAGCTGTACCAGCCACTCAGGCCCGAGCAGCTCCAAGCAAGTTTGTTTCAGGTTAGCGCTCGCGGCGATGACAAAGTGTTTGAGAGCCCACAAGGCATTGAGACGGAGGGCGGGATTGTTGGAGTGAGCGTGCTCACAAAGGACCTGCATAACACCATTTTCGGCCAGGAGCTGATAGCTGTTAGCTTCATGCTTTTTCATCATCATTATAGTTATAATCATCATCTTCCTTCTTCTTCTTCTTCTTCTTCTTCTTCTCCATCATCTCCATCATCTCCTCGTGGGTACTGGCTATGACAGGGAAGAGGGCGAGAGACATTATGGGTAAAAGGGGTGTGTGTATATAAAAGAAAGGAAAAGAAAAGAAAATAAAAGAAAAAGGCCAGGGCATAGGGGGGGGAATGGGGGCTGACAAACATCGCGAACTGGACTAGCTTCCAAAAGCAGGTTGCAGATAGCAGCCGTGGCGGCGATTTGGACGTCAATGTCCGGGTGCTTTAAGAATCTGAAAATGGGCATGGCAACTGAGTGGTCAACCAAAGTCGTCCGCAGTATGCTGATGGATCGCGAAAGCATCCTGATAACGTGGCACGCCGCGACGATGACCGACAACGGATTGGCGCCATATCCAGATGAGACGCTGGGGTGAGGTTCGGGCTCTCCGCTGGGCTTGTCCCTCAGTCGATCTTTGATCTGCTTAGGCCGCTTGGGATACTCGTTAAGAGATTCCATCACATAGGGGACGAAGTCTTCGTCGACCAGAGCTTTTCTGTAATCTTCCTTGCCAGAGGCGACGGCGCCGATCGCTCTGAGCGTCGACTCTCTCAATCTCACACGGTGGGAGAGGAGAGGATCCCGGCCAATCTGGCCAAGCTGAGACAAGGCGGAAGGGCCTTCCATGTCCATCTCGGTATCAGGCTGGGGGGACCAGTATTTCGCCGCCTCGAGGATGGGAACGGAGCGGTAAGCTCGCCTTAGGAGCTTAGTCAACGTTTTGACGGCGCCGCAGTCATAAGCAGCCTTCTGGAGCTGTTCGCTGTCGGTGATGAGACGGGCCAACGTTGCCGGCGTCCTCTCTAGGATGAGATGCTGCGTTTCGTCAAACGAACTCTGGGATTCGGCATCATCCCTGTCGTTCTTCTCAATCAGGTCAATGAGGATGGGGACGATCAGCGTGCCGAGGCTGGCTTCCCTCCACCCTCTGCGTCCCAGACCTGCTCTGAAGAGCGACGTGAGGACGGTGGCTGCCATGAGTCTTCCGTAGCCGCTCAGAGACCTGGCCTGTAATATGAGCCACGGGATGAAGGGGCTCTCAGCGTCCTCTGATGAGTTCTCAAGGCTCGATTCTATGGCGGCGAAGGGGACGAATCTAGGCCCGGGGGTTTGGCTCGGAGTTCGCGATTCGGGGCGGTCTGGTGTATTGGCGGAAGAGTGATGATGAGAGCTGGGCGGGCTCCGGGCGGTACAGAGAGGGAGAGGCGAGGGGGGCAGCAGGTGATCCATGGCCGTCGGGCTCCGTATTTTGGTGCCGCTCAAGCCACTGGCCTCGAAGGCAATGGAAGGGAAGACGGCGAGAATGGCGGGGGAGTTGATAAGCCGAGTTGCCCTGTACTTTGAATCCCCAAGAATGGCCGCCACCGCCCCGAGGATGGGGCCGATCTGGGTTCCTTGTGGAGCCTCTTTGGGGAAGGCCTCATATAAGCCGTCGCTGTAAGCCTGCGCTTCGGCCCCCGGTACAACATGGCCCTGGCTGACGGCGAAGCTGGCCAGCCGCGATGCGAGCATATCCAACACGCCCGAGTGTACTAGGGCCTGCTGGTGCCGTTCGTCTCTGCAGATGCGAGATAACAAGCTGGCCGCAAGCTCTACCTGGGCCTGCTGTAGGCGGCTCGATGATGTGGTAGCAAGTATGAGACATAGGGACTCGAGGTGATACGGCGATGAGAATATAGTGTCGGCGAGAGATAGGATGTCGAGGGCGGATGGCGGGGAAGCCAGAGCAGCCGCATCCGCAATGCTCGTGATGGCTTTGAGAGCGGCGACGACGATTTGCGGTGCGTTGGCATTGGGCGATGTGCATGCGAGGATCGCCGGGAGCGCTCGGGAGGCGTGGATGGACGGGAGAAATGGAGGACCACCTGCAAAAGAAGCATCCAAAAGTCAGCATCGGCGCAGGAACGAGAGGGGATCGACGGAGCCCCCAACGTAATAGAGCTCAGAGCACATACCCTTGGCAAAGCTTGTGATGATCTGCAAGGCTTGCAGCCTCACATTGTCTTCGTCTGACAGGGGCCGGCGGCTCGGCAGCTGCGGCCTAGCATCCTTGATCGTATTCGCCTTGGATGTAGAGCGAGCCGACGACAAATTCCTCACAACGGGCTCCAGCACGCCCAGGCTGACCCATGTCTCCTTTTTCTGGTGGTGTCCAACTATCTCGTTCTTCAGAGCCTGCAGAGCTGCCGACTGCTCGGGGCATGTTTTGGCGTTCCGTAGCTGAGCTAAAATCGGGGAGCTTTGGGGGCGTGCCATGGAGATGGGAGTGTCGGCGGTAATGGGATATATATATATATGTATATATGTATATATATATATATTATATGATATATGTATATTACGTATAATAGCGGAGAAAAGCTGGAGAAGAGTAGAGAGTGCTGTGAGCTCGTGGTTTTTGTTTATTAGTGGTAGTTGGATTAAGATACGATTGCTTATTATTGCTGGATTGCCGATAGACGCGTAAGCGCTCGCCGTAGGCCGTGATGCCGAAGCAATCGACAACAAGAGGGAGGACGGATGCGACTTGAAGGAGCTGGTTTGGCCTCGTGAGGCGAAGGAGAGAGATTCAGCGCAGGCGGGAAGAAATAATCAAGAGCCCGTAGCAATGGGGCGGCTGGAGCAATAAGACGGAAAGGCGGAAGGAAAGAAGGAGGAGGCGAATATAGCGATGGAGGCACGGAAGCGTAAACAAGGTTGCGATATCAATCCAGGAACCATCAAATATTGACACGGCTGCTCTTGTTGTTCTTGCAGTCTGACGGGATTGTCACGCCAAAAAGCAAGTTCCGGCGCTGTGGCACGTGCATTGTTGTTTATCTTATCGGATCTCTCGCGCGCGGGCAAGTGGCTTTTTTTTTTGTTTTTTGACGTCTCCACAAAAAGATGAGTAATTGATCGTGGGCCAATTGGCGCATGTGACGAAAGCGGAGAGCAAAAATCGAAAGGGGGTTTAATAAAGAAAAAAAAGAGAGAGAGAAAGAGAGAGAAGGTGAAATAAATTCTGAAAGACTCGGGTTTGACGGACTCTTTTGAACTTTTTTTTTTTTTTTCATTTTTTTTTTTCATGATTATTATTATAAACGTCATCTGTTGCCATTCGCCACGGATTAGGTACCAGTTCTTTGGTTGACAAGATGAGGGTACCTCTTACTGATGGTTACTGTTGGCTCCAAGACTACGGAGTATACTAACAGCTTCCTGAAAGCCCCTACGGAATGTGTTGCATAACAATGTACTTTGCCCATGAGGATACGGGAGAACTTGGAACATGACTACCAAGGTACCAATGTATATTATAGAGTCGCCATGCTTCCACAGAACAAAGCCGAATCGTCTGTGTACTACCTAGGTACCTGGCAGTGCTAAACTTTGCAGAGGGAGTACGTGAGTTACATGAGTGCGTGCGCAGAGGGTAGGAGAGGTACCTTGCCTCAGTACCTAACTCATGCTCCTTTGCGCAAGGAGAGAAGACGGATCATCCGCTCCGATCGCCGGCCATCAAGCTCCGAGTTCTCGTCTACAAAACTCACCGGGTTCGATTTTCTGTACGACATTTTTTATTGTATTTTATTTTAATCTTTTTTTTTCCCTCTGCCGCAAGTGCTTATCTCTTAGTGGTTTGGTGTACGGGTAATTACTATAAAACTCTGCATCTGGTCGTGGCGGCGTAGGATTTACACAGAGACGACGAGGGGCTCCCTCTACGGTATGCTTTTACATACATAGGATGCTTACCTCACGCTCTGCATTCTATCATGGGTGATTTTCTGCTCTATATGCCGTATTCTGTAGCACGAAGTAGCAGCAGCAAAAGTCGTCCAACACCAGCAAGTAGGGCAGAAAAGCCTCCCCCCCCCTGATGAGACTTGCTGCTGCCACACATCAGAAAATGGAAATGAAAAGAGAGAGAGAAAAAAAAAAAAAAAAAAACTCCCGCTGATGCTAGACATGTCTGAAAAGCTCAAGTCTCGGTCTCGGCCAACGAATCACCGGGTTTGATTTCGCCACGAGCCCGCAACAACGGGAGCTTGTTGAACCACGGCTTGTGTCCGCCAAACGACAAGTCATTGCTTGATTTTCGTTCCATCAGGCATCTGGGGTCGGTCTGGGGTATTGTGATTGTGATGAGCACAGGAACGGAGCATTACCACATACCTCCTTACTACTAGTAGTACTACTAGGCTAGGTACTACTAGGTACTACCAGGTAGGGAGGGTATAATACATTGGTATTAGTATTGCTAGTTGTGCTCCGTAGTAGGCATCGTGATGGAGCCTGTGCATGGTTGTACGTACATGCGGGACGGGGGGGACATGACTCAAAGAATCGGTCAAGGCGAGGTGAAGCGAGCAGCTGTGAAGATGGAGACGTGGGCCTCTCGCGTTTTGTTCATGAATGAAATCTGGCATTTGCAACCTGGTGGTTCCAAAGCATGGCAAATCATTCGATAAGAAGCGCAGTGAAAAAGAGTCCATTTCCGGAAAGCAAGCGAGTGCGGAGTATTCTGTACAATTGTGCTCTTCTTCTTCTTCTTCTTCTTCTTCTTCTCCTTCTTCTTCTTCTTTTTTTCTTTTTCCTTTTTTTTTTCTTTTTCTTTTTCTTTCTTTTTCTTTCTTTTCTTTCTATTTTTTTTCTATTTTTTTTTCTCTCTTCTCCCCATCTCTTGTGCTCCGCTCCGCTTGGCCCCAGTGGGTGGTGAATGGGCTCGGACATGACCGATTAGGTCAAAACTTCACGATATTGCATGCTTCAAATCTTGGCCTGCTCTTGGCTCTACGGTCTAGCCAACAGTTTTGACAAACAAAATTACATAAATAAATAAATAAAATAAAATGAAATAAAATAAGAAACAAGGAAAGGAAACACACACAATTTTTTTTTTCTTCTCCCCTTCTCATTCTTTCTTTCTTCTTCTTCTTCCTCTTTCCCACGTACCGTGACGGTACCGATTCATGTCTCGTTGAACCCGCCACCGAGCAGCCGCACACAGGCACAGGTACCTGAACATTGACCAATGCTGCTGCGAAATCTCGGGTACCAGCGCGGGTTTGTTGCATATTCCCGATAATGGGGATCCGTCTCACTGCTGCAAAGCGCCAGACAACAAGATTCAATTGCCTCTTTTGTTCTTTGTAGCTTTGTCTCGATCGATATCAAAAGCCCCCTTTGTTCGTCCGTCCCTCGGCCTCTCTACCTCTGCATACACGCATATTACATATTCGCCTCCGCGTGCTTATACACATATCCGACGCCGCTAATCCTCCTCCGGTCTTTCTTTCGCCCCCTTCTGCCGATTCACACAATTCGCTGGCCATTGGAGACCTTGTGACTAGTAACTTATTTTAATAAACTTTTGCTTGCTCGGTGAGCCCTTTCGGAACTTTGCTCTAAAAAAAAAAAAAAAAAAAAAAAAAACTTCAAGATCTGGCTTGTTCCAGAGATCCTGTCTCACTTGCATCGCCAGCAGCCGCTGCTCGGCCGGCTGTTCCGATTCTGGACGGCTGATGGACATTTGATAACCGGACCGCAATTCGACCTCTTTTTTTTTTTTTTTTCTTTTCTTCTTCTTCTTCTTCTTCTTTTTTTCCCCCTTCTCCCCCCCCCCCCCCCATCTCTTTCCTCTTGGACCTCCCTCTGTCTTCGCCGGCCTGAAGCCAATCTCCTCGACCTGCTCTCTTTGCTCTCCCACAGTCTCTCCCTACACATCTCTCTGTATAGAAAGCCATAATCAGGAGCTCGAACCTCGCGCTCCGATGATGCGCCGCAGGAGACCATGTTGAAGACGTCTCCCATTCTCTCCCCATCCGCCAACGCCTCGCCCACCAGCTTCCACAATGCCTCGTCGAGATCGTCGCAGGAATCCGCCTCGTCCCATCCGTCGCAGCTGCCGGCCGTGAGCCCCAAGCCAGCCTGCCTTCGCCGCCGGCTGTCGTCGCAATCAGCAACGGCAGCTTCAGTCTCGGCCTCGTCATCGGCCCTGTCTCCCGGCCACCCACGCCGGACTGGTGCCTCTGCCAGCGAGATCCGGTCCCCCTCTCGTGCCTCTTCCTCCTCGTCTGCTCCCTCTCCGTCAGCGCCGCCCACGACCGCGGCCACGAAGACGATGGTGACGACGACGACCAACTTGGGCTCCAGCCGGGCCTCGCCCGCTCCGGCCCAGCTTTGCAACGCTCTTTCGCCCAACAAGCGGCGGATCGCTGCCGCTTCCGCACTGCCTCCAGAAGCCTCGTCCATCTCTCCCACCAGATTTTCGAGCTCGGCTGCCGCTCAACGGTCCGCCTCTCCTCAGGTTTCGAAGCGGGCCAGGCCCGAGGAGCGACCGCCCCATGTTTTGCCCCATAGATATGAGCTCTGTCCTGTGGACCATATGGTCGAGCTGATTGCGCACATGTTGGGAGAGTTGATTGCCACCAATGACGCAATTCGCATATCGAGCGGCGGGTTGACGCGCTTTCACTCCAGGTAAGCATGCCGTGCTTTGGATAAAAACATTCTGTACTCCCCCTTCTTCTTCTTCTTCTACTTTTTTTTTTTTCAAATTTTTTGGTCGTTGTTGTTTTTGTTCCTGCTGCTGTTGTCGTCTTTTGTTGCGCGTCTGACTCGGCCGTTCGTTTGCAGAACCGCCCCTGGCATCTCGGTCAGAGATTATCTCCATCGCCTCGCTAGACATGCCACCCTCACGCCTCCTCTTCTCCTGGCCATGGTCTATTACATTGACCGGCTCTGCGCCCTCTACTCGGAATTTACCATCAACACCCTCACCGTCCACCGCTTTCTCATCACCGCTGCCACTGTTGCTGCCAAGGGTCTCTCCGACTCGTTTTGGAACAACACCACCTATGCGCGAGTGGGCGGTGTGCGTGTCGCCGAGCTGAAGCTCCTTGAGCTTGAGTTTCTCTACAGGGTCGACTGGAGAATAGTGCCGAACCCGGAGATTCTGGTGGCTTACTACCAGGGTCTGGTGCAGAGGGCCCCGGGTTATGAGCTTGAGTCAGACGGCTCGACCGATGATGACGACGACGAGATTGACGACGATGACAACCAAGAAGAAGTTGTGCCGCAGTAGGCACTAGGGAAACCAAAAGAATAGACACATGCTGCTGTAGTTTCCCCTCCCCCCTCCTCTCGGAGAGTTAGGCCGGCCGATGATGAGAAGCGGCCGATATCAATGATACCCTACCTTTTTTTTTTTCATCCTAACACCTTAATCTGTGTTCACTTATGATTCTTCTTCTTTTCTCTTCCTGTCTTTCTTCATCAGACGTCATCTCATTGGCCTTTGCTGCCTTCGCATTACGCATCTCAGATCGCTACCCGCAAGGAAAGCGGTTTACATTTCTATTTTAATTGCTACACATGCAGGCCCATTCGTTGGGCCCAAGGGAGGGTAACATACTGCGGTGGACGTAGGAACTGGCGTTTTATAGGCGTCTCAGACGGGGTATTTTAAACCCCCCCCCCTCCCCCCCTTTTTTTTTTTTTTTTCGTTATCCTTGCATTGGATAAGAGATAGGCGGCTCTGGTGGTTCTTGCAGTTGAAGATGCCTATGCATATGAATTGACTACTATTTATTTAACCACGAGTTGAGTTGCGTTGCGGGCTTAGTATCAGCGTTGGCAGCTGGGTCGTGTGTATATGATAATAGGTTCGTTGAGCTTTCTGTCTAAAGGCAACAAGCACATGGGAATTAAAGTACGGCCCCGTCTCCACGTTATAGGTAGTTGACACCGCTCAATCAAAGAATGAACATATCAGATGCTCGAGGCAGTAGTTGGCGAAACCACCAGCTCATTGAGAGTTGACAGAAGCACTACTAGATACTATTTAGTTGAAACTTACTTACTGTAGGAGCTGGCTTTCAAAGTTTGTATTTATATAAGCATAATCGATTATGATAAGTTCTTTCCATCACATTTGTGTACTACTTATCGGGTCTGCAGGCACCTGCTCAACACAATTGGAATTGCATAAATATTTTATCCCTCCATATCCGTATATCCGATCTAACATACTTGGTAGATGCAAATCTCGCCCCATTTGCAAGTCGTCCCGAAACTCCCCATTGACGAAACGAAACATTGGCCTCCGCTCCTTTGCAGGATGTTTTCTCTTGGAACTAAACAAGGCGCCGTGCTCTCAGAAACGCACAGTAAAATGCGCACTGGTTTTTTTATCTGGTAATAGGACTCCTCCATATCCCCAGAAATTGCTGTTCAAACGTTCTTAGAAATTGACACTCTGGTCAGCAAGTCGGAACCCGGATTACCTTGCATCTATGGCTTTCAAGACTCATCGTCTACGAGCACATATTCTTGACGGCCAGGAAAGTTGTCAAGTCATGCAAAAACGCGAATAGAAATTCGAGGGCGTATTCTAACATCTTCGTTCGGATAGGCTGTGAGGAAGATGATTCTAATAGCGGGTTCGCCGCGGTCCTGGGACTGGGCCGGGGAGCTGATGCAACTCAAGGCTGCGGTGGTCCCTCTGCGCCGTCAAATATATCATGGCCGCCGTCGTGGATAGTGGCAGAAGCAGCACGGCTTCCGCCAGTGTCGACTGCAGAGCTATCACAAACGGCAACCAGATTTGCAGAGGGTACAAGACCATTCGCCGGGGGTTCCTATAATCGCAACGAGGGTCAGACGGACCATGGTCTCTTTTCGTGATGCCAGCAGGATTGCACGCGTGGATTGGCGTACTCTAACAAATACCGGTTGTGGATCCAGACGAGAGAGATTCCCGTCAGTCCCCAAGAGAGCAGCATCCTGCATTCCCAACATTAGCGTACTGTGTCCGAGAGACCTGGCAGAGACGGAACAACCACACACCCAAATGTCATCACCGGGGCCCAAGAGAAGTGCAGCTGTTGGCTCCCCGGCAAGAGTATCAGCACTGAAAGACACATGTTGGCTTGCAACACCCATGCCTGCATTCTTGCCGGGGACGCCAACACCATCCACCAGCTCATTTAGAGTGAAAAAAAAAAAAAAACAGCTCAGAAGTTGAAGCGATAGATGTGGCGATGGCGAGAGTTGCGATGACCCCCCCTTTCTTCTTCTTTCTTCTTCTTCTTCTTTTTTTTTTAACTCCTTCCTTCTGCCCAATCTCGACGGGAAAAGATAAAGTAGATACAGGGCTCTTGCGTATAGGAATGGCTCTGCGTGAACACGAGTGAAACAGTCGCCAATGGAAGACTGGCGAGTATAGAAAACGGGAGAAAAGAGAGAAAGAACAGAAGAGGAAAGATGCCTTTGGAAGTGAGACAAGTGAATGGCGAGTTTTTCACAGCCCCAGAGACTTCTCGCGGCTTACTGCCCCTATCGAGAACGCGCAAGGTCACCGAAGGGCGGATTGAGCAACCTACCCAATGCCACAATGGGCGAGCCACTGGGCGAACCACTGGGCAACGGCGCTGATCCCACCAGTCAATTTTTCACACGTCGGGTGAGACGCTGATATACATACAATACATCAAGGTACAAATGTGGCTGCCCCTGTCATTACGAGCTTTGGAGCACAACCCCCTTGGATACGCGGCGTCCAATCAAGCCGAGATTCCCACCGGAGTCTGCCGCCGCCTGTTCCAGAGGAGGCTCGCAATGCGGCCAGAGGTCGATGCTAAACAGCCCAGAGGCCTCCAGGCTGCGTGACATTGCATATTTGGCGGCTGGCCACGAATGCGTGGCTGGGTGTGGTTGGCTGTGATTGCGCCCTCGGTTGTGGTTGGACATGATGGCTTTTTGGTCACTCTTGTCTGCATCCTCCGAGTTGAGGGGGGTCGCGATGGGCTGCCCGGAGGGCTTCCTTCCTTCGCGTGTTACGGTTTGCGCCGTAAGGCCATGAGATGAGTCGCTCGCCTTGTATAAATAGGTTTCCCCCTACTACAAGGTGATCAACTCGGCACTTTAGACCATTTTGCAAGCACACATTCTCGCCAATCATATTGGCTCCAGAGCCTTCGATGTACTAGGGCATCTTCATGAACACACACAACGCTCACCTTTCCACCTAAACTGCGAGTCCAGATTTGATGCAAGCAACCCTGTCTGAATGCGGACGGGGAAGAACACGGCAATCGTGCAGAGCTGGACTGGTATAGAAACACCATGGACATACGAACCCAACCAGCCAGATGCCGAGGACGAGAACGACCGAGCTTCAGCATATAAAGCTATGGCGGCATGTGGCTTCGCAGCTGCACTGAATATCCTATCTGCACAGCCCACAAGGGACCCCGGAAGTGGATCATGTTGGAAGATGTATCCCGTGAGACCAGCAGCCTTGTCCATCTACCCAAGCATGCGTAGAATCTCGCAGCGCTAACAAGGGGGGGGGGGGGGACAACAGATGGGCAATGCATGGGCGTTGCCGGACCACGTACGCCTACCCTCATTCATCGGAGGGCCGGATTCGCGTGAGATATGCCTTGCCCTGGTGGCGGCCATGACCTGCGCGCACTGGAGCTGCGTCTTCAGCCTTTTCGACCAGCCTCGATGGCGGCACCAACTCCTGCCTCGACTTATAACCGCCGTGCTCGTCACGCTTCTTCCCCTGGCAGCCATTGTGCGGGACCCGGCTGTGGTCTTTCTTCGCCTTCTGCCTGTCGTTACGGATGTTTTCCTGTCAGCCTATCTCGCCCTAGATTACGCCCGTGGAAGGAAGTCGAGATGCAGCTCCACGATCTGATATACCGCGACGGAGACGATTGTACGAGCAAATTGCCTTGGATAGATTACGTTATGCTCTAGCGTTCAGCAGCTTCAGTCTATATAATCCCGGAGGATGAGTTGGCCCATGAACAGCTGGACTTGGTTAGGGTTGGATGGAATGATTGTTATTATACACGGGTCTTTCTCTCTCTCTCTCTCTCTCTCTTTTTTTTTTAATGCATATACGTATAAAAAAAGCAATACTCTGTAAATAAGAGCTGCTGAATAGCGCAGATAATTTCACGATTCAACATGGAGGGATAATATATATTTACACTCTATTTAGTCGCCCCCTGGCATCAGTAAGGCATTCATCGTGTGTATCAACAAAGGCCAATTAATACCTTCCGGGAGAGAAGGTGCTTTTTTTTTGTGTCTGTATATGTGAACTATTTTCTATAGCCGTAGCACATGTTTTGAGCAAATCGCGTATACTCTATAATGATCCTTCAGTGTCGTCGCAATTGACATCGCATCCACCACTCATGATAAAAACGCCCCCCCCCCCAGAAAACCAAAAAAAAAGTAAATCAAAAAAAAAAAAATCTTCGATGCCGCTATACATGCTTTGTGATGGATATAATCTGACAAACCTCAACGGGCTATGTGAACAGGGACTATGTACAGTTGAACAAACTTGTATATACTTTTGAACATCTTTCTGGACAAGAAGAAGAAGAAGAAGAAGAAGAAGAAGAAAAAGACCAGCTGCATCATGAGGTGCAGACATACCCCAACCCCCCTCCAAATCAATGCAAAACGGAGTCGATGGTAAATCATCCCAAACGCCCCCCGTTTATTATGAACCGGTACAAAATCTCAATCACAGGGAAATCCGAGGGCAATGCGAAAAATGGCCCTGTCTTCGTGTCATGCAATGTATGTTATCTCTAGGAGGAAATGTCGAGCCAAAGAAGGGCAGCGCTATGCAGTATGCGTAATGTTTTGGTGTGATTCGGAACCAGCATTTTCTATTACTTGATGAGGCGCAAGTTATGAAGCAAGGCCATTCGATGAGGCCCGTGGAATGTGAAAGTATGAAGAGCTAATATAATAATAAACACGTCGTAACGAAGGGGGATGTTAGTTTGGTACAGCAGAGAAGCCATGTAGGGGGCCATATTGATGCCGAAGACGGAGCTGTATGCGCGCGTGGTAGAGTAGACAGGGCCAGCCACGTTGCTACTCTGAGGGCGACCAACGTTCCGCTTGATTCGATACCTCCCGCGAACCCGGGTCGCGATAGATGACCTTGAGCTCAGTGATCCAGTGAGTGGCTCTGTCTGAAAGCAAATAATCCCGACGGAGAAGTGTGCCAATATGAGGTTGACCAGGAGGTGCGGATAAGGTGATGTAAAAGAAAGCCAGACGAGGCAGACCTGGTGACATGTGAAAGGTGCGTCGCAGACCCAACGTTCATATAAACGTAAAAGGCATGGCAAAACATTCGTGTGTCTCCAAATCGTCTATGCGGTGGCACCCTCAGATGCAAAGCAGGCAGACCTACCGCTGTACTCTTGTCCATGTTGCCCATCTTTGTTCGTGACCAAAACGAGTATAGAATAATTCGGTGGACGAATTAGACAGCTTTTTGGTAATGAAATGACTGCTGCAGAGCATTCGGCCGCACCGATATTGCCAGGTAAGTGAGTAAGCGATACCAGCATCCCGCCGCTGGGAGCTTGTCTGAGGCCTTGGAAACCCAAAACCTAGAGACGCCGGTCCAGATTCCTAGACCGTGGGTATCATCACCCTCAATAGCCATCCAACACCAAGGTCGAGAGGCGCGTGTCCATGGTTCGCGGGCCTGGATGTCGTGATCTCCAATCGCCATGCGGCATCTGCCCAAGTCTCCCAGACACTCCATCCAAGTGTCTTCAAAGGCAGGACGGGGCATCACAAAAGAGTGCCATCATATTGTATAAGTGATGTAGATGAAGATGAGTATATGCTCCGTGAAACAGGGCATGCTATGGCGGAGTAGTTCAAGAAATGAATGAACGCCGCGACGCCACATCCGTGCGGGCATGGCATGTTTCGATGCCAGGTGCCGCCGCAGTGTTGGATATGCAGAAAGTGTGCCGGCTTGCTGGAAGAAAAGTCGTGGTGCTCGTTTGAAGAAGAGTACTACAAAGAGTTGTTAGATCTTGCGCATTGCCGTTGTTCAGAGCCAATATGGCCCACCTCGTGTGATTTCTGCTTCCTCAACCTCTATACACTTGGTTTCAACCATGACTTATCCGGCATATACGCCTTTGACTGAGGGATTTTTTCCGGGAAGGGGGGGGGGGGGAGGGGGGCTTCTGACCAAATCAAAGCGGCGCCTGGCCTTTGGCAATCGTTTGGAGTAGAGCGCGACCTCGACGTTTCCATCGCACTGATGATATTGCTTTCCTCTCCTTGGGTCACTGTAAGGGGCATGGGGAAATTCCCGAGTCTTTCTCAGATATTGTGCCCATCTGGTAGAGTAATCGCCGGGCGTAGCCGTAATCTCCGCGGTCCAGGAACTGGAATTGGAAGTTGTAGATTGTCGAGAGCTCGATCTCTCCGCTGTGCTGCCAGGAATATCATGGCGGCTGTTGTGGACAGCGGTAGAAGCAAGACCGCCTCCGCAAGCGACGGCTTCAGCACCATCACAAATGGTAGCCACACTTGCAGTGGATAAAGTATCGTCCGCTGGGGGTTCCTTCAAAGAAGACTCAGCAATCTATTGCCGACCTCCTGTTTCTCAAGGCAGGAATGGACAAAGCAGACAGAACTTACTCTAGAAGATATGACTTGTGAAGGAAAGCAAGGAAAATCCCAGTCAAGCCCCAGGCGGCAAGCATTCTAGCTCCACGTATAAGCACAGGATATTGACGAATCAAAGCAGCGGTAAGATGATGGTCACTTACGCAAATGTTGCCGCCGGTGCCCAAGAAAAATAACTCTGTTGGCTTCCCGGCAGGAGGACTAACATTGAGAGAGAAATGTTGATCTGCAATAGCCATTTTATTTGGACCATCGCAGATGTTGGCGAAACTATTCGGATGAAATGATTTCCTTTTTTTTTTTTTTTTTCAAAAAAGAAAAACTGAAGGTTAAACAAGGTTACGGGAAGAGATCACAGAGACAAAGCATTAGACTATTGCCACTTTTGAAACAACTGATGGGGTGAAGTATGCCGAATTAAGTTGGTGGAGTGCTATATGCGAGGTAGCTTGGAGAGGATATGAACAAAGGTATTAAATAAGAAAAGAAAAAAAAAGAAGGAAAGAAAGAAAAAAGAGGAGATTGGATGGAACGAGACACGAGAGGCGCTTTTCTGACAAATGAGGAAATAGGGCAGAAGAGTGAGAGAAGGGCGAAAGAGGAAAGCAAGGGAAACCAGAAGCTTCATCGGCCATCCATTCAGGCCAGATTTGGCTATGGCAGGGCCACAACGTCACCAATATAAAGCCCGAGAGCGGAGAGATGGGACGAAGGGGGGCGTGTTGGTATCGGTGTCACGAGAGTCTGGTTTCCCAGCCTCCTCAATAGTGCCAACCCTTAGAAGAGACTCCATGCCAACCCTTAGAAGAGCCTCCATACGCTGGCCGCGGGGGAGATGCCACGTCCAGGGTGATTCGCAAGGCAACCGCATAATATGGTGTGGTGGCTGAAACAGCAGAGCGATTGGCTTTCTCGGTGATTGGCCTGGTAGGATCCAATAGAATAGTCCTCCCGGAGGTGAGGGGTATTCCGTGTTGGAGCGATGTTACTCTAGAGATATTATACCTGCTGGTGTTTCCGTAATGAGGTTCAGCAAGGACAGACACATGCGAGCCGCTTCACCGTTGCCAGATGTTCGTGCAATATACCTTCCACCAAACTTTGAGCGAAAATCTCCAGCCTTGAGATATCAGAACCCACTCTAAAGACATCTTCTAGGCCCATGTTGGAACGCCATCATGAAACAGCCATTTCGTGCCCGGCCACTACAAAACATAACCAGACCGTCGGGGCGCCACAGATCTACGAGGCGGCCCAGCAGCAGAAGCAGAGGACGACGACGACGACGACCACGACCACGACGACCACGACCACAGACCTCGATAGTAGCAGGCTTTCCATTTGCCACACCCTTGCTGCCTGGGGGTTCACGGCGACTTTAAACATCATCCCAGCGCAGTTCAACAAGGGCTCCGAGAGTGGAGGATGTTGGAAGACATATCCAGTAGGGCCAAGCAATCCCGACTGTTCACAGAAGTGGCCGCTCTGGAAGCTGAGATGACAATAGACTTGCAGCCCCGTGGCGGCGAGAAGCCAGGCTCGCTTGTTCTTGTTCCGTGATGGGGAATATTCTTGCGAAGTCTTTCTGTTGCTCGTAGCGGCAGCAACTTTCATACACTGGAGTTGCGTGCTTCGCCTTTTCAGCCGCCCAGGATGGAGGGATAAATACTTGACACAGACCATAACGACGGCCTTCATCGCTCTTCTCCCACTTGCGTTGGTCGTTCAAGACCCGGCCACGGTCTTTCTTCGCATATTACCCACCGTCATAGATGTGTGTGCCTCTGCGTGCCTTGCCTTGGACTATTTCCATGAAAAGGCTATCATGAGCTGGACGTTTTGAGCCCTCCCGACGACTTTGCAAAAGCAGCTGAGGCCTTTTTTGACTCCGAAAATACAGGCAGAAAAGGTCGGAGTACGCAATAGGGATGAATATATTCGCAACGATTTTCGTGTTATTGTTTCATCATCATCTTCTTCTTCTTCTTCTTCTTTCTTCTCTTTTTTTTCTTTTTTTTTTCTTCCCTTTTTTTTCTTCTTTTTCTTCTTTTATTTTTTCTTTTTTCTTTTCTTTTTCTTTTTTTTATTCTTTTTATTTCCTTTTTGTTCTTCTTATTCCCTTTTCTCTAAATGTAAATAAATATGATCGGTTCCCTTCATTCCATCGGCTTCCAAAGTAACTAATGTAAGCCTTGTCCATCCTAATAGCACAAACGTCAATACATCTTCAATCATTTGCAGAGGAATAGATTCAACGCATCAGTCCTGTGTTATTTGCATAAAGCTCTCCAACTATGCGGGTAATCACGCCTCTTTAGCAACGCACTGGAATTTTCATCCAACGCTACAATAACACGTAATACCAACATACTGAGTGATGACGGCCCTCACATGAACCCGTTCGGTAGGAGAGTAGACTGCGTGTTGGCATCAGACTTTTCCAAGAGCAGACCGACACTTGCGAGAGATTTCGGCACACTCGACACACATCTCCCCTTCTTGACGGCGTAAATCAGAGCCGGTAAACTCACAGGCAGCCCTCCCGTATCTGCAGGACATAATCCTTTGGGTCTTCTTTTGCATCCCTGCGAAGCAACTCGTTTATATGGTGCGAGGACGTTGGCGATGGAACAACTCATCATTTTGCCAGGCATCATTGGCTCTCGGTCAAGCCATCTGGACCTGTGTGAAAAGCTTAGGCTCTCTCTCTCTCTCTCTCTCTCTCTCTCTGTCTCTGTCTCTCCCGTGCGTTGGTTGCCTTGTTTCATGATTGCAGGGGAGTGCCGGTTTGAATGTAAACAAAACTGTGGCGAAAAAAACAAATGACACCCTCCTTATCGTAGAAGTACTGAGGCAAGGGTAGAGGAAGCTGGAATGTGGGTTCCAGGACAACTGCTGACGAAAAAGGAAAAGAAAAAAAAGAAAGAAAAAAAAAAAGAAAGAAACCCCACCGGCCCCGCATGTAGTTCCGTATTCGGCACAAGAGCCAGGCACGGAGGCAGTTCAGTTGCGGTACCTTATCGCAATCAGAGACCCAGACAACGAACGACGACTCCCTGGGCCGGGCCGAAGAAACAGCACAGCACAGCACAGCACAGCACAACCCCTCCGCAGTCCAGTTATTCGGTGCTTCGCAAAAGGGGCTCCGGCTCTGCTCTGCTGTTCGGGCAATATGCGCGCCATCGCTCTCTTGTCGGCCCTGTGCGCCGCGGCTCTTGTCCAGGCCGACTTTCACGCGGCGCAAATCTACATCCAGCCGGTCGAAAACTCGGAGCCGCCCAGCCTCCTGGCCGAGATTGCCTACGACCCCAGCATCAGCGCATCTTCCTCCATCATCTCCTACGAGGCCCCCGAGATTCCTGAATCTACCAAGCTGGTCCGCGTGGGGCTATACGACCCAAAGTCCTCGCGGTGGATATCAGGCACGACTGTCGCCTCGGCAGACAACTTCGGCAAGGGCTTCTCGCCCAACTTGGTACTGTCCATCGACGAAGATGGAGAGGTTCTGAGCGCTGCCGTCAAGGGCGTGAGGATCGACGCGGGCCAGACGAGGGATTTTGGGCCGCAGGCTGTAGTGCTGCCGGCGCTCAAGGGCAAGCAGCCAGAGCTGAACAAGCCGGTTGTTCTGTCGCCGGAGGGGAAGAAGGTCGAGGAGGAGGAGAAGACGATACTCCAGAAGTACGCCGCGTTTCCCATTGCCAAGACAGCTCATAGTGCTAACCGTAACCGTACACAGATACTGGTGGATGATTGGTATCGTGGTGTTCCTGGTAATGAGTGGAGGAGGCGGCGAGAAATAGAAAAGACAATATTCACAATTGACGCGTACACGCACATCAAGCTACGACTAGGCGCTTCCGTGACGGCATTCTCCCGCAGCGCCTCTTTGTAGACGCAAAATATATATATATTCATGAATTCACGACGCTGCTGGCCCACTCATCTGCGCATCCACGACCTACGCGTTTGGCACCGCATCACAATATATTTATTGCATTCTTTAATTTTCCAACGATATATCATCCTAGGTAGCCAGCCCTTTGCCTGTTCCCCCCAGTCTGCCCTTTGATTGTTTGCTCCCGAGAATGAAAACACGTGACCGCCAGATGCAAATCTCCATACCCGCTAGTACTTAATTGGACTAGCCCTGTTATTGCCCACCCCCAAGCTAGACGCCTTCCATTGGTGAGAAGTCCTTCCATCTTAAAAGCAGCTGAGGCACAACCCGATCCACCTCAAGCTCACATTCCCTGCTTATACCTTACCAAACCACTTGACCTTTTCACTCTGGTCAAGAGCAATTCATCACTCGGCCTCTCGCCAAGCATCAGACTTACCAAGCCACTTTTCGCGGATTTGCCTGTGCCCAAATAAAAAAAAATGTCGGACGGGAACGGAGTCACTAACCCTCACGCTGAGGATTCCTTTGCTGAGAGCAAGGGCAAAGGAAAGGCGGCTCGGGAGGACGTTCCCCACGACACTGCTATGGATGAGGATGAGAACGACGATGAAGACGACGACGATGAAGACGACGAGGAGGAGGAGGAGGAGGAGGAGGTGAGTCCATGGGTCGCCTGGCCCCATTCCACTTCCCGTTTGCACTGTCAGGTAGCTAACGTAGTCACGAGTAGGCTGCTGAACCAGGTAAATGTTCACCACCAATCATCCCATTCCCCACTCCCAAAAAAAAAAAAAAAAAAAAAAAAAAGCCATGGACTGTCTAACCACCCCAAGCAGACGAGGACGGATTGGAGGAAATTGATCTGAACAACATCGTCGAGGGTGGACGCCGCACTCGTGGTGCCAAGATCGACTACGCCAGAGCTGCTGAACAGACCCCAGCGGACGACGATGAGGATGAGGATGACGACGAGGACTTCCATCCTCCCAACGAGGACACTGAGATGGAGGGCTAAGCAAGCGGGCCTGTCGATTTCCGGTACCATTGAGCGGCTGGCAGGGTTTGCGATGTTGATGCTTATGGATTTTCACCAGCACGCGGGTTGGAGGGAGGGGGGAGCTGGTCATCTAAGCTGATGACCATGTAACGACGAAAAGTCGCCGTCTGCTATCTATCTGGGCGTGCTGCCTATTGCATGCCATGCTGCGTTGGGAGGATCGGGAGATAGCTGAAAATCACACATGCCACTATGGAGACCGTAACCCGTCCGCACCTACGCATCGTGTTCTTGGAGACTTGCTGTGCGCAGTGGCCCGCGATTCCCCACAACCGAGTTGAACGGCCCACCAAGTTGCCTCAAACTTTCACCTTTCCATTCTGTCAGGCACTAAATACTACCACATTACCCTAGAAGACGCAGCTGGACGTGCATAATAAATCTAGTATAACCTGCCGAGGGTCTGGGTCTGGATCTGGGTCTGGTTTCTAGGCTCGCAATTGCTTCGTACTACTGTATTAGTTCGTGACCGTGTTTGCAGAATCAATCCTGTCCATTATGGGGGGCATCTCTCTCTCTCTCTCTTTCTCTCTCTCTCTTTCTCTCTCTCTACCTAATTCATGCAGTGAAAAATGTCCTTCCTCGAGGCAAGCCACACAAGCCCCCCCGGTTCGTGGCTGGGTACGTACTCCCTCGCCCCCCCTATGTAACCTCCAAAAAAAAAAAAAAAAAAGTTCACTAACGCCACTCTTGTGACAGACCTGGTCAAGACCACCTAAGCCATTAAAAAAAAAAAAAAAACATGTTGCATATTATATCCCGACATCCTTCAAGGGGCATTTTCTTTTCGACGGCTGCAAACAACACATAGTTCTACTTCATTCTCTTCGTACAAGCCCTCTTTTATAGGCGGCTTCTTCTTTTTCTTTTTCTTCTTCTTCTTCTTCTTCTTCCCCCCCCCATTGTGTGGCTGTGTGATTCCTACATATCTTTCCATCATCATCATCATCATCATCATGTCGCAAAGGTGAGTGGCCGCAATGTTCCTTGGATTTTCACCCACCCTATTAGAGCATCCAGTTTGCAAAAGGGCAACATTCGACGACGACGACGACGACGACGCGCGCGCCGCTTGCGCTCGACGATGAACCTTTTTTTTTTTTTTTGTCGCGGCCATCCGCAGCACTAGATCCTTGCGGCTAACCATTCCGTGACCCCACGATGATATAGATTCGGGACTTCGTCTCTCCATCAGCGCGACTCGCGCAGCGTCCTCTTCGCAGGCTACACGGGCGATCAATCCCAGCGAGGAAGACCCAGCCCGTCTCCCTCCCCCAACGCCGGCGTAGGAGGAGGCTACGGCTACAGCGGCCACGGGGGCTACTCTCCTTCAAACGGGAATGCCTACGGCGGCACGCCCTCCAGCGCATACCGAACCGCGACGCCGAACAAGAAGGGGCAATACAGCGACGCGGTGCTCAACGAGCTGGAGAGCCAGAACGACGAGCAGGTGGCGGGCATCCTGGGCAAGGTCAAAGTCCTCAAAGACGTAAGTCGGCGCGCCCTCGTCACCGCTCGAGCCCACGCGGGAGGAGCGGAAAACGGGGTTTTGTTGGGGGGGGGGAAAAGAAGAAGAAAACGTGCGCCGTTGCTGACCCGAGTGCGCCCACAGATGACAGCCGCAATCGGCGACGAAATCCGCGAATCGTCGGCCCTCGCCGAGAAGATGAACGACACCTTTGACTCGACGCGCGTGCGCCTCCGCGGCACCATGAACCGCATGCTCATCATGGCCCAGCGCAGCGGCGTCAGCTGGAAGTGGTGGCTGCTCTTCTTCCTCGCCGTCGCCGTGCTGTTCGTGTACGTCTGGCTTTTCTGAAGCTCCGCCATGCTTTAGTCCACGAGGAGACACGATAGAATAATGTCCCTTTTTTTCTTTCTTTCTTTCTTCCTTCCTTTCTCTTTTTTTTCTTCCCTACTTTTCTCGTTTCTTTCGCCGCGATATATTCCGTTTTTCATCACATTTCTTCTCCTTCTCCTTCTTCTCCTTCTTCTTTTTCCCCTCCCCGCGCCGCTATGACGACGACAAAGTAATGCCTAGCTGGTGGCTATGACCGAGTTAATGCATGTTTTTTTTTTCCTCTTTCTTTTTTTCTTCTTCTAGCAAACTGTACAAGGGTGCATCTTGGGCTGGCGTTTTGGGTGATTTGTGCCGT
The DNA here is from genome assembly GCA_020631695.1 of Trichoderma cornu-damae. Classification (NCBI taxonomy): domain Eukaryota; kingdom Fungi; phylum Ascomycota; class Sordariomycetes; order Hypocreales; family Hypocreaceae; genus Trichoderma; species Trichoderma cornu-damae. The sequence goes on from CM036089.1 coordinate 5,095,513, forward strand.
TCCTCGTTATCCCCCCCCCCCTTTTTTTTTGTTCTTATTCTTCTCGCAAATGGATACATGGGCTGCTGCGTCTTGTAGGGGCGGAAAAGGAGAAGGTCTTTTTTTTTTTTTTTTTTTTTTTTTTTGGCTATGAAATAAAAGCGAGTGGATAATTTTTTTTTTCTCTTTCTTTTCTATTTATTTATAATATGGGCTACGGCTATTTATACAACATAATTTTTTTTAAAAAAAATATATAACATCATCACCAGGCTTGTGCTATAATAATAAATCTTTCTCATCACAACCTATAAATATTTCCGTGTCCACTCGCATCGTTTTTTATTGTATTTTACTTTTAACAATACCAAGGTAATACGCCACTTGCACTCCTAAACCAATCCAAGACGAAGAAGCTCTTATCATCATCAAAAAAAAAAAAAAGGAAAAAAAAGGGGGTATCTGAGCTACCACGTCCCTCCTCCTCCTCACAGTCACACAACAAAAGTCTATTTCCGCTGGCCTGGCCTCCGCCTCATCACCGCAGGACTGCTCTCCATCATCATCAAACTGCTCTCGTCTTGCGACAATAGCCCGCTCAGATCTATGCTTGCGCGGGGGCCGTTGTGGAAGCCTGCGTGCCGGGGCAACGTGGGGGACTGAGGGGTTCCGAGGGGTGCGGCCCGCGACGGCGCAAAGCCAAGGTCGTGTGTATCAGTGGTGTCGCCCTCCCCTTCTTCCTCGTCGTCTTCGTGGTTTTCGCCCTGGGCGCTGCTGCTGACCTCGTCCTCGGAGTCGGTATGCTCGTAGCCGCCGTCCTCTGCTTCGGGGATGTCGTCGTCGAGATTGGCATTCATATCACCCGCCATCCCACCGGCAACTGGGTTGCCGTCGCGGGCGAAATCTTCCTCGTCAAGTATTTGTCCTCGGTCCTCGTCTTCCAGCTCTTCTTCGCCGCCGTACATGCTGCCGTCTTCTTCTAGGTCCCCGCGAATCAGGGCTTCTCTGAACGCGTCGTCCGCCATCCTCATCCTGGCGGCCACTAGATCGTGCTGCCTCTCCTCCCGTAGAGCTTCTTCATCTGCCTCTTCCTCTCTTACCGCCTCTTCGTCGTCATCCCCATCGTCCCTATTCTCATCACCATCATCACCGCCATCGCCATAGTCATCACCATCATCGTCCTCTTCGTCCTCGTCCTCCTCGCTATCATCGCTGCTGGGATCGAAACCATCGTCCGCGTCCGGAATCTCATCGTCCAGGTCTTGTGCCCCGTCGAGCTGCACATCGTCCATCATGCCATCGTCCATCGCGCCGCCCTCAGCCTCTGCTAGTTCCTGGGCGAGTTGCTCTCGCCGCATAGCCTCCTGGTGTTCTTCCTGTTCGCGCTTCTCTTCCCGCATCTGATGCAGGGTCTTTGGTACTCCAGGGGGTTTCAGCCACGTGCTGCCAAAGTTTTGCACGTTCATCCGGCGTCGCTGCAACTTCTGCTCGTCTGAGGCAAGGCGCGCGAGCAGCGTTCGCTCCAGGAGCTGCCCGCGCTGACGCGAATGGGCCGGGCCATGGTGGCCGCTGCTCGGATCCGCACGGAGGTTATCGACCGGCCCCGGGGGGGGGATCGGATTCCTAGAAGACGAGTACCACAGAGAGTGAGACTGTATCACGGGAAGAATACCCGGGGGTGGTCAGCTGGTGATTTCCGTAGACCCTCCCATTGCCGAGCCATTCTTACATCTCGCGGGGTAAAATCTGGTAATGTCGAGAACATTGAATAGCATCACAACATCGAGTGGCATCAAACAACAGGGGTTATCAATGTCAAGCTTAATATAGACCGGCGAACGAGGCGTCGTGTCGACGGAACTACGTACTACCTTGATAAGTAACAGGGCCTTTTGTCGATACCCAGTAGATACCGAGCCGCTAACTGGCCTTGGGCCCCGCAACGCGCTTAGGGCGTCTACATCTTTTAGACGCGTCCCGTAGGCGCTGCGAATCAGGGCCGAACCTGTCCCAAGAGAGAACGACCAAACAAGTACGGACGGAGCACGAAGCTTGAAATCACTTCACACGTCGTGTCCTATATGCCGACACGTTGAATGCAGCAGCAGCAATGGCCTCGGCAGGGCTGTTTAGGGGCAATGTTACGGAATGCTACCTGGAAGTGTTCTGTCACGGCCTCGAAAAAAAAAAAATTGGCTTTGCCCCGCAGGAGGCGTTCTACGAGTACAGTAAGTACATCAGGCATTTCTGCCCATCCTGCTCGGCGGTCTACATCGAGAGCCTTCTGGAGACGAACTCGGAGGTTTAATCGAACGATGGGAGACACAAGCAATAAAGAACGCTCGCGGTGTTTTTTTTTTTTTTTTTTTTTTTTTTTTTTTTTTTTTTTGCGTGTATTCGTTCTGCTTGGCACCTTGCGGGATAGAAGCCTTGGAATAGTAAGATGGCCAAAGGTGGATACCGGGAATTTTCGGAATGGGCCAAGGTAACCCCCATCCTCGTTTTTTTCTGTTGTGGAAAAGACGCAACATGGGGGGCATCACTCTCTCGCTCCGTCTTCGGTAAACCACCAAGCATTTGTGCTGCCGCTCGGGCTTGTAACCATCGGAATTTCGTCAGCAACGCCGGAGTAATGCGAGGGAGAGAGAGAGAGAGAGAGAAAAAAAAAATTGATGAGTAAGAGGGATATAAAGTTGGTAAAAGCCAGAGTGAGGATCCGTCAAAAACAAAAAAAAAAAAAAAAAAAAACACCCGAATCCTATTCATTGGCCTGCTCTCCAAACCGACTTGGATCAGGGTAATTCAGACGAATGGCCCAAGAAATGGCCTCCTTTGGCAAACTACTAAGACAGTCGTATGACAGGCAATAGCGGGCAAATTTCCCGTTTCGAGTCAGCCGGCTGGTGCTTGAAGAGCCTGATGGTAGTCGATTCGGCCAGCAACAGCAAACCACCGATTTCGGTCAAGCCGTCACATCTCCTGTGCTGACTGGTTCCTGACGGTCCATCTCACGCACAAGCTGCAGAGAGAGACTTCTCCGCGCTGGTATTTATAAGATTTCAGGCGTCCACCCAGCTGGCACGCAAGCTCGTCAGTGATCTTGAACAAGGGCTCTCCAACACCACACCCCCCCACCCCCCTCCCCAGCTCCGCCATCTGGTTCGGGAAAATAGGGCCCTGTTTAATTAGGATTAGACGGATTAGACGGCGGAAGGAATTGGCGCCGCTCTATTTTATCCTGAGAAACAAAGCATGATGCACGTAAGGAGAGTGGGTAATTTTTTTTTTTTTATTACAAACATTCCAATATTGCCTCAGTTTGAAACGGCCTGTTTCTCGGGACCTATACTACCTGGTAGTCTGGAGGTAGTCTAACTGCCAGCTTTGTTTCCCTCTCTTCTCTAGCACACCTGTGCTTTCTGCAATGCTGGTCGTCGTTAGCAAAAGCCTGCGGTTTCAGGGGTAGGTTGGTATTTCGAAAGAGGCACACAGCTGGCAGCAATATTCAAGGGGGAGGGGGGGGGGAAGTAACGTGCAAGCAGCAGGGCCATCACCTCATTTCGGATGTCACCTTTGGTTTGTGTGAGTTGTAACCATGGAGCACCCTTACATATGTAGGCTACAAGGTAGGTTAGTTCTCGAAACGAGGCCCATCTGGTCGTGTGGCGAGATGGCTCGTATCAATGTCGCCAGTGGCTCCAGGCTACTCCGTACTTGTTGCTTGCCATCGGTAGCGGTTCAAAGTCCGGGCGACGGGCCGGCAATCTTGGTTGGCCTGAGATAAGGACGACAAGCCAGTGGCTGGGATGCTGATTGGCCAGAGGAGCCAGTTTTCTGATGTCGATTTTTTGAGTGAGCACGGCCGAAGTACCACCACCACCACCACCACCACAAAGTTATACCAACTCCGCAGAGATGGGCCGACGCAATGGACAGAGCGGCTGGGAATGCGGATCGCGTCCCTTCTCACATGAGTAGCCAGCTTGGCTTGGCCAAAGAAGGAAGGGGGGGGGGGAGGATGGGAGGCGGGGAGGGGTGGCTTTCTTGCGACACCATGCATGCTGCAGGCATCGGGGCCTTGCGCTCAATTGGCCGACGAGGTTTCCTCGAGTGCGTCTCGTTCGAACATGGCGCCGCTGGCGCGGACAAAATTCCATGAAGCCATCTGCGGCCCAGCACCCCCGGCCGCCTGTCTGCATCGTGCGCGCATGGCGCAGCCGGGTCTGCATCCTCATCTTGTCCATCTTGCAGCCAGAAACTGCAACCGGACCTCGAGCACGACCGAGTTTGGCCTGTGGCACGAGTAGCCCCGGATTCCCCCCCCCCCCCCCCTCTCTCTCTTTTTTTTATTTTTATTTTTTATTTTTTATTTATTTTTTATTTTTTCTTTCTTCCCAGCGCACGGCGCTCCGTTTGGGAGGGTTGCCACGTCTCGCAGATTGTGCTTGTAGTGGTCTCCCTTGCCTCCAGGGCAATTGCTTGCCGAAGCCGCCAAGGTGTGGCATCTTTGGGTTTCCATCGACAGCCCTGCTATGCTTCGGCGTTGAAAGCTTGAGCGCGACATCGGCCACGCATTGCCCAGGCTTTGGAAAAGAAGCAGCCGTGATTGGCAGCCACGCCAAAGCCCCAAGCCGTCAGCCACAGATCCTCGTGTGCATGCCCTAACCCCGTGCGAGGCTGGGATTGATCCCTGCATTGGTGGCAGAGATGCTTGTGGGGTCAGCTGGGAAGCCCTGCCGCATTCGGACAATATTAGCTTTCTCGCCCTCTCGGATTTCTCTTACACAAAGCGTGTTGCAAACCGAATTTCTCGACGACTGGATAAGCCCCCGTGTCTGTGTCTGTGTCTGGGTCTGGGTCTGGTCACCCAGATAGGCGCTGAGATGAGCGTCAGCCGCCCCGGGAGCCAACCAGAGGGCCGGGAATCAAGTAGTGGAATATTACTGTGACAGCAGGCGATGAGGCGAAAATTTGGCCATCAAGTTTGATGTGGACGCGCTGCCCGGCTGTAAGAGGAAGCGACGGAATAGGAGAGAAAGTTCGCCCGCCCATTTGCTCGCAAGCCCGTGGCCTGCCGGTCTGGACAATCGGGAACGGAACTAATCGTCCGTGCGGGATGTTGCCTGTTCTCGACGCAGCTAGATGGAATATTTTGTTTTTTCCTTTCCAAGTTTTTCGATGGTAATTCGAGGGTAATGAGAATAGGGCGGCGAGTTTTATGGGGGTAATGGTTTGGTTTTTTGAGGGTAATCGATAGCCCGATTGGGAAGCCCTGAATATGGTTCGGCGACGGAGGCTGCCGTTGTGCTTGTTGCTTATTACGTACAGCCCGTTTCGCCAGACGGGGCCAACAACACCCGGGGCTTGGTTCGAACCCCCGGAACTGGCGAGTTTCTTCTACTGCCGGAGAGGACCGGGCTTTTGTTTGGCGCAACGAGAGGCGCTTGGCAATTGGTTACAGCCGAGGGCTGTTTCTCTCTCTCCCTCTCTCTTTCTCTCTCTCTCAACGAGCACGGACTACCTACTAGTACCTACCCATAGGTACTGCAACTGCTACTGCTACTACTACTAGGTACCTACTAATAATTAGTACTGCATGTACCTAGTAGTGCTGCCACGGGTACCTTATGCTAAGTGGCATATTGTTGCGCGGGGTCCCTTGGTACCTAGTAGCAAAGTACCTTACCTGTACTACCTACCGCACCAGCGTACCGCAACAGGTGACGAAACAATTTGTATGTAGGCTGGAGGGGCCGTTGCCTCCGCGCATCGGCGCCGGAAGCATGTCATACCGTCACGACGGCCGACTGCGACTTGCATCCATCCCGCGCCCCCCCAATACTGGCACGCGTTTGGTCGCGCGATGCTGAGAACTCGTTTCAATAGGGAAATTGCCATTGGCCCCCCCCCCCCCCGCCCCCCCCGAAAAAAAAAAAAAAAAAAAAAAGCTTGCGGTGTTTTCTGACATGTGCTTCTGGGGCCATCAATGGAGGGGCAGATCGGTCCGCTGGAGTTCGTTCTCTAGCCCGGAGGCGCGCTGCACCAGTAACAAGGCCGCATTTCAGGCGTTTGGTACGCCCCCCCACTTGTCGGTTGCAACTTTGGCAGCATCCTGGCTGTTACTAGCAGACCCGGACCTACATCACAAAGCGACTAGCAGAACAATATTTTTTTTTCCCTCCTGCTCGGACCACTTCCTTGCGAGATTCTATGGCTTGGCAGCGAGAGACGCGCGGGTTGACAAAGAGAGGCTCGCCCATATGGGGAGAAGAAGGAGGGGGGGGGGGGGGAGGGGAGGGGGGGAGAAGACACCAGACGACTTGAGGCGGACGCCTCCATCCGGGACAATAAAAGCTGCCCTCCCCCCTTCTCCAGCTTTGCTTCCCTGGTTTTCCCTCTTCTCTTTCTACTCTCCCTCGCCTTGCTGTTCCCACCTGCGGCTCGTTGTTCACATCCTAGAGCGCAAAGCGCCTCGCTGATACCAAAAAAGAACGTCATAAGCCGGTAAGTCGTTCGAAGCTGACTGTTTTTTTTCCCTCTTCTCCCGCCAAATATTTCGACCTGCCTCCCCCCCCCCCCTCTTCCCCCCTCCTCCTTAGCCTCTTTTACCCCAAAAAGCAAGTGCGGAAAATCAAAACCACACAAGGTTTATGCGTCTGCCGGCGCCAACTCTACTTTGCGAGATGGGGGAAAATCGAAAAGTTTCGCCGAGGTGATCGGGATTCTGGCGGCTTCTGCGGATAGGTCGCAATCCATCCCCATGCTGTTCGCCTCAAATCGATTTGCTCGAACTCAATTGAGATGGAGAGCTACGACTGCCGAAGAGAGAAGAAGAAGAAGAAGAAGAAGAAGAAGAAGAAGAAAAAGAAGAAGAGGATTGAGAGGAAGATGAAAAGAGAGAGAGAGAGAGAGAGAAAAAAAGAATAATTTTTTTTTTGCATGGAATGGGCGTTTGAAATAATTCGAGGCACATGCGAAATGGTGGCAGACGTTGTTTCGGTCGTCCGGGTTTCGCTATTCGGCTTCTATTATCGCGCTTCATTCAATTCTCTTATGGCCGAATCTCTGCAGTCCCGGGGTTTTTTTTTTCTTTCTTTCTTTCTTTCTTTCTTTCTTTCTTTTCCCCTTTTTCTTTTTCTTCTTCTTCTTTGGGCCATCTCGTCATTGGTGTCCCTGTTTGAAGGCCATGGGCGCAATACCCTTTTCCTCCCCCCTCCTACCACCTTTTTTTTTTTTCTCTCTCAATCTTGCCAGAGGCGCAAACTGGCATCATCCGCCTCTTGTGTGTGTGCCGATGACGGCGGACTGCAGCAAATATTATTCCTGCCGAACTGCGCAAGGGGGGGGGGGGGGTCTTAGTCTGGCCGTTTTTGTGGGCATCGTGGGGGAAATCCCCGACACCAGCGTCATCGTCTCACAAGAGCTGCCTGGGCGCGCGCAAAACGCTTCAAAATTGGAATTGGCAAAAAAAAAAAAAAAAAAAAAAAAAAAAAAAGGGCCAAGTCTCAGTGAGACAACAATCTCCCCCCCCTCTCTTCGCCCCTCCCCTGCAGGGACCCCACCCTTCTGCTGCCGGCTATCGCCTCGGCGTTTGCAGCCCTGCCTCGTGCCTACAAGCTTCTTTTTAGCTGTTCAACTCATCCGGTGATGACAATCCGGCAGCGGCGGAGGCTGTCATTCACTCGCAGTCATTGGACTTTCAGCCCGTCTTCCCTTTTTTTTTTTTTCCCTTTTCCCTTTCCCCGCATGAGCTTCTCTCTCTCTCTCTCTCTCTCTCTCTTTTATTATTATTATTATTATTCTTCATTTTTTTAAACTCTTCTTTACCGTCTTACATGCCATCCATCGTCTTACACACGGGCGATCCTCCATTCCTCCCTTTCCCTCTCCCCCATCTCTGATCGCTTCCCCATCATCTCTAATCATACTATCCTTTTGTGTGGATCGTGATTTAACGCCGGGTTGCTTCCCATTGATAGGTCTGTGCTGAGCGCAGATAACAATACAACACGATCCTTGCTTGCTCCGATTTGAGTCGGCCGCGGGTACAAGCTGCTGCCATCTGCCGCCGTGCTTCTGCCCACGGATTCTCCCCCCCGGTCATTGGTTCCTGATCATTCGATTATTGACGGATCCTCGCCTAGCATGGGCTATCTCGAGGATTTCGACGACCGACAGATCCACCTAGAAGCTGAAAAAGAGGAATACCACCCGTATGAGTATCAGGCCGACAACAACGACTCATGGGCTGGTGCCTTGCCCGTTAAGCAGGGTCTGTATGACCCATCCTATGAAAAGGATGCTTGCGGTGTAGGCTTTGCTTGGTGAGTTTCGTTCTCTAGCATGGGCATCCTTGATGTGCCGTTTTACCATCGTGGTGCCATGTCGGCCCTGCTAACCAACCTGCCAACTCTTAGCCATATCAAGGGCAAGCCCAGCCACAAGATTGTCAGCGATGGTAAGTTGTGATGAATAACTAAAAACCAAAAAAAAAAAAAAAAAAAAAAAAAACCACCAAATATTCCTTGCTCAAAAAAAGAGATGCAACGCTGACCCCATCTGTTTTGTCGGCAGCGCGAAACTTGCTGTGCAACATGACCCATCGTGGTGCTGTGGGATCCGACGCCCGAGATGGCGACGGCGCTGGTGTGATGACATCCATCCCACACAAGTTCTTCATCAAGAACTTCGAGAGAGAGGAGAACATTAAACTGCCTCCTCTGGGTCAGTATGCTGTAGGAAACCTGTTCTTCAAGCCCGACGAAGAGACCTTTGAAGAGTCCAAGAGGCAACTGGAAGATGTTGCCGAATCGTTGGGCCTGCGGGTTTTGGGATGGCGACGGCCTCCCGTTGACTCCAGCTTGCTCGGTCCCGCGGCCAAGTCCCGCGAGCCCATCATCGCGCAGCCCTTCGTCGTCCTTGCCTCCGCATACGGCACTGGCAGCGCCCCAGAGGTCACCGACCCAGCCCGGTTCAACGAGCGCCACTTTGAGCGGCAGCTCTACGTGCTTCGGAAACGCGCCACTCACAGCATTGGCCTCCACAACTGGTTCTACCTCTGCTCCCTGTCGAACAAGAACATCGTCTACAAGGGGCAGCTCGCCCCTGTCCAGGTGTATTCGTACTACCACGACCTGGTCAACGCCGACTACGAGGCGCACTTCGCCCTCGTCCACTCGCGCTTCTCCACAAACACCTTCCCCTCGTGGGATCGCGCTCAGCCGCTGCGGTGGGCTGCCCACAACGGCGAGATCAACACGCTGCGGGGCAACAAGAACTGGATGCGTGCCCGCGAAGGCGTCATGCACTCTGACATCTTCAAGGACGAGCTCGAGATGATGTACCCCATTGTCGAGGACGGCGGGTCCGATTCGGCCGCCTTCGACAACGTCCTCGAGCTGCTCACAATCAACGGCGTGCTCTCTCTGCCCGAGGCAGTCATGCTCATGGTGCCCGAGGCTTGGCAGGGCAACGACTCCATGGACCCCAAGAAGGCTGCCTTTTACGAGTGGGCCGCCTGTCAGATGGAGCCTTGGGACGGCCCCGCCCTCTTCACCTTCGCCGACGGCCGATACTGCGGTGCCAATCTGGACCGGAACGGTCTGCGGCCTTGCCGGTTCTATGTCATGGACGACGACCGCATCATCTGTGCCTCCGAGGTCGGCACCATTCCCGTCGAGCCCGAGTCCGTGATCCAGAAGGGCAGGCTGCAGCCCGGCAGAATGCTCTTGGTCGATACGCAGGCCGGGCGCATCATCGACGATGCAGAGCTCAAGGCTGCCGTTGCGAACAGGCACGACTTCCGCTCCTGGCTCGACAGCGAGCTCATCACCATGCCCAAGGTTCTGGAGACCTTGGAGGCCGAGCTCGACCTGTCTCCCAAGCCTGACGAGTCTCGCTTCCAAGAGGACCCGTTGATGCTTTCTTTCGGCTACACCCACGAGCAAGTCAGCTTGTTGCTCGCTCCCATGGCTGCCGACGAGAAGGAGGCCTTGGGCTCCATGGGCAACGACGCTCCCCTGGCGTGCTTGACCGACTCGCCGCGCCTTCTCTACGAATACTTCCGGCAGCTCTTCGCCCAGGTCACCAACCCGCCCATCGACCCCATCAGGGAATCCATTGTCATGTCGCTGGAGTGCTACGTTGGGCCCCAGGGCAACCTGCTCGAGATGGACGCCTCTCAGTGCGGCCGCCTTCTCCTCCCCAGCCCCATCTTGTCCATCCCCGAGTTCAATGCCATCAAGAACATGTCCTCCATCCACCCCGAGTGGACCGTCAAGACGATTGACTTGACTTACCCCAAGTCCGAGGGGGTTCAGGGCTACCTGAAGCACCTGGATGTGATCTGCAAGGCGGCCACGGCGGCCATCGAGGCGCGTGACCGCATCATTGTCCTGTCTGACCGAGGGACGTCGGCCGACCGTGTTGCCGTCTCCGCTCTGCTGGCATCCGGCATGGTCCACCACCACCTCGTCAGCAACAAGTGGCGATCGATGGCCGCCTTGGTGGTCGAGACTGCGGAGGCTCGTGAGGTCCACCACATGTGCGTTTTGCTCGGCTACGGCGCCGACGCCGTCAACCCCTACCTCGCCATGGAGTGCATTCTCAAGCTCAGCAGGGAGGGCCTCCTTAAGAAGAAGCTGTCCGACGACGACCTCATCCGCAACTACAAGCACTCTTGCGACGGCGGCATCCTCAAGGTCATGAGCAAGATGGGTATTTCCACTCTGGCTTCTTACAAGGGCGCTCAGATTTTCGAGGCCCTCGGTCTCGACGAGTCCGTGGTTGAGAGGTGCTTCAGGGGCACGGCATCGCGCATCCAGGGTCTCACCTTTGAGCTCATCGCCGAAGACGCCTTCCGGTTCCATGAGCTCGGCTTCCCCTCGCGCTACACCGTCGGCATCAAGGCCCTTCCGGAGTCTGGCGAATACCATTGGCGCGACGGAGGCGAGGCCCACGTCAACGACCCGACCGCCATCGCCAACCTTCAAGATGCGGTTCGCGCCAAGAACGACAAGTCGTACGAGGCCTACTCGCGAAGCGAGTACGAGCAGATCAAGTCCTGCACCCTGCGCGGCCTGCTAGACTTCAAGTTTGACGATTGCAGCCCGGTCCCCATCGACCAGGTCGAGCCGTGGACCGACATCGTCCGACGCTTCTGCACCGGTGCCATGTCCTACGGATCCATTTCCATGGAGTCCCACTCCACGCTCGCGGTTGCCATGAACCGGCTGGGCGGCAAGTCCAACACCGGCGAAGGTGGCGAAGACCCCGAGCGATCCCAGCGTCTCCCCAACGGCGACACGATGCGCTCCGCCATCAAGCAGGTTGCCTCCGGTCGCTTTGGCGTCACGTCCGCTTACCTCGCCGACTCCGACGAGCTCCAGATCAAGATGGCCCAGGGCGCCAAGCCCGGCGAGGGTGGCGAGCTTCCCGGCCACAAGGTCTCCAAGTCCATCGCCCGCACCCGCCACTCTACCCGCGGCGTCGGACTCATCTCGCCCCCGCCCCACCACGACATTTACTCCATCGAAGATCTCAAGCAGCTGATCTACGACCTCAAGTGCTCGAGCCCTCGTTCTCGCGTGTCTGTCAAGCTCGTGTCCGAGGTCGGCGTGGGCATCGTCGCTTCCGGCGTGGCCAAGGCCAAGGCCGATCACATCTTGATCTCTGGACACGACGGCGGCACCGGTGCTTCCCGGTGGACCGGCATCAAGTACGCCGGCCTCCCCTGGGAGTTGGGTCTCGCCGAGACTCACCAGACCCTGGTCCTCAACGACTTGCGCGGCCGTGTCGTGGTGCAGACCGACGGCCAGCTTCGGACAGGCCGAGACGTTGCCATTGCTTGTCTGCTGGGCGCCGAGGAGTGGGGGTTCGCGACTGCTCCGCTGATTGCCATGGGCTGCATCATGATGCGCAAGTGCCACCTCAACACCTGCCCTGTCGGCATCGCCACGCAGGACCCCGAGCTTCGCAAGAAGTTCACCGGCACTCCCGAGCACGTCATCAACTTCTTCTACTATGTGGCCAACGAGCTCCGGGCCATCATGGCCAAGCTGGGCTTCCGGACCATCAACGAAATGGTCGGCCGCGTTGAGGTCCTCAAGATGCGAGACGACCTGCGCACGAAGAAGACCGCCAACATCGATCTGTCCCTCCTCCTGACCCCCGCCCACAGGCTCCGACCGGGCGTCGCCACGTTCAACGTCCGCAAGCAGGACCACAAGCTCTACGTCCGACTGGACAACAAGCTGATCTCGGAGGCTGAGCTGACTCTGGACAAGGGCCTTCCGTCCCGGATCGAGTGCGACATTGTCAACACCGATCGTGCGATGGGCACTTCGCTGTCGTACCAGATCTCCAAGAGGTATGGCGGGGAGGGCCTGCCCCTGGACACCGTCCACGTCAACATCAAGGGATCTGCCGGCCAATCCTTTGGCGCCTTCCTCGCTCCGGGCGTCACCCTCGAACTAGAGGGGGATGCCAACGACTACGTCGGCAAGGGCCTGTCGGGTGGTCGTCTGATCGTCTACCCTCCGCGTTCCGCCGTGTTCAAGGCCGAGGAAAACATCCTGATCGGCAACGTCTGTCTGTACGGCGCGACGAGCGGAACGTGCTTCTTCCGTGGTGTCGCCGCCGAGCGATTCGCCGTTCGCAACTCCGGCGCCACGGCCGTTGTCGAGGGCGTCGGCGACCACGGATGCGAGTACATGACGGGCGGGCGGGTTGTCATCCTGGGCAACACCGGCCGCAACTTCGCCGCGGGCATGTCTGGTGGCATCGCCTACGTCCTGGATATCAACCAGGACTTCCACTCCAAGCTCAACACCGAAATGGTCGAGTACGGCCCCCTCGAGGATCCGGCCGAGATCGCCTACGTCCGCGGCCTCATCGAAGACCACCACCACTACACCGGCTCCGAGCGGGCGGCCCGCATCCTGGTCGACTTCAACCGCGCCCTGCCCCGGTTCGTGAAGGTCCTCCCCACGGATTACAAGCGCGTCCTGGAGGAGGAGGCCGCCAAGGCCGCCGAGGCCAAGCGTGCCGAGTACAACCTCCCCGCCGTTTCCGGGGCGCACGCCAAGGAGGGAGGCAAGGCTGCCAAGCTCCAAGACATGGAGGAGGCCATTGGAGACAGCTCGGCCGAGAAGAAGAAGCGGGCCCTGGTGCTCGACAAGACGAAGGGCTTCATGAAGTACGCTCGCCGCACGGAGAAGTACCGCTCCGTCGCCACCCGAATCAAGGATTGGGCCGAGATCAGCTCTCGCCTCGACGAGGACGAGCTCAAGTACCAGTCCGCCCGTTGCATGGACTGCGGTGTCCCCTTCTGCCAGTCCGACACCGGCTGCCCCATCTCCAACATCATCCCCAAGTGGAACGAGCTCGTGTTCCAGAACCAGTGGAGGGACGCGCTCAACCGCCTCCTCATGACCAACAACTTCCCCGAGTTCACCGGCCGTGTCTGCCCCGCCCCCTGCGAAGGAGCCTGCGTGCTCGGCATCAACAGCGACCCCGTCGGCATCAAGTCGATTGAGTGCGCCATCATCGACCGTGGCTTCGAGATGGGCTGGATGGTGCCCCGGCCTCCCGAGGTCCGAACCGGCAAGAAGATCGCCGTCATCGGATCCGGTCCTGCCGGCCTGGCCTGTGCGGATCAGCTCAACCGAGCCGGCCACGCGGTGACCGTGTATGAGCGCGCCGACCGCCTGGGCGGCCTCCTGATGTACGGAATTCCAAACATGAAGCTGGACAAGCGGATCGTGAAGCGCCGAACCGACTTCATGGCCTCCGAGGGCATCGAATTCAAGACGGGCGTGGCCGTCGGCGCGGAGGGCCAACCTTCGCTCGCGGATCTCAAGGCCGGCAACGACGCCGTCGTCATCGCCACCGGCGCCACCGTGGCTCGCGACCTCCCCATCAAGGGACGCAGCTTGGAGGGCATTCACTTTGCCATGGAGTTCCTGCACAAGAACACCAAGTCCCTCCTCGACTCCCAGCTTGCCGACGACTCTTACATCTCGGCCAAGGGCAAGCACGTCGTCGTCATTGGCGGCGGCGACACCGGCAACGATTGCATCGGCACCTCGGTCCGTCACGGCGCCAAGTCCGTCACCAACTTTGAGCTGCTGCCCCAGCCTCCCGACGAGCGCGCCAACGACAACCCTTGGCCTCAGTGGCCCAGGATCTACCGCGTCGACTATGGCCACACCGAGGTCCGCCAGCACGACGGCAAAGACCCTCGAGAGTACTGCATCATGTCCGAGGAGTTTGTCGACGACGGTAGCGGAAAGGTCAAGGGCATCAACACCGTCCGCGTCGAGTGGGCCAAGAACCCCAGCGGCGGCTGGGACATGAAGAAGGTTGAGGGCTCTGAGCAGTTCTTCCCCGCCGACCTCGTTCTGCTGGCCATGGGCTTCTTGGGACCCGAGGCTCGCGTCCTCGGAGACGAGATTGAGAAGGACGCCCGCAAGAACGTCAAGACGGCTCCGGGCAAGTACAGCACCAACGTGGAGGGTGTGTTTGCTGCCGGCGATGCCCGCCGCGGCCAGTCTCTCATCGTCTGGGGCATCAACGAAGGCCGTATGGCGGCACGCGAGGTGGACTTGTATCTGGAGGCGTGCACCAACTTGCCGGTGACGGGTGGTATCGTCAAGCGGACGGCGCAGGAGATTTTTTCGAAATTACCATCGCAGTGAAAAAAAAATGGGGGAGAAGGAAAGGAAATCAAGTCATGAAAGCATGGTGTTTTATATGGGATGTTGGCTCATGTAACTGCCCTAGTTTTGTATATATATTTCCCTCGCTTCTTTTTTTTTCTATTTCTTTTCTTCTTTTCTTTTTCTCAGATTTGTATATAGTAATGATACCACAAGCATTTAATTTGATGTCAACGGGTCGTCGTCTTTGCATTCTTCCTTTTCATGTGCCAATATGATGATCCCAATGGTGGTTGCACATTGACGCGTGACGTTGGCTGTGTATCTATATCTATTCATGGATGAAGATACAGGTACTTACTCCGTTGTACGGAGCTGTAGTTTTACGATTCATTGTGAATGAAAACAATCTTGGCCTGAATTTTTTTAAAAAAAATTAAATTTTTAGCCTTGCACAGACAGACTTTGATGCTTGGTTGTCTTCGTTTCTTGTCTTGATATTCTTTTCCCCTTTTCTTGATTACACTTTTGTCTCCCCTATGATCCAATCGGCTCAAACTGAAAAAAAAAAAAAAAATTAGCTTGCGGGGGGAGGGGAGGCAGCTGCGTCATTTCAGCTGCCGGCCGGGCGAGAAGACAGTGCGCGCACAGCACGTGCCGGTCAGCGGGAGGTGATAGGCTCATTTGGAAAAGGCCTGCAGAACCGCTAAGGAGCCCCCACCCGCCTGTAGGAACGCGTTGCGGTGTCCGGATAGGGGAGGGGATTAGCGGCACTGGCACTGTACATAGCCTGAGGTTTAGTTATGGTGGGTGGGGAGTTATAGTGGGTTCATGGTGGGAAAAATGGGAGATGCTTCCAGCTCCAGCTGGCGAAGCTGCCGGATTCTAGGTAGGTATACCGTATAGTTAATAGGTAGGAAAGGCCTGGAAAGCACGTGTTGCGGACAGCTTGTTGCTCCGTAAACTTTGTTTTTGTTCTGTCTTTGAAGGTTTTTTTTTTTTTTTTTTTTTTTTTTTTTGACTTTCTCTGGATTAATCCCAGACGAAACTTTTTTTTTTTCTTTCTCTTTTTCCTTCTTTCTTTTTTTTTTTTTTTGGCTTCTTTCTTTACTAGACGCACATTGCGCATCAAGGCAAATATCGCGGTTTCCCTTCTTTCTTTTCTTTATCTTCTGTTATTCTAGTGTCGACACAAGCTCGCTGCTTCCAGCTCAGCCGGCAGCTAAAAAGAAACCCCCCCTTAAAAAAAAAATAAAGATAAAAATAAAAACAAACCAAAAAAAAAAAAGAAAACAAAGAAAAAGAAAAGAAAAGAAAAGCAAAGCAAAGAAAAAGAAAAAGAAAAAGAAAAAGACAAAAAAAAAAAAACACAGTCTCACCGCTGACTAGCTCGTGGAAGCCTCCGACCTCGATCGACCGACATAATTCGTTTAGCTTTTGCCGACGACACGCGACAGAAGGATACACACACACACACACACACAAAAAAAAAAAAAAGGACGGGGAAATGCGTTTCGGAAAGACGCTGCGCGAGTCGATATACCCGCCGTGGAAGGAAAAATACATCGACTACGGCAAGCTCAAAGGCCTCCTGCGCGAGAACAAGACGGACGACGACTCCGTATGGACTGAGGAGGATGAGAGGCGCTTCTGCGACGAGATCTTCAGCGTCCAGCTCGAGAAGGTCGCCCAGTTCCAACAGGAGCGCTTCGACGCCCTGAAGCAGAGGGTCGACGCTGCATTTGAGAGGCTCAAGGAGCTCGTGCCGCCCGTCGAGTCTGGCGGCGCCGGCGCCACCGCTGCCGAGGGCGGCGGCGACGGGTCGGGGGCCGCCGACGGCGAGGAGTCCGCCGCGAAGCTCAAGGAGCTCGAGGGGGAGCTCGACGCCGTCACCAACGAGGTCAAGGCCCTAAAGAAGTACAGCAACATCAACTACACGGGCTTCCTCAAGATTGTCAAGAAGCACGACCGCAAGAGGGGCGATCGCTACAAGGTGCGGCCGATGATGCAGCTCAGCCTGGCTCAGCGGCCCTTCAACTCGGAGAAGGGCTACTCGCCTCTCCTGAATAAGCTGTCCGTCATGTATTTTGCCATTCGGCAGCAGTTGGAGGAGGGCGACCAGGTGCCGCTCGACCCGGACGCTTCGGCGGAAACGCACAATGGCGAGCGGTACACGGCCCACAAGTGTGAGTGACGATGCCCTCTGGCCCACGATGTCCTTGTTGTTGTTGTTGTTGTTGATGATGTTGTCGTCATTGTCGTCATTGTCGTCATTGTCGTCATTGTCGTCCTGCTGCCGTATGCGAGAAGGTTGCGTGTTTGCTTGCTAACGTGTCACCATTTTCGGCAGTCTGGGTGCACCCCGAAAACCTGTTCGAGGTAAAGACCCTCATCCTTCGTCGACTGCCCGCCCTCGTCTACAGCGAGAAGTCCGCCAAGGAGCTGGACGGTACGGATTCGCCCTCCATCACCTCGCTCTACTTTGACAACTCCAAGTTCGAGGTGTACTCGGAAAAGGTCCAGCAGCAGTCGGAAGTGACGTCGTTGCGACTGCGATGGTACGGTCAGCTGAGCTCCAAGCCGGAGATCTTCCTCGAGCAAAAGGTGGCCGACGCCGCGGGCGAGAGCGAGGAGCACAAGTTCGCCATCAAGGACAAGTACATCAAGCAGTTCCTCAACGGAGAGTACTCTGCGGAAAAGGCGATGCAGAAGATGGAGAGGCAGGGCGAGAGGCCGGAACAGATTGAAGCATTCGGGTCGACGGTTGCCAGGGTCCAAGAGCTCCAGCAGAGGAAGAAATTGACGCCCGTGCTCAGAGCCAACTACGTCCGCACCGCCTTCCAGAAGCCCGCGGACGACCGCGTCCGCATCTCCATCGACACGGACCTGGCGTTTATCCGCGAGGATACCCTGGACAGGAGCCGGCCCTGCCGGGATCCCAACGAGTGGCACCGGACCGACATCGACAGCGGCAACATGAAATACCCGTTCCAGAACATCAACCAGAGCGAGGTGTCCAAATTCCCCTACGCCGTGCTGGAGATCAAATTGAAGGAGGACGGCAACCGCAAGCGACCATCCTGGATAGAGGACCTGATGGGCTCCCACCTGGTGCACCCAACCCCCCGCTTCTCCAAGTTTGTCCACGGGGTCGCCTCCCTGTTTGACGATTACGTCAACAACCTGCCCTTCTGGCTCGGCGACCTCGAAAAGGACATCCGCAAGGACCCCCAGAAGGCGTTTGAGGAGGAAGAGCAGCGCCGCGCCCAGCGGGCCGATGACGCCATGGCCGTGGGAAGCCTCATCGGGACGGTGCCAGGCTCCTACAAGGTGGCACAAAGCTCGCCCGTCGGGCAATCATTCCTCGCGGATCGCATGGCGGCCGATTCGGCGGCGCACATGGCCCGCTCCCTGGGACGCGCAGGGTCGCCGGCCCAGGGGCGGGACGGGGCGCAGGAGGAGGAAGGCGAAGGGAGCTCCCAACCGAGAGGGTACGGTACTCTGTCGGCGGTTCTGCCCGGCCTCTCTCTCTCCAAGTACGCCAAGGCCAAGCGAGCCCAGAAAGCCAGCCTCCCCGAGGGCGTGGTGGAGCCCTCGCAGCTGATCAAGAACAAGGGGGAGCTCAAGGTCGAGCCAAAGGTGTGGCTGGCCAACGAGCGAACCTTTCTCAAGTGGCAGAACATTGCGATCCTGCAGGGCGCCCTGGCCCTGGCGCTCTACTCCGCCGCCGGAGACAATGCGATTGCGCGGTGGATCGGAATCGCGTACATTGCCATTGCGGCGTTTGCGGGCATCTGGGGCTACCGCGTCCTGCAGGTTCGCCGAAACATGATTATGGAGAGGAGCGGCAAGGACTTTGACAACATGGTTGGGCCGATTATCATCAGCGTGGCCATGATGATTGCGCTGATTGTCAATTTCGTTCTCCAGGTAAGAAGCCTAAACGGTTGCCTTGTTTCTCCAGCGAACCGGATTCCGAGCTTGTGCACGGGGGGGGCGAGACTGACGGTCGAATTTGCAGTACCAAAAGGCGTTTTCCAAGATGAAGAATGTCCGCTTGGATGCGCCGATTACGGACGAGCTGGTGTGAAATAAGGTGAGGTGGGTTTCCTGCACATGATGTAATGTTTTGTACTAGGTATGCATGCCTTGAGGGGTGTATTCGGTGTATCACAGCAACGAGGCTTTGGGGGGGGGGAGGGGGGGAGAGGGGAGGAGAGGGGAAGGGGAAGCACGAAAAAAAAAAAAAGAAGCTGGCGTTGAGGGTGGGAGTTTTCCGGGCAGATTGTCCATGGCCGATGGTGCATATGTTTTGTGCTTTGTTATCATCGTTATTAAGCATCCCCTATCAAGGGTGACGGTGTTTTTTTTTTTTTTTTTTTTTTTTATGGTTTTCTTTGTGGTTTTTCTTTTCTTTTCTTTTTCCTTTCCCGCCCCTTTTCTCTATATGAAAAGGAGGTTGGGAGGGATGAAAGCATGTTGTTGATAAGGATCACGGGACGCTAATACTATTATTACTACTGCTACTGCTACTAGTAACTACTATAGCCATTATACTTGTACAAAAAGAAAAAAAAAGATGCGGTGCAATGCTTGATGATGCAACTTGTGCTGCTCACTTGGGAATTGATGACTGGATTTGAGCGAGCGTTGTTGATGGGCTTTGTGGCCCCCCCCGGTGTGACCGCCGGCTTTCCGATGCTGGCTGGCTTTTTGGCCTGCGCCAATGGCCATGGCCATGACGATCGATTGGTGTGATTGGGCCATGCTGTAATATGTAGGGAGACAGAATATTAGAAATATTAAAATGCCCCGGAGAGTGGAGGAGGATCCTCGGGCACAGAGTCGTATTCCGGAGCATCAATGCAACCAACGTCTCTCGTCTCGTCTTATTTCCCTGTAGGACTCCGTATTTATATATATATATAATATATATATATATATATATATATGCAGCCTTTTATTATATGCAGTGTTGAGCGTTTTTTTTTTTTTTTTTTTGCATCTGCCGAAAGAGGTAACCCATTCCATGTGTGTAGCAGTTGGCAGTACGGAGTACCTTTACTATAATAAGGCACCTACTACCTGTATAGTACCTAGGTACGAAGTACCTGTACCTAAGGTAGTACGTACTTACATGATCAGCGCCTCTGTAAGCAGCAGCGGTGGTCCGATCTTGAAATAGGTACATGGACCCGAGGTCTCGGAAATTTGGGAATAAATTCTTTGTTTTTTATTGAGGGCTTTTGATTTTGGATGCGGCTCTTGGGAGGATGGCTTTCTTTTGTGGGGTGAGATGTATAATATATATATATATATATATATATATGAATAAACATATTAATAACATATAAATATATATATATATATATATATAGAGAGAGAGAGAGAGAGACAGAGAGAGACAGACAAAGGGTGCGCATAATGCAGAGAGAACAATAATGCAGCCGGATTGGTCGCTTATCATCTCCGTGATAGTAATTACATATGTATTCTCTCTCCCCTTGTCGATTAGCGAGTGTTTATTTTTTTTTTATTTACCTTGTTGTGTTTGTGGAGGAGGAAAAGCGACGCCTCGTCATACGTTTGTTTTGCCCGTGGCTCAGATGCTTGTCACCAGCAGGCGCGGGCGGCAATTGTGTCATGTCATGTTAATACGTAGGTCCTGCCTCAATCCCTCTCGTTCCTTTTCTTTTTTTCCCTCCCTTTTTTTTTTTTACCCTCTCCCTTGCCTTGTTTAAAACTTTCAATTATCTTTGAACTTGGCTCTTTGTTTTTTTTTTTTTTTGTTTTTTCCCCCGCTTACATCTTCTTCTTCTTCTTCTTCTTCTTCTTCTTCTTCTTCTTCTTCTTCTTCTTCTTCTCCCTTTACCTTCCCGCCTTGCACAAAACAATATTCACCTGCGACGACAATAGATTCCATCGCGCCGCTAGGCAAAACCTCTCGAGCAGCTGATACAATTCAACTAACATGATTTCGCTACCGACGGAAAGCTAAGAAAGGAAGCCGAGCAAAGGGGGTTAAAAAAAAAAAAGAAGAAGAACAAAGAAATTGTTCTGGCCATGCACTGCTGTATTGGCGCCAAACTGGGGAGATTGACCGACTTTTCGTGAAATTTTTTTTTCTATTCTATTCGTTTCTGTTCTTTTTTTTTTTTTTTTTTTTTTTTGTTAATTGTGTTCACCCTCCCGCCTTAAAACGCCTTTTTGGGGGGGAAAAGGGTTAGTGGAAAGTTGGACGGGTGGGTTCCTCCGAGGGAAGGCGACAAACGAATGGAGCAGAAAAGGGAAAAATCCAAGTTTTGGGGGGGGCTGCTGCGTGGAGAGAGCTTGATGAAGAGAGGGTCTCGGGTGGTGCGCAAGTATCACGACCTGCTGCTGCGCGGAGAGGCGCGTGAGGACGCCGACGCGGAATGGGAGGAAGACTACGAGGACAGGGAGTTTCAGCAGCAGCAGCAGCAGCAGCAGCAGCAGCTCCAGCTCGATCACGAACAGCGGGAGAAGCAGCGCCGCAGGCTGAGCGAGGGCAGCAGCGGCCTCTTCGTCGCGCGCCGCGAGACGGGGCTTCACCCACGCATTAGGCGCCGGACCATCGACGGGGCCGGCGGGAGCGGCAGTGGCAGTGACTTTCACAGGCGCTCGCCCAGAACGTCGGCCACCAGGCGGCGAGCCGATGAGTCGCTGTCTGGGCGGCTTCAGCCGGGCTTTGGCAAGAAGCGCGACAGCGGATCGGACTTGCATGACGACAACGACAACGCCAACGTCGCCACAGCTGCTTCCGGCGACGGGCAGAGGAAAACCCCGGCGGCGCGGGCGGAGGGAGGAGGCGAGGCGGCGCAATGGCCGCCGCCGGCCATGTCGAGCCGTGAGGAGCTCCCGCACCGGGATGCCCTCGAGCTGATTGCGCGCGGTGCGCCGGCCTACAAGGGGCGCAAGAAATCGATCCCCCACGCATCCGATCAGCATTACGCGCTCTACGTGACGAGCTCAAAGAGCCGAAAGGGAGGCACAGACGTCGCCAAGCCTCACGACGCCATGTCGCATCTCATGACGATGAAGATACAGGCGCACGGGCACGCGTCGTACCCCTGGGAGACGATAGAGCAGCCGAGCTACGCCTTCTTCTACGGTCGCCTGGGAGGCACCATCACGCTCAACCAGTGGGCCGCCGCGGCGAGCGCCATCCCGTCCAAGATTGCGCTGAGGGACTCGGGCGTCACGCCGCGGCCGGTGAGCCTGGAGCAAATCTTTGCACGGCTCAAGGACCTGCAGCAGCTGGGGCTGGAGGACGATGACCTGAGCCTCCTGTACCGATCTCTCTACAGGCGCTTCCTGCGAGACCCCGACAAGATCCTGAGCCCGCATAAGACGCTGGATAAGCAGATTGCCGACTTGATCATGGCCCTGTCGCGCCCTGACTGGATCGATTATACGGAGCCAAAGAACCAGGTGGTGACTCGCTTCATCTTCGGCGGCGCCGCCGGAGGGAGCCGCGAGCAGTACCACAAGTTCTTCCATCAACTGCTCCTCAGCCTCGAGCTGGAGCTGCGCATCCAGTCGCGGCACCACGACGACTGGGCCAAGGAGAAGCTGCTGCAGCAGATGCCACCTACCATCAAGTGGAACCTGGCGCTTGCGAGACGGTGGCGAGAGAACGTCCGGGTTGAGGCGTACGGCGATTCGCCTGAGCAAGGTGAGTGTCGTGCCGCATTTTTCTTCTCTTCTACGGTAGTCTTTACGACGGGGACGATGGAGCGCTTGTTTTTTGGGGAGGCCACAATTGAAGAGGGGAAAGAAAAAGCTAAAACAAAAACCAAAAAACCAAAAAAAAAATGGTTGTCCTAGTGAAACTGCGGTACAAGCTGAAGAAGCGCCAAGTGAAGCAGCTTAAGAAGTTTGCTCAGATAATGAAGTGGCCCAACTTGAGGGAAACAATGGAAAGTCTGAGGCAAAAGGATGAGGAATTCGCTCTGGACTCTATAAGCTCGGATGCCTTTGCCTACTTTAGCGGACTCGTGCTTCCCGGTGTAAGTCGGATCCCCATGTGCGGCAAGCGGCCAGAGAATGGAAGAAGAAGAAGAGAAAAAAAAGGGGGGGGGGGGAGAGGGGGAACAGCTTTGCTGACAGGCTACAGCCGACCTTCTCGTTCCTCATCATGAACACGCTCATCGATCTAGATCCAGACCCCGCAACGAACGAGCTGGCTTTGCTCTCCCATGTGCATCCACACTCCGGCTTCCAGTATCGTAATAGTCACACGTACTGGTCGGCGAGCTGCATTGTGGGTAAAGTGCTGGCCCCGACATGCCACTCGGTGGCGGGCTGGGTCGGGCCCGGCAGGCCAACGGCGGAGCTCGGTCGATCTCAAATCGCCCGCATACGAACCCGACACCCGAAGCAAAAGATGACCCGCGAGGACGTAGAGACCATGAGCGCCCGGTCTGATGCGCTGGGGCCCCGGGCGGATGCATACCCAGTGCGCGAGTATAAGCTGCCTGCGCTTGATGGCGCGAGACACGTGGTGGACGCCGTGCGGATGGAGCTGCTGAGCTTCAAGCCCGTCGCCGCGACAGGGCGCGAGAGCAGCGCCGCGGGCCCTCGGCTCTTCGACGCGCAGGTGCAGTTTGCCATTGATGGCGTCTCCTGGCCCTTGCGTCTCATGTACGACGTAAGCTTTGTCTCGGCGTGGCCATGTGCGGATGGGCCGCACCCCCTATTTTACGACTACGTGTACGAGTTTGTGAAGGCGGACGAGATTGTCAAAGTACGCAACTGGGGCGGCTTGTACGGGGGAGACGGTCAGAATTCCGGGCCCAGTAGCACGGCCTCGAGCCCTCCACCGGCGGCCGACGCGGCCAATGCCGCAGTCGATAGGGACGTCGACGATGAGAAGGTGCTCGTGGTAGACGCGGTGGGCGTTCGGGACAACGAGGTGCTGGCGAGAGCCTGGTGTGCTCATTGGGGGCTCAGCGCAGTGGTGGCGGATGTCCACAAGACATGGTATGTCGACGGATGGCCCAACAGCCCTCGCCTGATGTGACATGTGTTTTTTTTTTTTTTTTTTTTGGTGGCTGACTTTGACGGGATTACGTGCAGCATGGCGTGTGCCATCAGAGAAGCATATGCCGCGACACTAACGGTAGTAATCCTGGTCCAAGACCAGCTGCACGACGACGACGAATAATGACTTATGAATTTTCCGGAGGATACGAACTGGTAGCCCATGCTTGCTTGCTTGCTTTCTTGCTTGCTTCCTCTCTGCTTGTTGCCATCTATTGAGCTCTAGGGGGGGGGAAACAAGGACGCACGTTGCTTGGCCACATGCAGGAGCGCAAAAGGGATTGGAATACGTTTTGGCGATTATACCCGTGGGAGGGGCGAATAGTGGGTATGGCTGAGGGTATAACAAATGCACAATGATGGAGCTGAGCTCCCGAGCCTTTTGATGTTGTTCCCCTGCTGAAGCCCCCCCCCCCTTTTTTTTTCGATTTTTCTTTTTGGTTCTAATAAGAAGGACTCTCTCACGAAAAAAAAAAAAAAAAAAAAAAGGACTTCGCTTGTGTCCTTTGCCACAGCATCGGCAAGTGACAGACACTAATTGGCGTAGAGATTAAAAACTGTAACAACCAACCCAAGGCCGTCGATATCCGTCCAATGTTTTAGTTCGAATTGATGGCCACGGTCACGGCCATGATTCGGTTGTCTGTTTGGCTCGAATGACAAGCCGCAACGTCGCTCTGCAGTGAGAGAAGAGAGAGAGAGAGACGAGACACACACACACACACACACACACACACACACACACACATACACACATACACGCAGACACACGCGGACAGACACACACACACGCAGACAGACACACAGGGCGGATAGCTGCACAACGGGTTTTGCAGAGAAGATTATCGGATCGGAACATTGTCGTCTACCTGAGACAAAAGGTGAGATCATAGATTATTGTACATATCCTTGATTACGCTACGTTTTCCTTGATCGTGAGCTGTATTCGTCACTTTTTTATGTTGTTATTGCTGTTGCTGTTGTTGCTGTTGGCCCCCACCTTCTCCCCCTTTCATTTTAGTATTGTGAGACCACAGACAGCAAGTTTTTTTTTTTTTTTTTTTTTTTTTTTTACTTGACACCGAGGGTGGCACCGCTGAGCGTTCTAGATAGGGTATGCGTTGCGTGTGTGTATGCGTGTGTGTGTATGCGTGTGCTGTGATACCCCCCAAGAATAAGAAGCCATCACACCGAGGAAGCCCCATTCATTGGAGAGGCCCGTTGGGCTCTTCTCCCTTTTTTCTTTTCTTTTCTTTTCTTTTTTTTTTTTTTTTTTTTTGCCTTGCTCAGCGCCTGAACTGACCTTGGCGGAGGGGAAGGAGATGAGACGGGGGGCTTCGTGCTCATTTGACGATGGGCTGTGATGTTGTGGGAGTCGTGTGATTTCCTGCATGCGTTTTTTTTTTTTTTTTTTTTTTGTGAGACGCCGGAGTAGTTTTTTTTTTTTCTTTTCTTTTTTTCCTTGTTTTTTTTTTTTTCATGCAAAATATCTTGTTTTAGAGTCCTGTGTTTGTGTGGAGTATGCAACATGGTTGGTGTTTTGTGTTTTGTGTGTCAGGCCTTTTTGGTTGATTTTTTTTTGATCAGAGTTTATATATATCTTATATATATACGATATATATATATATATATATATATATAAAAGATGTATAAAACTGCATTTGGTCGTTACGTCCTGCGAGCCGCATCAACATCATACTCACCACCATACGAAAAAAAAAAAAAAAAAGTAGCTTTTTGGGCTTGATATTCTCCTCATTCCTTTTTTTTTTCCCCTTTTTTTCCTTCTTCACCGTCATCGTCGCCATCATGGCGAAGAGTTTCCATCGCTTCGCCGAGCCGTATAAAACGGGCCTCGTCATCTGCCTAGGCGAGTTCTGCGGCACGTTCATGTTCCTGCTCCTATCCTTCATGGGGGCGCAGGCGGCGCTTGACAACAACCCGGCTTCTTCTGGGCGGCTGGACCCGTCTACGCTGCTGTACATTGCCTCGTCGTTTGGGACCGCGCTGGCGGTCAACGTGTGGGTGTTTTACCGTGTTTCTGGGGGCATGTTTAACCCTGCGGTGAGACCCTCTCTCTCTCTCTCTCTCTCTCTCTCTTCCATGACCCTCACCTGCCGAGATGGCTCGCGTATGCTGATGCGAGCATGGCCCCTCGTAAAAAAAAAAAAAAGGTCACTCTGGGGCTCGTCTTGGTGGGAGCCGTGAAGCCCCTCCGAGCGCTCATCATCGTGCCGTCGCAATTCGCCGCGGGCATCGCCGCCGCAGCGGTGGTGTCGGGCTTGCTGCCCGGGCACCTCGACGTGACAAACAGCCTGGGCAGCGACACCAGCATCGTGCAGGGCCTCTTCATCGAAATGTTCCTGACGGCTCAGCTTGTCCTGACGGTCTACTTCCTCGCCGTGGAGAAGCACCGCGCCACGTTTCTGGCCCCTGTGGGCATCGGGGCTTCCGTCTTCGTGGCGCACATTGCCGGCACCAACTTCACCGGCACGGGCATCAATCCCGCCCGATCGCTGGGCCCCGCAGCGGTGATCGGCAGCTTCAGGGGATATCACTGGATATACTGGCTGGGGCCGTGCTTGGGAGCGCTGCTCTCGTTCGGCGTCTACAGCCTGCTCAAGGTGCTGGAGTACCAGGTCGCCAACCCCGGGCAAGATGCGGGCGATCCCGAGACGGCGAACGAGGAGGCGATTGCCGCGGCGGAGATGGGACAAGAAGGACTGGCCATGGTGAGGAGCAGAAGCCGGAGCGAGAGCGCGCCGAGCGAGATGAAGCTCAAGAGGGAGTCGGCCATGATGAGACGGACCTCGGCGGCAGACGGAACGCCAACGAGCGCAGCCGATGCCGTTTGAAAGCCATCCGTCAACCCATGGAAAAGGCCATCATCAATGGGGGACAAGACAGAAGCGGCATCAAGTCCCACCACGTTTTTTTTTTCCCCCTTGGGGCAGTTACACCAAAATGCCCGTTTGCCTCCCTCCCCCATGACTTGTTTTCAACTTGTACGACGAAGACTAGGCGGCTAGTCCTGTTGTATGCGCGCACAAAGAAGTAAGAAAGAAAAGAAAAGAAAAGAAGAGAAGAGAAGAGAGAAGAAAAAAAAAGATGTAGAAAAAAAGAAAGAAAAAAACAACCGGTCACCTGACTATCGCTTCTGTCCATTGTTCTAGTGATGCGGGAGGTGAGCGCGCACAATCGTTCCATCACCTCACCGCAATCGGAGACGGCACAGCTTCTGTTGGGGGGTGCCTGAGGCTCCAGAAAAGCGGAGGACGAGGAAAGGAGGAGAAACGAATTGATAACTATTTATTTATCAGGCAAACGAGTTGAGGACACAAGGAGGCACCGAGTTGAGGAAAGAAACAAACAAACAAAGTTAGAAAAAAGTCGATAATAAAAAAAATCTTTTAACAATAATAACCATGATATTAATACTAATTAATGGCAATAGTAATAGTGCTAATAATAATAATAATAATAATAATAATAATAAATAGGACACTATCATGAGGTTCTCGGCGTTGGGGCATGTCGGATTTCTGGGTTGCCGGAGCGCGCGCGCTCACCAAGATCCATTTCGATTCTGCCGGGTTAAAAAAAAAATTAAAAAAAAAATTGGGCTTTGAATCGCTAAAAAAGACGATGGAGATGTTTTTTTATTTATCATTAATATTTTTTTTTTTCCCAGCTGGGCGTCTCTGAGATCGAGCAGGCCACGGACACAAGTCAGAGAAAAATAAACAAGCAAATAAATAAATAAATAAATAAATATATAAAAAAGAAAGAAACGAGACGGGGATATCGATAGAAAACAAAAACAAAAATAAAAACAAAAATAAAAATAAAAATAAAAATAAAAATAAAAATAAAAATAAAAATAAAAATAAAAATAAAAAAACCCACCGCCTCGGCCGAGGTTTCACCTTTGTTTTCTCGATAACGACCGCCATCTTTTATCTTTGTTCTCTCTTTTTGCCTCGCCACCAATCCGCGACTTATTTAGTTCGCAAAACTGTGATGGTGCGCCTCCCGAAGTTTTGGCCCAAGATTTGAAAAATTGAATGTTGAAAATTCCATTGAGCCACCATCAATCAGCGGGGAAAAAAAAAAAAAAAAAAAAAAAAAAAAAAAAAAAAAGGGGGACCGGGAAGCTTGATCGGGGAAAAACCAGAAGCAACGAAATCGGACGTCATGTATGTACGCGCACAATAAGCCCCATCAAGGCCTGAATTTTGGCTTTTCTTTATACATCACCCACTTTGCTCTTTCTCTTGCTATCAATTTTCTTCTTCTTTCTTCTCTTCTTCTCTTTTTTTTTTCTCTTTTTCTTGTTATATCCAACATCCTCTCGCTAATTGTTCCTTTTTCTTTCTTTCTTTCTTTTTTTTTACTTCTCTCATCATGGATAGGCATGCATATGTTCAGGTATGTAGCTATTCCCCGATTCCGAACTCGCCAGCCCAAAACATCTTCAGGCTCGGCATCGAATGATTCAACGGATTGGAGACAAAAAAAAAAAAGAAAAAAGGCGATGGGGAAGCTGACACCAACCGCTACTGCTACAGGATCATTATTATATCGGCATAGACGTCGGTACCGGTTCCGCCCGCGCCTGCATCATCGACGAGACGGGTGACATCAAGGCCTTGGCCTCGGAGAACATCAAGCTCTGGCAGCCCCAGAATGGTTACTATGTACGCATTACGCATTTGCATTATTGGCCGCCACGACCCAGCCAAAGCCATCCCGCCCGATTGGTTCTGGTTCCTTTGCTTACAACCCTGCACTTGGCAATCAACGCTTCATTCTGACGTTTCCATCTTCTTTCTCCCGTTGTTAGGAGCAATCGACAACGGATATCTGGAAATGCATCTGCGAATGCGTGCGCCGCGTCGTGCAAGAGTCTACCGTCAGCCCTAGCCAGATCAAGGGCATTGGCTTCGATGCCACCTGCTCCTTGGCCGTCTTTTCCAACGATACCGACGAGCCCATCCCCGTCACCGCTCCCAGCTTTGCCAACGATGGCAACGACCGCAACGTCATTCTTTGGCTCGACCACCGTCCCGTCGAGGAGACGCACAAGATCAACGCTACCAATCACAAGCTGCTCAAGTACGTCGGCGGCAGGATGAGCATCGAGATGGAGATCCCCAAGGTGTTGTGGCTCAAGAACAACATGCCCCCCGAGCTCTTCGACCGCTGCAAGTTCTACGACCTGGCAGACGCCCTGACCCACCTGGCCACCGGCAACGAGACACGCAGCTTCTGCAGCGCCGTCTGCAAGCAAGGCTTCCTCCCCGTAGGCGTCGACGGCAGTGTCAAGGGCTGGCACGAGGACTTTTACCACGAAATTGGCCTTGCCGACTTGGCCGAGGACGACTTCAAGCGCATGGGTGGCGTCGACGGGGTGGTGAGCCCTATTTTCTTTTCTTTTCTTTTTCTTTTTCTTTTTTTTTTTGGCGATGAAGACTTTTCTCCCACTGCGTTCTTATTATTTATTTATCTGTTTATTTTTTATTTTTTTTATTTTTTCATTTTTTAAGCCCCTTGTCAGATATCTTAGCCCATCTTGTTTGGGCTCCCTAGCTAATCGTGGCGGTCTGCGCAGAACGGAAAGTATGCCAGCGCTGGCGAGTGCGTGGGCACTCTCGGTCGCCTGGCCGCCTCTCAGCTTGGCCTGCCGGAGGGCATCGCCGTCGGAAGCGGCGTCATCGACGCCTACGCGGGCTGGATCGGCACTGTCGGTGCCAAGGTCGAACTGACCGAGGACGAGCTCAAGACTGACGTCCCGCACAACGACGTCAGCCAGGCCTTTACTCGCCTGGCCGCCGTCGCAGGCACCTCGACTTGCCACCTGGCCATGTCCAAGAATCCCGTCTTCGTCCCCGGCGTCTGGGGGCCTTACCGAGACGTGCTGATTCCCGAATTCTGGATGGCCGAAGGTGGCCAGTCGGCGACGGGAGAGCTGTTGCGGCACATGCTGGACATCCATCCGGCGTACAGGGAAACCATGGCACTGGCCAAGGCCGAAGACAAACACATTTACGATTTCCTCAACGCCCACCTCGAATATCTCGCCGAGAAGCAGCATGCTCCAGCCGTCTCCTATCTCGGCCGTCACCACTTCTTTTACGGCGACTTGTGGGGCAACCGCTCGCCCATTGCAGACGCCGACATGAAAGGCTCCATGGTCGGCCTTGACAGCGACAAGAGCACCGATAACATGGCCCTATGGTACTACGCCACCATGGAATTCATCGCCATGCAGACCCGCCAGATTGTCGAGCAGATGAACAAGGCCGGCCACGAAATTTCGTCCATCTTCATGTCCGGTTCGCAGTGCCAGAACCCGATCCTGATGAACCTCTTGGCCACCACGTGCAACATGCCAGTGTTGATTCCCCGCTACGTCAACGCGGCCGTGGTTCACGGAGCCGCCATGCTGGGCGCAAAGGCGGCCAGTCACAACCGCGACGATGGCTCGCAGCCCGAGACGCTGTGGGATATCATGGATCGCATGAGCAAGCCCGGCCGACTGGTTCAGCCGGGCACCGATGCCGGCGAGAAGCTGCTACTGGATGCCAAGTACGACGTATTCTTGGACATGTGCAACGCGCAGCAGGCATACCGAAAGAAGATTGACCAAGCTATCGAAGAATGGGGAGCCTTGTTTGATACCGATGTTGAATAGAAAATGAAAAATTACAAAAAAAAAAAAAAAAAAAAAAGAGAGAGAGGGAGAGAGAGAAGGAGAAGAAGAAGAAGAAGAAGAAGAAGAAGAAGAAGAAGAAGAAGAAGAAGAAGAAGAAGAAGGATGAAGATGGAATAGACCTGGGCTTTGGGCAGCGGCTCCGGGATGTTGTAGCAATTTAATGAACGTTATGTACTTGCCCGTCCGATAGAGAGAGAGAGAGATGAGAGATGAGAGTCAAAAATTACGGCGGACTAATTGCTCATGACTGATTAGTCCAGACAACATGGGACTCGTCCCTGCTCATTGGATTTTTCCAGAATGGAACCAAAATAACTTCCGCCCTTCCTTCAACGCGGCGAACGGCTGATTGGTTGGTTGACTGGCCTGTCAGCCGCGTCAGCCACTAATGCTTCTGATTGGCGGAAGCTCTTCCAACTTTCCCCACGTCGGTTTCTCAGCCTCGTCAATTCAGGTTCCAAATTTCTTTGAAACCAAGGCGGGCAGACGCGCAGCCAGCCGCAAGATCTTCGTCCTTGCCAAACGCGAGAGCACCTCTTGCCTTTTCCCATTGCCCGCTCGCCGTGTCTCTTCTTTTCCTCTTTCCGGACCACCCCCTTTTCTGTATTATTATTATTATTATTATTATTATTATTATTATTATTATTAGTATTATTTTTCGTCCTTTTGTTTTCCACATACCGTCCGAATCGTTTCCTGCTCTTCGCTGGGCCGCCGCGATGTCTCTTTTCGGACAGTCGAGCGGTTCATCGCTCTTTGGCCAGCCTGCGCAGCAACAACAACAACAACAACAACAACAACAACAACAACAGCAGCAGCAGCAGGGCCAGGGCAACACCACGACACCGAGTGGAGGAGGCGGTCTGTTTGGCGGTGGAGGCGGTCTGTTTGGAGGCGGGCAGCAGCAGCAGCAGCAGCCGCCGCTGCAACAGCAGAAGCCTGGGGGCCTCTTCGGACAGGCGCAGCCCCAGCAGAGCACGCCGCAGACTGGCGGTGGTCTCTTCGGCTCAAACGCAGCAGCGGGCGGCCTGTTTGGACAGGCGGCCCAGACCCAGCAGAGCGGCACTGCCGGCGGCCTGTTTGGAAGCCAACAGAATGCCGGCGCACAGCAGCCGAAGCCCTCGCTGTTCGGCGGGTCGACACTGAGCGGCGCCTCCTTGCTGGGCGGCGGCACCACGACTGCGAAACCACCTTTCTTCGGGGCCACGACGGCGACGACGACGGCGACGACGACGACCCCAGCCCCCCAGCAGGCCAGTGGCATGCCTTTTGCGGGCAGCTTTTTGGGCGGCCAGACACTGACCGCTCAGGTTAACAGCACCACGAGCTCTGCAGCGCAGCCCGCAGGAGCCTACTTTGACAGCCTCTTTGCCAAGACGCAAAAGGCCGGCGTCGCCATTTCCGACATGGAGGATCTGCCCAGCTTGGAGCTGGGCTTGGGAGACCTGCGCCATCGATTGAGGAAGCTGCAGTCGAAGCAAACCGAGAGGGCCGATGGAAAGGCCCACTACCTGCTCGCCGCCTCGGGCGTGGATCCCAACGCCGCAGCCAAGGACCTCGGCATGCTCGACATCCAGGGCGCGCGAACCGAGCGGCCAACTCACGGCTACGCGCCGGCCGATGTCGACGTCGAGACCTACCTGTCCAACTTGCAGACGAAGACGACGCTGAGCATGATTCAAGATGGCCTCGAGCGGTCCCTGCGCGACTTCGACAACTTCCTCGAAGACAACGTGGCCATGGAGTGGGACGCACAGCGGAAGCGCATCTACCAGCACTTTGGCATCAAGCCCCGCGAGACCTCGGCCGCGGTCGGTCGGGAGGCCCAGGGCGGATTCGGGAAATCTCGACGGGGAAAGGCCCAAGGGAACGCTGCTCGCGACGCCCGCGGCAGCGCGTTTGGCAGTTCGACTTTCCAGCGGTCCGTCATTGGAGCGCGGTCGAGGATCGGAGCCCACCAGTCCGAGTTCTCCGACGTCGAACGGTCCGCGGATGGCGCTGGAAAGCCGAGGAACGAGGACCAGGCCCTTCGCGAGCGCCAGTCCAAGCTGGCTGACAAGGTCCGTAGCCTCAACGCCTCGCGTCTGCTTGGCCGGCCGTATCCCATCTTGGCAGAGCTGGCGGAGGTCGAGAAAAAATCCCACGAGCAGCATGCGCCTCATGTCGTGGAGGCCTACCGGGCCATGATTGAAATTGTCGGCGAGGACGCCGATGCCGAGACAACGCTCAACAGCGCCACTGCCAAGGAACGCCAGTTCGCCGGCATGTACCTGGACGAGAACCCCAACTCCCAACACGCCGTCGAGATGAGGAGGCGCATCCTGAGCGGCGCCAACTCCTTCCTCGAGAAGCAGTTCCTTCGCGAGGTCGAGTCGCTGATTGCAAAGCATCCCCACGAGGCCAGGCTTGGCGGTCTACCCGATATCACGAGCAAGATCAAGGCATACATCCGTCTGCGGTCGGCCAGGAAGGACCTGGTCCCCGACAATACCGAGCTGCAGCAAATCCACGGCGAGTACGTGTGGGCCATTGTCTTCTACCTCCTTCGATCCGGCCACGTAAACGAGGCCGCCAAGTATGTCAACGACAACAGCAACCACTTCCGGGGCATCGACCGCACGTTCTCGACATACCTCAACAACTACGCGGCCAGCGAGGACCGCAGAATCACTAACAGAAAACTGCTCGACCGCTGCACGAACGAGTACATCCAACGTTCCCGCAACGCCCCCGAGAACACGATCGACCCCTTCCGCATGGCCTGCTACAAGGTCATTGGCCGGATCGAACTGAACAACCGCAGTCTGGAACGCCTCAACACCGACATCAACGACTGGGTCTGGCTCCAGTTCAACCTGGCCAGGGAAGGCGACAAGGCGCTGGAGATGGCCGGGGAATCGTACGGGCTGTCGGACCTGCAGACCAGCGTCAGGGAGATTGGTCAGAGGCACTTCCCCAAGAACGTCTCCGACGAAAGCAATGGCGGCTGCGGCATGTTCTTCTACATGCAGATCCTGTCCGGCATGTTCGAGGACGCCGTTGCCTATCTCTATCCCTTTTCCTACGTGGACGCGGTTCACTTTGGCCTGGCTCTCGCGTTTTACGGCCTGCTCCGGCCGAGCGACCCAATGTCCGCCTCCAACAACCTGCGCACGCACAGCATCAAGGGCCTCCCGCAGATCAACTTTGGTCGCATGATTGGCTACTACACTCGGGACTTCCGGGCCGCCGATGCCGTGTCCGCCGTCGATTACCTCACCATGATCTGCCTCAACTCCGACCTTGATGGGGAAGCCGGGGAGCGGCACAGCGGCCTCTGCCACGAGGCTTTGCGAGAGCTGGTGCTGGAGACGCGAGAATTCAGCAAGCTCATCGGAGACATCAGACCCGACGGCCGTCGCATCCTGGGCGTGATCGAGGGTCGCGGCCCGCTGATCGGCCTCGATGGGCAGGACGACTTTGTCAACACAGTCACTCTGCAGGCCGCCAGCTTTGCCGACGAGAACGGCCGGACGACCGACTCGGTGCTGCTCTATCACCTGGCCGGCGAGTACGACGCGGTTGTGGCCATTGTCAGCCGTGCTCTCAGCGAGGCCATCTCGCTGGAAATCGGAGAGGACCCCATGCGCCTGATGCCTGTCAAGCCGAGGGCCGGCGGCAACCAGGAGACGGATCAGGGCGGCAGCCTTAGCTTGGCGGCCATCGACGACCCCGTCGAGCTGGCCAAGACGATGATGACCATGTACGAGCGGGATGTCATGTTTTACAGGAACATCCAGGACCAGAACAAGGTTGCCTGCCGCGTTTTGCTCGAGATGAGTGGCATCAAGAGCCTGGTGGAGGCTAGCCAGTGGGCTCAATGTCTGGACGTAAGTTTTCTCTCTCTCTCTCTCTCTCTCTCCCCCCCTCTCTCTCTCTCCCCCTCTCTCTCTCTTTATGAAATCACTTGAACATGTTTTTGACTTTTTTTTTTTTCCTCCTTCAGAAAATTCGTAGCCTGGACATTCTCCCTCTCGAAGCAGGCGGCGATGCCAGCACAATCCGTGCCTACGCCTCCAAATTCTCCAGCCTCTCGCAGCCAGTCTCCATCAATGTGCCTAACCTAATCATGTGGACCATCATCAGCTGCGTCAGGCAGAGAGAGCATCTGGTCAATGGACAGTTTAGCGGCAATGAAGGCACCAGGAAGATGATGGTGGAGCAGTTGAAGCAGATGATTCTGGATTTGACGACGTACACCAGTCAACTGCGATACCGGTTCCCACCGCACCTGCACGAGGCCCTGGCGAGAGCATCCGCAGAGTAACTGATGTAATGAGAAGAGTTGGGGAGTTAAAAGTGTGTTTTTTTTTAAAAAAAAAAAACAAATAATGAATAAAAGGGGAGGGGGAAGAGAGATTTTTTTTTTTGCTAATGGTGACTTTTCGTCGAATACGTCTGATACACATGAAATTAGAGTAACCAAGGCAGCCACAGACACAAGAGGTTTTATTTAGGTTGCGTGCATAGGTAGGAACTTGATAGGAAGATGAAATGAATGAATGCATGAGGGTTGATGATTGGTTATTGATGAAGGGGAGTCTGACTCAGTTTATGCTATCCCTTTTTTTTTTTTTTTCTTTTTTTTTTTTTTTTTTCCTTTTTTTTTTTTTTTTTTTTTTCTTTCTCTATTTTTTTCTTTTCCTTCTTTTCTTTTTCTTTTTCTTCTTTTCTTCTTTTTCTTTTTCTTCTTTTCTTCTTTTTTTCTTTTTTTCTTTGTGAGAATGGAAAACTGGATGGATAATCATATCACATGCGCGTGCACCGACTTGCGTATGTACTTACATAAGGTAACTGCTGTACTTGCTTATCGGTACCTCCTACTGCCCACAGCGTGTATGTACCTATGGAAAGAGCAAGAGCTCATCATACCTTAGGTATCACCTTCCCGTTGTGTTAGGAAGGGCTACAAGTAACATGTACTTTTGTAAAAACACCAGAGCTCCTCCGTCTCTCTCTTTTCTTTTCTTTTCTTTTTTTTTTTCATGCTTCACACGCGCAGACAAGACGACTTTCTTGACAACTTCGCCGCTTGTCCAATGAGGAGGCCCCCCTTCTTCCAGCTTTGCGGCTCCTAGCAGACACGCCCTAAACCAGATTCATCGCTTTTGCGGGCTGCGGCGACATGGCTGTATCGCCGTCTCACAAAGCATGCGCGCCACGACATTGGGCACCCCCGACCGGTACGGAGTCTGGCTCAACCAATCCCTCCCTATTAGCAGCAGCAGTCCGGCGCTTTCGCTTGCTCTTTACGAGTATCCGTCTTCCCGCCTTCGTCCGGCCTTTGAGTTGTGGGCTGGTTCCAGCATGCGGGGGATGTCGAGGAGTAAGCTGGAGATTGGGGGGGGGGGGGGATTTCGATCCTTCCTGGCAATTCATGCTGCAAATTCCTCCCACAGCACGTGCCAGAGTTCGGTTTCGCCAATAGCGCGCTTCCTGACTCACAACATGGCTCTGACCACCCGCACGCCTGATTCAGCAACGGGGTTTCATAGGCAACCCGGAGATGGAGAAAGCGAACCAAATTCCATCTCCACCAAACACACCCCCCCATGCAGCCCAGTCCGTCTGTGTCGCGCGACGCCCCATGTTTGCTTGCTAAAAACCAACGCGGAGTACGGAGTACAGAGTACCAGAGTACAGAGCAGGCCACGAACCATTGTCACTTTAGGGCTTTTAGGGGGCAGGGCGTCGAGGCCTCGTCTTCGTTGGAGCTAAGCAGTCTAGGCCGAGACCCAGGAAGGTTCAGACGCAAGTGGAGAACCTACGTCTCACTCTGCTGCTAACACGCATCTCGATCGTCTCGCTCAGCCCAGCCTTGCGACGGTTGTTGTATTGAGCCCTGTGCTTCGGCGCCTTTACGCACGCCATAGTTACACACAAGTTGTCACAAGTACACCCACCGGACCGCCCAGGCCGGGGAATTCGGGCCCTTGGGAGTGGACAGGCTCCGGCCACTCGGCGGACGCGGGAGGATGGTTGGCCGGCCCGTTGTTGGCTGTTCCCCGAATATTACCACATACTCTATATGGATCTCGGATCCGCCAGACGGGGCGGGTCAGGCCCCGGGGCAGGAGGCTCGGTCGGCAGCGGCAGCCCCATCACCGTCGGCGAAGCCATCAAGCTCGAGGCCGAGGCTACCGCGCCGTCCTTGACGGCAACGGCAGCGATGCCCAATGGCTCAAGGGCAGGGGCAACCGGTGCCACGGAAGCGGAAGAGGTGGAGACCGTGACCAAGAAGCGGAAAACCGGCGCAGGAAGTAGAGGTGTTGCAAACTTGACGCCGGAGCAGCTGGCCAAGAAAAGGGCAAATGGTGAGTGTTTGCCAGGTCTCTGTTCTACCCCCTTTTGTTTTGCCGTGTAGGTCATCAGGGGTTTTTCTTCTTTTTTTTTTTCTTCGGTCTTTTTTTTTTTTGTGTGTGTGTGGTTTTTTTTTTTTTTTTGCCACAACTACTCGGCCCGTGAAATGTTTTCAATATTCCCTTTTTTTTTGGGGGGGGGGGGGGGGAGGCAACCCAATCATGCAGATTGATCGTGTGGCTCCTACGAGATCATCTCATCTCATACATTTGCCTACCGGTCAACGTTTTTCTACATCTCTTCCCCTTCCCCCTCCCACCGGGCGGCCATATATGCATGAAACTAATAGATGCTGTCTTCTCTTTCGTTATACAGACCGTGAAGCGCAACGTGCCATCCGAGAACGGACGAAGAATCAGATTGAGAAGCTGGAGCGCCGCATCCACGAGCTCGAGAACCAGAAGCCTTATCAGGATCTCCAAGTGGTGGTGCGGGCCAAGGAGGTGGTAGAGGCAGAAAATGCCGAAATTAAGAGACGACTCGCCGCAATTATCGCCATGCTGCAGCCTTTGGTTGGTACAAGTGAGCTTCGGGCCCCTCAAAAAGGTTTTTTTTTTTTTTTTGATGTTTGTGCCTTTGCTCGGCGATTCTAACAAGAAGATTAGATATTCTCGGCATATCGCCTGGTCTCTCTTACACTACAGCAGCTATGGCTGTGCCAGCAACGAATGGCACCGCCCACCACCGTGCGGCTTCTACGAGTTCTGGATCCCCAGCGGGCGGAATGGCTGATCTCCCTCGCCATGCCGCCCAGCCGCGCATGCAGTGCTGGCAAAGCGGTGACAGTGGCACACCGGCGGCACTTGGTCGAGCTGGCGTTGCTGGCGCTGTCGATGAAGGCACCCAGGCGTTGTTGGAGCGGCAAGGCCAGTCCCTTCGGCATGGTTTGGACTTTGAGCAGGGTCGCTTTGATCTGAACGTCGTGGTTGATCCTGCTCAGGCCATACCAAAGCTCCAGAGGGGCATCGACGGTGCACAAGACACGGGCGAATACCACCACGTCCCCATGAAGCACGACTGGGCACAGGCGAATCGGGAATTCGCGCCACAACACCGACCCACGCCTGCTTGGGATTCGCCCATGATTTCCATGATATCGCCTGCCTCCGATTCAACTCCAGGAGTACCACCTCTTGGCGTTGCTCGGCAGGATTCTGTTGCTAGCCAGCCAGGGCCTGGCCCCGGGTTGGTTCCTGCCAGCAACGTTCCCATTGTCCCAACAGCTCCGTATCCCGACACGCGCGCTGCTGTCCCAGAATCTCCCCCCCAGCACTCGCGTCCTTTGCGCAACTGCAGTCCTACCTGCCCCCTCGACGCTCTGCTTCTCGACTTTCGCAGCGAGCGCCACCAGCGCGCAGCCGAAGGCTATCAACCGCACGAGGTGGCTGGCCCTCGGTACCCATCTGTTTCTTCTCTGCTCAATCCAGCGAATAGCAAATACAGCCACCCAGTGTCCAAGTTTTTCACAGACATACTGACCAAATTCCCCGAAGTCTCCAGCCTACCCGAAAAGGTGGCCGTTCTATACCTCATGTTTCTCCTCATGAGATGGCAGATATCTCCAACAAAAGAAAACCTGGAGCGTTTGCCTGAGTGGATCCATCCGCTGCCATGCCAGTTCGAGATACCACATGCCGCGTGGATGGATTTCTTGCCGCACCCGGCGATGAGAGACAGGGTAATTAGAGCAAACAATCCCACGCTGTTCTACTTTGATAATTTCTTCCTTCCCTTCACATCCACGCTCACCGTCAGTTGGCCTTACGAAGAGGCACACACCTTGCTAAGAAACCCTGACTCAGACGAGATCATGATTAACCCTGTGTTTGAGAGCCACATGCGCAATTTGAATAATTGGAAGTTGGGGAGGATCTTTGCTGAGACGTTTCCTACGTTGGCCGATACGTGCCAGTATTGGGACGACGTAAACGGACAACAGAGTCCCGAATGATTTCTCTCAAGAGGGAGGGAGAGGGGGAAAAGAAAATTGGCGCTACGGGTAATGAATGGTATACCTGATTTTTTTTTGATTTTTTTTGATTTTTTTTTTTTAAAAAAAAAGGCGGCGGCTTTGCTGGTCTTTTGAGAATCATCCCCTTGTGCAGGCATCCGCATAATCCGGTGTTGAGGACGCGAATCGATTAGGTTTTTTTTTTTTTTTTTTTTTGGAAATGATTAACAGCGCATATATGACTCATTTTATATACTACAGCGTGCTCAGGGTATTTCATTTCCATGACGCAGCCATAATTTTAATTGCCATGGATAGATTCAGACGATGCGTCTTTTATTGTGATTCTACCGTGAAGTCTGCATATAACAAATCAAACCGCACAAGTGACTCTCTCTTTCTCTCTCTCTCTCTCTCTCTCTCTCTCTCCATCGCCATATGCAACGTTGTCAAAGCCAGATGAATACCCCATTCTTTGCTCTGTTTCGATTTCTTCGTAAAACTCATCATAGCTCATCTCATATATGCCTGTAGCAAGCACCCTTGGTGTTTTCCCCACCGAGTCGTTTCTTGGGTATCAGTAGCAGCAGTGTAGGTTGTTGCATCAAATCAAAACATCCGAACCCGTATATCCATCCCTTTGACAAATTCAGAAATAATAAAGCAAAGCCTCCTTTCGAGCCGTGTCGAGTGTTTGTCGTATCGATCGTTCCGTTGTAGGTAGATGAAACGATTATAAAATGAGAAAGGTAAAAAAGAAAAGAAATAAAAGAAATAAAAAAGAAGAAAATAAAAAAAGAAGAAGAAAATAAATAAAAAAGAAATAAAAAAGAAGAAGAAGAAAAAAAGAAGAAGAAGAAGAAAAGAAGAAAAGAAAAAGAAAAGAAGAAAAGAAAAAGAAAAGAAAAGAAAAAAAATGAATAAAGTACTTCATCAAGTTGGCTCAGTCGAGGCACATGTATGTCGTCCAGAGAGCAAAAGAAAATAAAAAGTCATCATCGCCCCTTATTCTTCACCAGAGTCGTCGATCGGCGCGCATCCAAACTTCTTCAAAAGGGGTCCCTTGGCCACATACAAGCTCGGCATCTTCTCCCTAGGCAGCGTCTGGAACATCATGGCCTTGACGGGATTCGTCGTGTGGAAGTTTTCCAAGGCGTTGCCGGAGCGTAGAACGCGGGCCGAGCGCAGAGAGAAGAGCTTGACCGTGCCGTTGTCCTGCGCTGAGGCCACGATGTTGAGCTCTGGGGATACATCCCAGCCGATGTGGAAGTGTGCCTGGTTGCGATAGTCAGGAAAGTCGAGCAGCGGGGAAGAGGAGGCGACGCGGCCTCCTGGATTGCTCTGGTTGGAGCTGAAGAAGCGCGTGTCGTAGACGGACATGCGGTTTTGAAGACCTGCGACTATGACCTGATGCGGGTTGATGCTGCGGACGTGAGCAATGGACGAGCCGTGCTTAACAAAGCTCCATCCGGCGGCCGGTGCTCTGAGATCAGTAATCCAGAGGCGAGGCTGCCTACCGCCAGCATACAGCACATTGTGGTTGTCCACTTGGAAATCTTGAGAGAAGATTTCCTGAGGCGTCCATGGGCCATAGCGGGCCCTTTGTCTCTTACCCAATCGGCTGCTGCGGCCGGTATATTCGAGACGCGTGGAAAAATCGATATTGGGCGGAGCATCGGTGGTGGAGATCCACCCAAGCGTCTCGTTGGAACGAATGCGCAGGATGCCATGGCTGGTGCCCACAACGCAGAGGAGGTCTGAGGAGGCAGGGGCAGGCGTGCTCTGGTGGACGTACCACTGTTGGTTGTTGATGGGACGGATCAGAAGGTTGCGGTATCCATCAGCTATCAAATGAAAACACGGACACGGTGTTAGCCAGGCACATTCCAACGGCAAATCCTATGAGCAACTTGAACAAAGAAAAGGAAAGAATAGGAAAGAAAAATGAAAAGACGAGAGAGGAAGCAATCCTTCGGGGTGGTGTAAAGGGAATGAGCGTTGGCAGCAGACGACAAACGTACTCTCGCCGAGCATCCAGTGCAGCCCACCCCGAGCATCAGTATCCATTGGAGGAGAGAAGATGCAAACAGCGAGGCCTCGGCCCGGCGCTCGCGAAGTGAGGAGAACCTTGTGGGACGGCTTGTGGTACTTGATGGAGGACATCTGCGGACAGTGAATCATCTCATAGTGCGGCCTTGTTGGATCCCGCTGGGCAGTCGGCCTGGATATCAGACTGTATTTTGGCCCGTCATCAGCATATCGCGTCTCGTTTGGAAGAAAAAGTTCAACAGGGGGGAAACGGCCGGCCACTCACTTTTCGTTTTCATCCGCATAAATGTACATGCCCACCAGCACCTCTTCATCCAGAGCTAAAAGAAAGAAAAGAAAAAAAGTCACAGTCGTCAGCATTCGCTCGCTTTCCCTCTTCACCCCCGAGGTCCAGGTCAGCTCGGCCAGGAATCATGAAAAACCCACTCGCATATGCTATAGCCGACTCTGTGCCGCATTCCTTCCCGCTAACGTAAAAGCACGGCATGTGAGGGTGCGTGTTCCAAATCATGCTCGGCGCAAAGGCGGCCTGGCCCTTGTCCGTCAGGTGATGAGCCCACGTCGCCGCTGCGATGTCCTCGTTCTCAGGCCTCCCGCGCCCGGGCTCAGCGATCCTCTGGTACTCTGTCTCGCGGGCAAGCAAGCCCGAGGTGACAATGTCGTGTCTTATGACACTGCGCTTAACATGGTTCTTGATCAGTTGTTCCTTCTTGGAAGCTTCCTCGGCAGCTTGGGATGCAACTTTGCGCCGCTTGACAGAGGCAGAGGACCACTGCGCCGAGGATGGTGCAGTCTGAGATTCTTCAATCTTGAAATATCTCTTCTTCTCGGGACCTATTTTTTTTTCGAAGAAGAAGAACAAGAAGAACAAGAAGAAGAACAAGAAGAAGAATAACAAAAAAAAAATCAGCTACTTGGACGATGAATGAGAAAAAGAGGCAATCAAGAGGGAGGATATGAGGAAGAAGAAGAGAAAAATCCAAAGCAGTTCGCACTGTAGTAATAGCCCGGTAACTCTGCAGGAGCGCTACTCATGGCGGCACTCAAAAAAAATAATAGGTGCAGTGTCAGCGTTGAAAAAAAAGGTCGGTAGACCCGTCTGGCAACGAGAGCGGCTATTTCTTCGGGATGAAACAACAAACTTGACGATTTCAGCGAAAAAAAAAAAATTAATGTTGATGTTGTGACGAGCTTTTCCGTTTTGTTGTTTTTGGGGGGGAGAGAAAACTTGCCGCGGGCAACAGAAAAGGGGACTAACTGCGTGTCACGTGATGCTCGCACCGCGCACAACAGCGAGGTGTAAAACAAGGAACGTCTAGGTTGTAGGTACAGGTAGGTGGTACTTACTGCCTACAGTTACATATTCGAATATAAATCATGAACATCCACGGCAAAGAGGATTAGTGCTTAAAAAGCGTCAGGCAGATTTATGTGGGATAACTAAGGTAGGTTAGTTGAGTCATCAAGAAACGTGTTAATCACTTGTGCTTTCTTTTCTTTTCTCTTCTTTTTAAAAATTTTTTTTTTTTTCAAAAACTATAAGCTCATAACCTCCCACTTCCCAAACATAAAAACATCAAGGCATTTGTCCACATTACATCAATTTCACCAGACACATCAAAGGTGACATTACTTTTTTACTTTGTCTTCATTGGCTGTCTATCAGACCATCATAGGGGGTATGAAAAGTTTCCTCTCATCCACTTCAGACGAGTCCATCTTCAGATACGACTCATACAGTACATTTAAACATTTAAAAAGGGAAACATGCAGGCCAACAAGCCTGCGGGTATGTAATAGAGTTGTATTTACTGAGACTTTTCGTGCTGGGTAGAGACACGCTGCAGAGAAACAACTGGAAGAGTGGAGAGTTAGCAAAAAAGAAAAAAGGAGAAGGGAAAAGGAACAAAAAAAAAAAAAAAAACTTACCAAAATCTTCCAAAGATCGCTGCTTCTGGTTTTGCTTGAGAGACTTGCCATGCATGAGGTTGTCGAAGCCCGCGCTGCCCTGGAGGAAATAGTAGAGACCGCCCATGATGGCGAAGATGCCAAAGGAGAAAATCCAGATACGAACAACGGCAACAATGCTGGTCTGCTCGCCAATGAACCAGCCAAAGATACAGAAGAGGGTGGCGATGATGTCGACGACCAAGATGGCACCGCTGAGCTGCCAAGAGGGGATGGACGACCAGAAGGGGCCGTTGGCGCGGGTGATGAAGATGAGCCAGTTCTCGGTGAGGGAGATCTCGAGGAAGACGACCTCGTCGATGTTACCAAAGTTCTGGACGATACCGCCGTTCTGGCCACCGGCGTACATGGTGGTGAGCGCAATCCAGGTGCCGACGGCGAGGACGGCACCGAGGAGGACGGACATGCCCCAGAGCTTGGGGAGGTTCCACTTGACGGGGGTCTGGGAGTAGGGGGCGTTGTCGTAGGCGATGGCCAGGGTGGCGATGTCGGCGAAGATGGCAATGAAGACGACCAGCTCAATGTTGAGAGACTTGTTGAGGATGGCAATCCAGAGACCCAGGAAGATCTCCATGTGCAGGGACAGGGCGATACGGTAGACGACGTAGGCGTACATGCGGTGGAAGATTTGACGGGAGGTCTTGAGAGCGTCAATGATGGCGCCGAGGCCAGGGGCAAGGAAGACAATGTCGGCGGCGGAGCGGGCGGCATCGGAGGCACCCTCGACGGCAATGCCAGTG
Source organism: Trichoderma cornu-damae (assembly GCA_020631695.1). NCBI lineage: Eukaryota > Fungi > Ascomycota > Sordariomycetes > Hypocreales > Hypocreaceae > Trichoderma > Trichoderma cornu-damae. The sequence goes on from CM036089.1 coordinate 5,139,031, forward strand.
TCGGCCTTCTTCAGAGAGGGAGCGTCGTTGACACCGTCACCAGTCATGGCAACGAGGTAGCCACGCTGCTGGAGAATCTCGACGACGGAGTACTTGTGCTGGGGGAAAACCTCGGCGAAGCCATCGGCAGCCTCGACGAAATCGTAGACCTCGGAGCCGGGCATGTCGCCGCCGCCGCCGAGACCGAGACGCTCGGCGTTGTAGACGTTGGTGCCGAGGCCGAGCTGGCGAGAAGTCTCACGAGCGATGCCGACGGCATCACCGGTCAACATCTTGATGGACAGGCCGAGGTTCTTGGCTTCGTTGATGGTGCGGGCGGTGTCGTGGCGGGGGGGGTCGGAGCAAGGCATTATGCCGAGGATCTCCCAGGCACCCTCGCCGCGCTTGCGGGCAACGCCGAGGGAACGGAAACCGCGGGTGGCAAACTCGGCGACGCAGTTCTTGTAGGCCTTGTCAATGTCCTCGGGGATGGGGTGGTCCTCCTCGACGGTCTTGAGAACGAAGAGAGGGGCGCCCTTGACACAGGTGATGCGCTCGCCCTGGGGAGACTCGACAACGGCGGTGACCTTCTTGGAGACGGGGTCGAAGGGGTGGAACTCAATGACCTTGTACTTGGACAGGACGCTCTTGGCACGGGGGTAGTACTTGAGAGACTTGAGGAAAGCCTTGTCAATGGCGTCGATGCCCTTCTTCTTGCGGGAGGCGGCCAAGCAGGCGGTGAGCATGAGGTCGTCGGGATCGACACCCTGGACGGTGTAGGGCTCGGAGAGAGAGAGCTTGTTCTTGGTCAGAGTGCCGGTCTTGTCGGAGCAGAGAATCTCGACACCAGCCAGGGACTCGATGGCAGAGAGCTTCTGAACAATGGCCTGCTTCTTGGCGAGGTAGGCGGCGCCGACAGCCATGGTGGTGGTGACGACGGCGGGAAGACCGACGGGGACACCGACGATGGTGATGGCCAGAGTGAAGCGCAGGATGGTGACGATGCCGTTGGATCGGTAGAAGGAGGAGATCCAGACGACGAGCAGGGTCAGGACGACGAGGATGAGGAGAACCGTGCCGATGCCGTTGAGCACCTCGGTGAAGTGACCAGTGCCACCAGCGGACTGAGAGACGAGGGCAGCGGCACGACCGACGAAGGTGCTGTCACCGGTAGCGGTGACGACCACGAAGGCCTCACCACGCTTGACAGCAGAGGAAGCATAGCACTGGTCGCCCTTGTGCTTGTCGACAGCGAGAGACTCGCCGGTGATGGCGGACTGGTCGACCTGGAGGAAAGCGCCCTCGGTGACGATGCGACCATCGGCGGGGATGATGGTACCCTCCTCAACCTGCAGAATATCACCAGGGACGACTTCGGGGGCCTCAATCTCCTTCAGGGTACCGTCACGGAGGACAACAGCCTTGAGAGCGAGAGTCTTTTTGAGTTCTTCGACGATGGAACCAGCCTGGAATTCCTGGATGAAACCGACACAGGCGTTGAGCAAGAGGAGACCCAAAATGACACCGAAATCGACCCAATCCTGGAGACCAGCAGCCAGAACAGCAGCAGCCTATAATACGAGATCATGGTCAGCACGCGTATTCGTATCAAGGGCTTCTTGTTTAAAAAAGAAAAATTCCCGCAAAAGGCAACTTTTTTTTTTTGGCGCATCGGCGATCGACACAGCACGGCTGGAAAAGAAGGGGGGAGGGAAGGGAAAAAAAAAAAAGTGGAGCGAGCGACCATCTTATCGAAGTGGATCGGCATTCTTGGCCCCCCCACATGCCACAACGTTTGGAGCGCAGGGAAATGAGTGCAGATGAGCTCAGCCGACCCAATTGAACCAATTGGCGCGGAATCCGTGTAAAGCTCGTGTGGAGCCGCCAATATAGGCCCCCCAGAGCCAAGCGCGGAAAAGCCAAGAAAAAAAAAAGAGAGAAAAACAATGCCAATTGGAGGGAAAAAAAAAAAAAGCTCGTCGCGTCGGGGGAACGCGGGCTTGCTGATAAGTAGTAGGAAGAGGGTGTGATGGGTGTTGGCGAGAAACAGGACGTGAATCATGATAACAGAGAGGAAGGAGGGGGGGAGGAGGACCAATTCGTTCAAGATTGGGAAACGGGGCTAAAAAGGGAGAAGAAAAGAAGAAGAGAAGAAGAAAGAAAAAAACTCACCTCCATGACGAACTGAATGGGACCGATGAAGAAGGAGAGGAACTTGAGAACCAGATTCTCCTTCTCCTCCTTCATCTGGTTAAGACCGTACTTGCGACGGCGGGCGACAACCTCGGACTCGGTCAGACCGAGACGGCTGTCAGTCTGGAGCATGTCCTCGGGAACGATGCGTCCAGTTGCAGGATTGGTCTCTTCTTCCTCCTCATCGAAGGCGTGGCCATCCTCGGACTCGAGATCCTCAATCAAGGCATCAATGTCCTCATCCTCCTCCTCCTCCTCAGCGGGCGCATCCTTCTTGGGAGGGACGGCCTCGGTGGGAGGCTGAACGCGCTTCTCGTCGAAGTCGCCCGATTCGATATTTGTATCCAGCGCGGGCGCGCCGACGGCCTTGTCGTCGGCCATGGCGAAGTATTAAGGAAAAAAAAAAAACGACAACGCTGTTGAGGCTTTTTGATGTTGTATGTCTTTTTTTTTTTTTTTTGACTGATAAATTGAAAGGGAGGGAGGGGGGAAGAAGAAAAAAAAAAGCTGGCCAAGGATTCTAGGTAGCTGCGAGAGAAATCTGACAAACAGTCTAGAAATGCCGTGGGGGGGGGGAGGTTCCCTCAATTATTCTGTAGGTGACGCTTGGGGAGGATGCTGAGAGCGAGAGCGAGAGAGAGAGGAAGTGATTATTATTATTAGGGGTGAAAAAAAAAATAGTAGGTTGAGGATGGAGTGGGAGTGGAGAGGAGAAGGGAGAAGAGAGGAAAAGGAAAAGGAAAAGGAAAAAAAAAAAGGAAAAAGTGATTTTACACCACACGAAGAGAGGCTTGGGGGGGGCGGAAACTTTCACTCAACGCATTCGTGGGTGAGGAGAAGGAAAGGAAAGAAAAGCCATGGCAGAGTCGGGGCGAGAGCTTCTATTTCAATGGCCCGCGAAAGTCGCATTTGTGCCTTTTTTTTTTCTTTTTTTCTTTTTTTTTTTCCCTTGGGGACGAACGAGCGTCTTTGGTACAGCAGGCGCCATGCAAGCCCACGCTTTTCTCTTTTCTCTCTCTCTCTCTCTCTTTTTTTTTTTTTTTTTTAATTTTTTTAATTTTTAATTTTTTATTTTTCCCCCTACCCTGACGGACCCCCCCCCCCCAGGCACGGCGAAGACTGGGGCACGCCATGGGGTCCGTGCTAGGGCGAAAGCGGTGCCCTACAGTACAGGTACAGCGCCCCGAAGCCGTCGGCCGTACGAATCGCGGCGAGGCGCGCACGGTATGCCCGCTAGCCGGTACGTACCGCGGCGCAATCCCTGCGACTTTCGTCACGGCCCCCCTGGTTCCGTTTTTTTTTTTTTTCTGATCCCCCCGGGCTTCCTTGAGCCGTGGTCTCGGAAGGGGGATAAAAAAAGAAAATGAAAAGAAGAAGAAAAGAAAAAAAAAAAAGAGAGACAAAGAGAGTGAGAGAGAGGACTAAAAAAAAAAATTAAAACAAAATAAAATAAAATAAAAAGAGACCCCTGGATTCTTGGCCAAGCACGCCAGCGAGCAAGCATCCCGGGTCTTGGCCCCCCTACTCCTACCTGCTCCGTACTTGTACTGCTACTTGTGCGCACATGCTGGCAGCGCGATACAGCCCCATAACCCATAACCCATACGAAGCAGCCAGGGCCCCCCCCTAGGGCAATGGAGAATGCACTGTAAATGTCGGTGGCAGCTGGATGGCCCGCTACAGTGCCCATCTCGACCTCACCGCACTCAACAACGGTCATTTTCACCCCATCCAGCCAGCCAGCCAGCGGACCTGAATAGCCCCCGCCCAGTGCTGGTGTAAAAAAGGGTTCCCCCTGCTAGTCCAGCCGGCGGGCCTTGGCGGAGACGGCGCACCCTTTCGGAAATGCCTTTTCGACGCTGACTTGATAAGGTAACTTGAATGTTCGTTCGTTGCGTCTCTACAGGTACCACATGCTACTATAAGGTAGGTGGTAATAGTAGTACTACCTCTACCTGCTAGGTAGGGGAGGTACCTTGCCTTATGTATGCTGTGGTATGGCCCCCCCCCCCCAGCCCTGCCCTGCGCCCCCCCCGGTCGCTGGTGTGTTGTTGTTGTCGTTGTTGTTGTTGTTGTTGTTTGACCTGGGGGCTTATTGTTGTCCTTGTTTTTGTCCTTTGCTGCCTGCAAAAGGTACACCACACCTCTTCTCGCTGCCGGTAAAGGGTATGTATGTACCCAACTTCTCCCCGGCGCTGCCTACGGGTATACCTCTCTCTTCTACGGAGCACGGAGCAGAGATGCCGTGCTTGCTTTGCTGGCTGCTTGTTGGCAGGTCTCCAAGGGGGGGGGGGGGGGGGGCTGCCGCAAGAATCCAGACGATGCCGGTGCGTGCGGCACACACAACGCGCGGAGGCGCCCATTCAAGGTCAATTTCCAGTGTTGCCGCTCCGGAGAGGGTAGCACCACTGCTACCTACTAGGTACCTACTAAACCTTAGTAGCAGTAGAGTACTATAGTTAGTACGTGGTAATAGTTAAGTAGTACCTAATGTCCTCAGCATTGAACAAAATGGCAAGGTACTATAGGTACGTGGTAAGTACAGTAGTAGTAATTAATTGCCTTATTCATGCCTGCAGGTGCTCGTACATAACATGGCAAAGGAGGACTGCAGTCAGTGGCAGAATGGAGATTGGCTTCTTCCAACGAGAAAACCAGCCAAGCTGGTTGCATCACCACATACCTTATGTGCATCCCCAATGGCTGTTCGGCGCCGTAATGGTTGCGGCAAACCTTGGGTGCTTTTAGGCACCTACCTTATAGTCTACCTAGTAGACTTGTTCCGGGTCTTTGTACCTCTCCATATGACTGTGAGGCACTCTGTACCTTTGTTTCAACAGTCCGATCGTCTGGGGCCGTACATAGCAGTGCGGCCTGGTAAGGCGATCCATGATTCAGCCGGATGAGCGATATATATATATAAATATATATATATACATATCTATAAAGAGCGTTTGCCGTCGCCATAAACTTAACCTAATGCTTCAACTTTACTTTTGGCAAATATCCGCCTTCTAGCATCTCCTCCCGCCATATTATACCTTACCTTAGTACGGAGCACCACCGCCGCTGCTACCTTAGTGCCTTAGTACCTAGAGGTTGTAGTGCTTCCGTGCTTGAGGTAAGATTTAGCAGTAGTACCTAAGCAGTACCACATATCAAGGCCCTTTTTTTCTTTAGTACCTAAGTACCTACCAAGTATCCAGCACCTTATAGCAACGAACAACCTGGAACTTACCTTCAATATTATTTACCACCGCCAACAAAAGACCTCATACAAAGAAAAAAAAAAACTCACAACTCAAAACTCAAAACTCGCTCTAGCCCAGGGAGGCGTCGGGCACATGGTTGGTTTTCTTGGCCGGGAGCTGGAAACTTTTGGCCAACTTTGCTGCCCTCTTGTCCTGTTTCTCTCTCCGTTGCCTTTTTTTTTTTTTTTTTTTTTTTTTTTTTCCCTTTTGGCTGAGGCATTTTTTCCTGGCCTCGCTCCCCATGATGACAACAACGCTGGCTGGCCTTCCCTCCCCCCAACTAGAGCGGTCAGCGAAGCCCCCCCCCCAAGCAAGCACGGACGGCCCTTTGGCGAACGGCACCTTGCTGATGATCCTGTGGGCATTTTCTTCGGGACCCCCCCCCCCAACCCCTTCGTCTTTTGTCGCAGCGGGGGGTCCAGCTTTTTTTTTTTTTCTTTTCTGTTTTTATTATTATGACTATTATATTATTATTATTTGTATTATTTCCCACTTTGAATGGTTGGGCTTATCCTCTCTCTCTCTCTCTTACTCTTTGTCTCTCTGACTCTCCGTTTCTCTCTCACTTTTTTTTTTTTTTAAATTGTCCCGACAAGAAACCGCTTCGCGCACCTGCAACCCCACAAAATGGTCGCCGTGACAATGGATTTTTCCCACAGCGGAGCAAATGCGATTACGGTGCCGACAATCAATTTACTGTATGTACTACGTACTTACCTAAAATACCTAGTAATGGTAGTAGTAGTAGTTGGCCACAGAGCCCGCCCGCTATTGAATTGAATGAATCTGAATGGTCTTTGTTCGTGGGTTCTTCTCGTGGGACCCGGAGCCGGCCTTGGAAACTAAAGCAGGTACCTGCATTTACCGCAATCTCCCTCTGCATTCTTGCGTACCCCCGTGGGGAACGACCAACGGAGCTGAGATTTAGGTGGGTTTTTTTAAGACAACTCGAGTTAGTACCGGGCAACAAAATGCAACAACGCGACTACGACCAAAAGCAACCAGACCGGGAAAAGGGGGGAAAGAAAAAAAAGGAAGGAAAGAAAAGGAAGCAAGGGAAGAAAAAGAAAGAAGGAAAAAATGATCAAGACAAAACCGCCAGATTCCCCGTCACCGCCAACCGGTACCTACTAATACTACTAGGTACTTACTTAGGTATTGTATAGGTAGGTAGTTTGCCTCGACCCTCCTATAGAGGATTGTAGTAGCGGTGCAACCGAGCAGGTCCCTTCCCCTTGCCCTCCTCACTTCTACCCATCATAACATACCTTATTCTCCTCTGTCAAACGACTAGGTACCTCTTACTACATACTGCTACGTACTACGTACCACGTACTACAGGTACTACCTTAGGTAAGGTACCTTTTCTAAACTATGGCGGCCAATAACCATCCGGACGGCGCTCCCGCTTGGCACAACACACACACGGCTTCCGCATCTTACTCATGATACATATGTATGCCCTGCTCACGCTCAGCGGCTTATCTCATTTCGCATCCCATCTGCGCCGCCGTTGCCCGCATTCTTGGCCACACGGGCCTGCACAAAAGCAGGATTTCGTAGCGCTCCCGCGTCGCTACACCAGACGATCCTCATGATGCAGCTACGACACCAGGACGCAAAAGACGCCACATTTAAATAGCCGCCCCGCCATCCGGCCGCCTTGCTCGCATTGACAAAAGACGGCAAGAAATTTGGTAGCACATACAGCAATATCGATGGGATTCTGGCCAAAAAAAAAAAAAATTGCTTGGCCTCCCCATCCGAACAAGCCGTGCGTGCGCGTGGCTGACCAGGCAGGGAGCGGTTTTTGCTTCGGCAGATCGTCTACGTGCTTTCAAGTAGGCACATGCGCACATACATGATGGGCAAGCCCAGCCCTGGCTCTGGTGGCTGCGAGCTCGCACGTTTGCTCCCATGCGCTTTCGGCGTTTGCTCCCCCCCCGGCCTCGTCATCCCATCGGAATCGCTTGTCGTGGTGCCGAAGCGGTCATCGTCACGGGGGGGGGGGGGGGGGGCCGCCAAGGGGAAGCACCGATTAACCGCAGTTGTGCTGATGGGATGGCATTTACCCACAACTCGGTAGATGAATGGGCAACGAAGATGGTCAAGGCGGCAAAAAAAATTACGCCGCGCCTTGTTCATCGCAATCAACTGCACTTGGCACTGGCACCGCACGGCGGCACGGTTGTCTTTGTATGTAGCAGCAAACGAAGGGCATTTGGGGGGGATTTTGGATTCCATTTCGGATTTCCCCCGGCGGCGCAACGCCCCCCCCCCCTATCCAATGGCAGTGGTGGCGCAGAGATGGAAAAACCGGCCCGTGACATGTCTGCAGCAAGCGTCGATGCATCAGCGCCTCCGTCCCGAACTCTGCACATGCAAGCAGCCACAGCCACCACATCTTCCGCTCTAGCAGACATTTCACACGGGGGCAACCCTGTCATCCGGGCAGCTTTTTTTTTTTTTTTTTTTTTTTTTTTTTTGCCGTTTCATCGTGCATTCCCGGATGCAGCCCATCATCTATTAGGATCTCTTCTCTTTTTTTTTTTCTTTTTCTTTTTTCTCTCCCTCTGTGCCAGCCCGCCTTGGCCTTGCCGCTAAGAGTCGCCGCCCTATCAGGGACAGCTGTGGCTTGCCTCGGGAACACGCCGCGGCTTCAACGGTGCTCCCCTAAAAAAAATGGCTAAAAATTTTAAAATTTAAATAAAATAAAATAAAATAAAACCCAACGGGGGCTTTGCTTTTTTTTTCTAGCGGCTTTTCTAGCGGCTTTCCACCCTTTTTTTTTTTTTTTTCCCACCGCGGAATGGCCCAGCCTAGAGCACCGTATGCCACACTGGCCCAAGCAAAGCCGACATGCGCTTGTGGCTTTCGGGCACGTTCGCTACAAACGGCTGAGGCGAGAGACTTTTTTTATTATTATTATTATTATTTTTTTTTCGTGTTGCGCCTTAAACTCTTGAGTGTTTTCCATGGCACGCTAGCCCAAAGTAGCAACGCGAGACAAAAAAGGCCAATTGATGAAATTGCCAAGTTTTTTTTATTTTTTAATTCGATTTTTTTTTGTTTTTTTTTTGTTTTTTTTGGCCCCAAACATTGCCAAGGGCATAATATAGCATGTGCGGACGGATTGCGCTCGCATCACGCTCCTTGCATTGGGTGTTTGGCGCTCACGAAAATTCCAAGACCCTGCTCTCGGAAGCTGTTTATCGGAGACCCAGAGAGAGAGAGAGAGAGAGAGGCAACATCGTTTGAAGCAACAAAGTTGGCCACCTGGCACTATTTTAGCAGCAGCACAAAGTTTTTTTTTTTTTCTCTACCCGAGGCCTAAAAACTACACTAACTGGGCAGTTAGTGCAACAAAAACAACCTAAACCAGCTCCGACGAAGCATAAGGGTACGCGTAGCTCAGCCCGTGCTTGGCTGCTTTTGTCTTAGTCCAGCTCCGGCAGTAGATGCGCCTTGCATTGGTTGCCCTTTTTTAGATTTGCATCTTCGGCCGTCTCATCCAAAAAAGAAGAATAATAATAAAAAAAAAAAAGGGAAAAAGAAGAAGAAGAAGAAGAAGAAATAAAAATCCACGGGCCTTAATTGCTGTTTGCGGTGTCTCAGCACCCCCGAATCATCTCTCCAATGCGCATACATGTTTTTTTTTTCTTTTCCCTATGTCTGAATCCTTCAGCTAAATTACCGCAGGATCCGGCAAAAAAAAATAAAATGCGACAATTGCCTTTGCAAAGCCGTGTCGCACATTTCCGACTAATCCCTCCCCCCCCCCCCTTTTTTTTGGTTAAAAGAAAAAAAAAGAAAAGAAAAGGAAAAAGAAAAAAAGGAAAAAAGGAAAAAAGAAAAAAGAAAAAAAAAAAGGAAAAACAGGGCGAGAGAGCGAGCGAAAAAAAAAATGCCGGTGCCGCGAATCGCCGTCGCCGAAGTACCGAAAAAATCTCCCTTTCTGGGCCCCTCTTCTCTCTCTCCTGGGACAAAAGCTGCGGAGGCACGGAGGCACTAGATGGAGCGCAGATACAACATGTTCGCCGCCGAAGAAGAACGGGGGTTGTCGGGGGCGGGATGCCAAAAAAAAAAAAAAACACGCAGCCGGCCGCCGATGGGGGCGAGAGAGTTGTTGCCATGCCTACCGAGCGCACCTGTGATGTAGCACTGCAGCAGGTAGTAGTGCTGTAGCGGTAGCAGTAATACTGTAGTAGCAGTAATACTATAGCAGTAGTAATACCGTAGCAGTAGTACTGTAGCAGTTAGTAGTACGCAGTAGTAGTAATGCCATGAACTCGGACGCTCAGCGGTGGGAAGAGGCGAAAAAAAAAAAAAAAAGGGAAAGCCGAGGGAAGCATCATCTTCATCCTCATCGCGGCTTATTCACACACACACACACATACTCAATCATGTACATGTGCGGTAATCCAAGGCACCCGCTACGTCATTGCGTTTTGGCTGCAGCAGCTGAGTGAGGCCATGGTTCGGCTTTGCCGCCTGTGGTGGAAGTGGTGCCTACAGTACCTAAGGTAAGGTACTAGGTAGTTGGCAGTAGTATCGCCATAGCACCTATGGAGCACAGAGAGGTACTTTGTGCCCGGGTTACATAAGGTATGTACGTCAAGGTATGTAGTACCAACGTGCCTGTCTGTAATCACGGAACCTATCGGCCGGTTCAGTGCCTTTTTGCTGGCCTGCTCTCTCCTGATGGGTACTACTAGGTATGTTAGTACCTACTAGTAGTAGTACGTACCTGTAGTAGTTGGGACGCCGGGTGCTGCTGCGGATACGGAGCAACGCACGTGCGTCCAGAGCACCAAGAGGTACGGAGGACACACGCTCCGTGGGTCGGTGCGAAGAAAGAGGCGAAAGGCGGGCGGGCAATGAATGATGCAACTCGCCAAGACATTCTGCTGGGCATTCTAGAACCAAAAGTTGTTTTTTGCGCGTCTAGATGGGCAAAAAAAAAAAAAAAAAAAAGATGGCACCTTCTCCATCGGCCAGACTGGCTCTCGGAATGGCTCCTTCCTTGTTGGCGCGCCTTGTTTCCCCGCAACCAATACCTAAGTTACGGAGAGAGCGAAGTATGTACATGTACATGGCGTACGTACCTGTTTATAAGGCACTATAGGTACCTACTACCTAATAATTCGAACAACGAAATGCTCTTACAGATAGGTACTACTAGGTTAGTAGATACCTACTAGGAACTTGGTACGCACGGAGTAGTAGCGCCTTGGGCATTGTCGCCAAGCGGCAGCCGCAGTGGTTGCGAAAGCGCGGACTGCGACTGCCGCGCTTTGCAATCCGATAATGAATGCGCGTCTAACAATCAGTAATTACTGAGGGAGTCGTGGACTCGCGTATGTTTAGGGCCAATGAATGGCCTTGGGGAAACCCGTCTTCCTTTTTTTTTTTTTTTTGGCGGTTCTTCTTGTCCAACGCCCACGCCCTGCAGGCAAATGAATGCATCGGGTATTACGAAAAAATAACTGCCCAGCAAAATGAGTTGCCACACCAACATGGCGCGCAGCAAAAGACGGAACAGCACATGCCGACCACGAGGGCCGTATTTGCAGGTGACACGCTGGGGGAAAAAAAAGAAGAAGGGAAAGGGAAAGGGGGAAAAGGCGAGGAGTACGGAGTACAAGCAGAGTTAATTGTTGTCCAACACAAGACACGCGGATGCCGAGAGTGCGTGCAAAGCACAAAGTACGGTCCACGCATACAGTACTACTATGTAGTATGTAGTACTGCGTAATGCGATTTGCCTTACAATGAAATGGGCAGCAACAGGCAATGAGCCAAATCCAGCCGATCAATGAAATCACCCGCACTCTACAAGGACTACATAATCATCGCCATCAGAAACGGCAGAGACAAAACGCTTTGTCGTAATCCAACAGGGAGCAAGGGGGGAGGGGGGGGGGGGTCTCTGCAAGTTTCTTGTTCCCACCAAAAGCCAGCATTCAGATACTTGCCACTGCCAACGGCCAAACAAACAAACAAACAAACAAAACAAAACAAAACAAAACAAAACAAAACAAAACAAAACAAACAAACAGAAAGAAAGAAAGAAAGAAAGAAAGAAAAGAAGCCGCTTCGCATCACCGCCCCTTTCCCATAAGCGTTGACCGACGTCTCCCCCGGCCAGACGAGGCATTTCTTCAGAATTCCTCTCCTTCTCGGTCATGGTGGGGAGGGGGAGCGACCACATGCCAGCCAGCCATAGGGCGGTTCTTGGCCCGCGGGTCAAGGCGCGCCGTATCGCCATTTCACTGAGATTGAACACACACACGGAACAAACACTAGTGGCACATAATACTACTGCCTGGGACAGGAATACCGCCACTAGCGCTGCCATTTTCGTACTTATGGCTCGAGTAAGAAGGAATCCACGAGACCCTGAGCTGAAAAGGTGCGTCCGAGTCTCCAGTTCTCCATATTATGCACGTTATCCAGTCCCAATTTTTTTTTCCATTTTTTTTTTTAAATTTAGTATGAAAATAACAGTACTTGGTCTGAAAAAAGGGGGCTGGCATGACCAATGGCAAGATATTACATGCACTCGCTTACTCGCTCTCTCTCTCTGACCATGATGCATTGGAGGACATTTTCGTGTGCGTGTAATTCAAATTCGATGGCACAAAGGGACACGACTCAAGAAGAATGAAGAAAAAGAAGAAGAAGAAAAAAAAAAAGCGATGCCCATGCCACGTCATTGACAGCGATCGTCCCATCACCGCCCAGCGGCACCTACATACGATACGGAGGAAAATCGAACATCGTTCTCCAAGCCATGGAAAAGGGCATGGGTTCAGCCCGGCTTAGTGTCCGCACGTCCCTTGCTCATCATCAACTTGCGAGAGAACCCACTGTGTGGTTCTCTCGGTTGCTCGCTGCCTGGATGCGTATCCAGAATATGGACCTGTTTTGGCAAGCCCCCCAGCCGTGACAGTTGGTGGAGCAAGGGGGTCTGGGCTCACTCGAGGGCCTCTGCGCAAGACGTGTGCTGGCCTGTTTTGCTTGTGTTTCCCCTTCAACCCTTCTCCACGATCGATCAAGCCTTGGGTTGGGAAGGGGGGGGAGAAATGGCAAGAGAAACGACGATTAACGAGAGCTGCAATGTCCCTGTACGCGAAAGTATGCCGCTGCAAAATTGCAACCACCAAAACGCCACTCCTAGGTCCAAGAGCAGTGTACGGAGGGAGTACAGCCCAATGACAAAGAAGTCGCAAAAGCCTGCCGTGGCAAAAACGAGATTTCGCGGGCAAGCAAACTCCAGCCATCAGATCAGCATTTGCCAGTGTCGCGGCCAGCGAGTAAATTACAGAACGCGGAGCCACAACAAAAGAGAACAGCGAAGCAAGAATCATTCGCTACGGGCATGTTCGCTCGCTCGCCCGGGGGGGGCGGTCAGCCTTGATCTCGCAGCGTCATTCCGCCATCGGCCCAATCCTGTACTGTATTCAGCCTCCCTCTGATTTTTCTTCTCGGTCCTCCTTTTTTCCAAACCTACCTTAATTACCTCATCAGCCTAGCTCAGTTGGTAGCCCCGTGGAAAAGCCGCTGCCAAGTGGCCACCTATTGGCCCAACCAGCGGCGCCAGGGGTCTGGGCCATGGAATACAGGTAACAGCACGGAATTCCAGGGATGCTCATTGTTCAACCAGCTCGCGAGCCGATTCCGTCACAACCGACAACAGAGCGAGCGAGGCGACGTCTGGGCAGATCGGCAGCGAGGGCTACCTAGCAGTAGCACGTTGGTGTGCGTCTCTACATATCGCGATGCCTACCAGGGAGTGATTACCTACCTTAGTACTGCTACTAGTAGATACCTGGTAGCTGGCATGCAACTGTTGGGTATTTACATACAGGAAGCCTGATCCCGTGACGTTGGCTACATGGTTGTTGTTCTACGGCCGACTGCCGAACGCCGAAGACAGCGGCCGTATTACACCAGCGGAGTGATTGGTTCTGCACGAGCCAATCCTGTTATCAAATACTATGTACCACCTTCAGAAGCGCTGTTTTTGGTCTTTTGGTACGGAGCGCCCCCCCCCCCAGGCGTTGCCATGGGCGCATCCACGGACGCATTTGGGAACCGAGGAACGGCGCAACTATTATATGGACCCCCTCCATGTATTCTGTATTCTCCATGGAGCGCGGAGGATACCTGTAATATTTCAGCACTCTTGCTTGCTGGCGCCGGCGCCTTTTACCGATACGAAGCAGGAACGCAGAGAATAGAGGGACTCGTGGTTTTGAAAAAAGAAAAAAAGAAAAAAAAGAAAGAAAAAAAAACCGTCCTTAATGCCGAGAGGAGTTGACGCGAGTCACATCGGTGCCGTTGCCGGCCGTTGTTCCAAGTCAAGCACGGAGAGCACGGAGTACATTCCGAGTACATGCGCACCCGTAACGATGATGATGAGCCTCAGCAACACAAAGCACTCGGAAAACTCCCATTTCCTGTGGCAAAAAAAAAAAACCTGCAAAAATACAAGTACAGTAAGCAAGCAAGCAAGCGCCTCTTGGCGCCCACATGGAGGATCAGCTGGGAGGCTCTAGAAGCTTGGATGGAAGCCCTTTGCCTCGCCTCTTGCAGCTTCTCTTGTGGGGACGCGGCTGCGTGGAGTGGACACTGTGTGTGCGCAGCCCCGTGCCGCGGGTACCATCGTGCGGCCATCGTGAGGCCATCGCCAGATAGGCAAGTCTATGTACGTACAGTATGATTCGCCACCTCAATAACTAGCAGCATTGTCATGTAGAGCCTGCGCCGTTTTATTCTTCTCCGTTCGGAATACAACCGGCTCGCAACACAAAACACATTCTGCCTCACAGCAACAATGAGGTACAATATTCGTATCAACAAGTGGCACCCCCAATGGCGCAAAACGACTCGACTGAAAGTTCCCACACCTTGTCAAACAGGGCCATGTGGGAACCCCATACTCCGTACATCAACACCACCACACCACGGAATATGTCCTACAATGGCAGCTAGGGCTGTGCACTGCTTCATACTGTACGTGGATGCTCGTCCAAACAAGTCCCATGAGGGGGGGAAAAAAAAGTTTTCTGAAACAAATGAGTTGTGAAACAGAACGAAAGGGAAAAAGAAAAGAAAAGAAAAGAAAAGAAAAAAGGGGGCGCCAACTCTCCAACACGGATAAAGGCCAAGCGGCACCGTCTGGTTTTAGTTTGCCTTTCAATCCAACGGTTCAACACAGCAGACCAACTTCTCCTCTCTGCACAATCCTGAATAGACTGATGATATTCAGCCATTCCTTGGCCTTTTTGCCTCCCCCCCCCTAATTTTGGCCAAATTTTTGCAAGTGGTTGATTCTTACAGGCTTCTGCCTAACGCCCATCAGTCTTTTTTTTTTTTTAATTCTTTTTTGTATGGTAACGCAGCAACACGAAAAGCTCGGCTTCACCGGAACTCCGCATCCACCACCATCACGCTTGGCTTCTTCCAAAACAACTAAACTAATACAAAGTTCCGTCCCAATTCCCCTTTTACCCTGTTTTGCCCCCTCCTTCTCAATCGCTTTCCGCCTCGACCCGCGCCTAAAAATTTAACTCTAAATTTTACGCGCTCAAACTCAAACGTATTTCTTAATTTTGCTTCTTTGGAAGGGCGTTGCGAGGCGTTGCTACTCTGTCTCCACCTTTTTTTTTTTCTTCTTCTTCTTCTTCTTCTTCTTCTTCTTCTTCTTCTTCTCTTTTCTAACGGCGGCACTTTTAAGCATATTGACTTTTTTTTTTTTTTTTTTCCCCTTCTTCCTCGAAAATATACAAGGCAGCCTCAACCCCCAGAACCAAGGAGCGATGGAAAGGAGAATCCGTACTACTACTACTACTTGCTACCTGATCTGGCCGGCGGTGATTCTAGATTTCTCTCCCCCGGGTACGTTACCTGCTAGGTATCATGATGCCAAGGTGAAGCCCATCGTTTCATCCAATCCTTCAATATGCTCCGTGTAAATCAAGATACCCCCTAGCTTGGGCATCCTTCGCATGCTTCTTTTGGCCTTTTTTACATTTTAACCAAGGTGCCAGCCAGTCGACGCATGTATGCTTTGTAGGATTACGACAAGATAGCGGTGAAGAAGAAGAAGATGATGATGATGATGATGATGATGATGAAAGAAGAAGAAGAAGAAGAAGAAGAAGAAGAAGAAGAAGAAGAAGAAGAAGAAGCCTCATACATGAAGCTTCAAGTAAATCAAGCGCTCTCATCAAGCAATTTCCGCTTCCCACCCCAGGAAAGCCGACCAACTTAAATCAAAAACTCATTGTTTGTACCTACTACCATCGATATATGATGTGCCTACATTAGTAGTATGTTAGTTACCATCATGGGCGAGTTCGGAACCGCGGACCATTTTGCGCGCGGTATATTTTTACCGCTCTCCATTCATTTTCGTTACTTGATTGTTTGTTACAGGGCGACATATCGCTGGAATGATTCTCGGGCTTTTTTTTTTTTTTTTTTTTGCCTTTTTTTTTTTGTGGCGAGACATGCATCGGCCGGTAATTCCAACAATGTTATCGTATCGCGTGTTGCGTGGCCGCATTTAGATGATGGCATAAACAACAACAACAACAACAACAACAACAACAACAACAACAATAACAACAACAATAAAAAAAAAAGATTGTCTCCATCCAAATCAGTCAATAGTGGTACTACTGACTGCATCGTTGCAGACGTGAAAAAAAAAAAATATCCAGCGGGGGGAGCTACAGGGTAGGCGACTTTCTTTCTTTTTTTTTCCCTAGAAAGCAAACTTGTTGAAAATGGGCAGAAAATGTGTCTCCCTCCCTCTCTACCTGGCATGGCAGCAGCTGCGGTAAATCTTTGTCCAAACCGACACGGGGGATTCATCACGAGGATTTCACGTTTCATGAGCACAAAGACAGTCAGTCAGTCGGTTGACTGTCCAAGGGTAAAAAAAATAATGATGCTGACTTTTTGGTTATAGCTAAGTAGGTATCCGACTCAGAGTATGAAGATTTTCCCTCCCTCCCTCCCTCCATCCATCCCTCACTTCCCAGGTAAACAACATAAAAAGGGAGAAAAAAAAAAGAGAGAGAGACAAAAAAAAGAAAGACTTCTATCGCCAAAGACGAAATTATATATTCCAGACCGGTGAAAGGGAAAAGAAAAAAAAAAGGAAAAAAAAAAGGAAAAAGAAAAGAAAAACAAAAACAAAAAAAGCAACAAAAAATAAAAACAAAAACAAAAAAAAAATTTGGTCCGGGAGCAGTCCCGATTCCCAAAAGGGGGCTTTCTTTACCCGTTCGCCAGACGCCTTCCACCCTATGCCTGTTTGATGCCGCTGTTGCCCACAACCGAGCTGTCTGCTCAAAATGCCAAGGACGGTCCAAACCAGTTACATCTCCCGAGTCTCGCAAACGACAATCTGTTCAGGTCCTCCCGGCAGTGTTGGGATCCGGGAATCGGAAGCCCGTCGGGAAGTTGGGCATGCCGTTCGGCAGGGTTCCGATTCCGAAAGGGAAGCCGGCCATGCTGTTCTGCTGTCCTTTGTCGAGCTCCATCTGGCCGGGGCCGTCATCTCGGCCACGGCGCCAGCGAGTCTCGTCTTCGCGGTGGCGCGTAGACTTGGGGCCATTGCTACCGCCTTTGTCCGTCTGCATTCGACGGCTGATGGCCTTGGACGAAACACCGGCACCGATTTCAATGTCGGGTTCCTCAACGCAAAGGCCTGTATCAATGGGTCGGCCTCCACTCCCTCCGTAGGGCGCGGTGAGCATCCACTTTCGGTCGGCGTCTGTGAGCTTGTGGATGGGGATAACGCTGATGCCCGTGGAATAGTCGCTGCAGTCTCTGGGGCCGAAACCCACGCCCCATCGAGTCTGCGAGTTTGGGGGGTTAGCACGCTGCGCACATATATATATTTGCAATGCCCATCATATACTAGTTGCAGGCCTGGGGGGGGGGGCTCGTGTACTCACTCGAAGGGGATATTCGAGACCCCTAGCATCTTCCATGGCATCCTTTGCGTGAACGGCGTCCTGGCGCGTCAACATCTTCACAAACGCATGGCGCTTGTCCTTGTTGACGATGCATGTCTGGACAGTGCCGTAACGGCCAAAGATGCCACGCAGCTCGGCTTCGGAGCATCTGGTAATTCAGTCAGCACACGAAACCGCGTCTTGTCGAGCCAGGGAGACGAATGGGGGGTTTTGGCACTTACGTAACGCCCCCTACGAACAGGGTACGGCTGAGAACCTTGATATGGCCGGCTGGGAGAGTTGGGTCAAATTCAACCCACTTCTCCTGTTGGAATTCGTGAGGGGGAGAGGGGCTTCGCCCATGGCGTCCGCGAGGGCTACGCTGGCGGTAATCGTTGCCCGCACGGCCGTTGCGGTCTCGATCATCCATACGCCCCCTGGGGGGTGAGTTGCGGCCATACTCACGTCCGCCGCGCGGAGAACCGCGAGGACCCCAGCCACGATCGGGCGACCTAGAACGTGAACGGCCGCGATATCTAGGGGATCTTACGCTGTCTTGGTAGCCCTGGTCCGGCGTAGGACCCGAAGCAGCTGCCGCCCATGGCTGCTGGGCCGATGGAAAGGTGCCTTGGGCTGCGGGGACGGGGGCGGGAGGCTGCGCTGCTGGAAACCCTCCAGTCGCGGTGGTGGCAGCAGCGGTCATGCTCTGGATGAGAGCAGGAATCTTATCAAAGGGGACACCTTGGTCGGCGAGAGCCTTGATCAGCATTATCTGCTGCTGTACGTTCGGATCTAGGCCAGCTCCGCCGCCCCCCGAGGCGAGAGGCGCCACAGACCCTGCCGCATATGGATTGGGTGGGTTACTCGCACTAGCTGACATCGCTGGAAGAGCATTCTGACCAAGCATTTGCGTCAACGAGAAGGGCAGAGACGACACATTTACGGGTTGCGTGGTCGGGGGATACGACTGATGAGGCTGTGGGATCGATGAAGCTAGGGCCTGTGACAGCCCAGGGGGAGCAGCAGAGGCTTGGGGAGCATTAGTAGCAGCTTGAGGCATGCCATACGACGCGGCGGGAGCGGGAAGAGACTGATTGCTTGGTGCGGCCGAGGTGTTTTGTCGAGCAATGTTGGCCAAGGCCTCTAGGATGGACGAGCCATTGGGGGCAGCGGGCTTGTTCTGCGCCTGGTTCTGGAGAGATGTTGCCAACCCGGGGGGGGGGCTTCCGGGGGGAGTAGTCGATTCTGCATTCAGGTTAGAAAAGAGCTTGTCCATGCGGCGCCCATGATGCGGGTTGACTAGGAGCATCGCGGCCCCCCTTTCCTCCCCTCCTCCCCTCTCGGGGGAGGGCCGCAACCAACTAGCCAGGCCAAAGCCATGTGGAGGAGACATACTTGGTGGCGAAGGAGCGTTGACCTTCTCCTTGAACGATTCTATCATGGATGCGGGAAAGGTCTGGCCCTTCTCCCAGATATCAAGCAGCTTCTTGATCTTTTCCTACACGGCGAGAAATAAAGTGTGAGTTACCAGGTCCTTCAGGCACGACTTCATGTGGACATCCCCCCCCATTACCCCCAGGGGCGGCCCCGATGGCTGCCCGACCAGCGGCAGACAAATGGACATGCACTCTTGGACTCAATCCTTTGAATATGAATGCAGAGGTCTCGCTTCCTGGCTCGCCGGGCAATGCCGCATGTTCAAGAGGACGAACTAGCGCAACGTTCGAACGCCTACGAGCGGGAGCGCTTTTTTTGTTGTTTCACCCGACCCACCACAGATTAAAACTCGAATTACACGTACCTTTTGGTCTTCAGGGGCGGACTGAAGAATGTCATTCATCAACACGGGCATCAGTTCCGTCACTCGGTGAACTCCAGCGGCATAAGTGCCATCCTGGGCGGAGCTGTTTATTGGCTGACCCTGAGACTTTGCTTGCTCAAGCCACTTGCGGGTTACAGAGTCTACGACGTAGAGGACCCCCAATTTGTGCGTTCCTGGAGTTTTCTTGAAGTGTGTGTAAATCTTTTGAATGAGGACGGACTCGGACTGCAAGGGGAGCAATGTCAGCAACGGCAAGGCGACGCCTAGGAATAATGCGTGTCGAATTGACAACAAGCATATCCGCCCAGCAAAACGGAAAACGTGCAAGGGAAGATAAGAAAGCAACGGGCTTACCTGAATGTTGGCCACGCACAGTGACGTGAGGCTAGTAATACGGGAGCCAGATACACCGGGCGGCTTCAAATTGAGCATGGCTTGTAGGCCGGCTTCCAAGTCTGCTACTGCGGACGCCATGTTCAGGATCTAGGTGGGAAGCCAAATATTTTTTTTCTCTTGTTTCTTTTCACCAGATCTCGTCCCCCAACGGCACGGCCCCGAGCAAGATATGGTCGGTGCTAGTGTACGACAAAGAGTATATTGTGCTTGTGCTTGGTGAAGATAGAAGAAAGAGAAACGGAGAAAAGGAAGAAGAACAAGCCGTCTCTCTCTCTTTTTTTTTTATCTCCTTGTTTTGGCTTGTCCGGTGAATCACTTGTGTGCGAGGAGATTCTTTAGTCAGAAAAAAAAGAAAAAAGGTCGTACGGCTGATGTCTAGGCTGCCTCTCGCGCTCTCTCTCTTTCTTTCTCTCTCTCTCTCTCTCTCTCTGTCTCCGTCTCCTCCTGATGTACTATCGATCAAAAGTCCTCTTACGAAAATGAACGACGCGATACTGTACGAAAGAGGGCGTTTTTGTCGTTTGTACGAAAGTGAACAAAGTCTCAAGAGTACGAGGTACGTTGTGACTGATCAAGGCGCGTGAGGAGAAAAAAGAAACAAAGTCTTTCTACTGCGGCAATGGAGCGCGCACACGCGAGAGTAAATCACAGGGGCTGGAGGCGACTGCCCACAAGCCTGTCTAGCAGCAGAAAATTATTTGGTTTTTTTTTTTTCGGTCGGCCTTGAGAGGGGAGTTGATGCGAGAATACGATGCAAATGGTGCAGGTCGTGATGGAAGGAGGATGTGAAGCGAGAGGCTCACGGAATCCCTTTTTTTTTTTTTTTTTTTTGTGAGGGGGGTGGCGATGGAGATGTAGGAGGGAGAAATGGAAAGGAGGGAAGAGGGGCGGGTCGCGCGAAATTTAGCAGGGGAGAGAGAGGGAGACGGAAAAACCCACTGCTGAAACTCTTTGCTTGGGGGTCGCCACGTCTGGCATGACCTTTTTGGGCCTAATGCGGGTCGTTGCTTTTTTTTTTTTTTTTCTTTTTTTTTTTTTTTTTTTTTGGTGGTTACGCGAGCCAAGGTACTGTAGGTACGTGCGTCCTCACGGATGGGTACCGGTGAAAAGGCGCTCAGCTGCGGTAGTGCGCAAAGTACCATGTGATAGCGCTCAGGGTATCTTGCCCTTTCCTTGGTCAGGCGTTTTTTTTTTTTTTTTTTCTTTTTTCTTTTTTTCCCTTTTTTTTTTCTTTCTTTTTTTCTTTCTTCTCGGCTACGTGCCTCGGAGCTACCAAACAAGGCACAGACAGATTCGGAGGTACGTACCGAATATTGTTTGCTTTCCTGCTTTGACGTAAAATTTTTTTTTTCCCTTCTTCTTTTCCCCACAGAAGAACAAAGACAATGCGAAGCGAAGTTTATCCGTGCGATGGGAATAGGTACTAGGTACTAGGTACTACAGGTAGGTGCCTGGCCTCCAAGGCGATTCCGATTTTTACAGTACTTGCTCTTGCTTTTCTGAAAGGGTTGTTTTTGCGTTTACGCTTTAAAAGTAACTAAAACTTGTCAGCGTTCTGGCAGTAGGGGGATGACGATGACGCACTTTTCGCACGCGACAGAGAGAACCTTGGGTACCTTACAGAACAACATAGCTGCTAACTTAGTACGTACTACGTATTACCTAGTTAGGTAGTAGTACCTTGGTTAATTCTGCTCTAATTACCACGGAGCAAAGGGTTCGTTCGGCACGCCGGAGCGGCTTTACACAATCACATGACGTCTTTGTTTTTTTTGGTTGTTGTTTTTTCCGTAACAAATAAAGAAGCGTTGCCATCTAACAAAGGAAAAAAAAAAAAAAAAAAAAAAAAAAAAACCCGTTAATCGATCATAGAGGGCCAACGCGAACTTTGCGGGAGGGATTTTAGCTGATCTGCGGCGGATGCTTCGCCAGCCTGACGGCCCCATGGAAAGTTACATTTACTGCTCGAAACGAGCCCGAACTGATTTCGTCATGAGGGACCAATAACAACAAGTTGCTGAGGCAAGCTGACCGCGTCAAATCTGAAATGGCAAAAGTGATTATTATTGATCGAAAAAATTGGAATCCGTATGCATCTCCATGAAAGCATGCGCCGGTGTATATATATATATATATATATATGTATATGTATGTGTATATATATATGCGCTTTGGACGGACGGAGGCTGCTAAAACTCAACTACTCGATTAGGAAACCTGGTGCGCGCGTGTTCCGAGGCCCATCTGCGATTTCCAGGCCAGATGGCCTCTTTTTGTCGGGGAGATGGAGAACGGAGATGGTTTTTTTTTTTGGGGGTGGGCAGAAGTTACTGTAGTCGGTGGGGGAGAACCTGCGCTGGATGTCCTTGTTGGTGAGCTCGCAAGTCCCCTCGACCAGAGGCTACCGCTGGCCACGGCGCTCGTGGCCCCAGCAGTGAGGTACTTTTCGGTATCCTACACTTGCGCTGCCCTTCTACGAACCGAGGCGGACATGTACCGGTTGCCCTGTGTGCTTATCAGAACAAGAGGGGCCCCAGTCGCCAACCTTGGCCCTCCGAGGCTGCTGCTAGGAAACAGCCGGCCTGATTTTTTTTTTTTTTTTTCCCTTGCCGTGGTAACAGTGAAGCATTGCGCTTTTTATAACTTCTTGTCCCCCCATCCTCTCTCTCTCCCCCCATTTAGACGTATCCTCTTTTCCGCCTCTAATCCCTCTATACCCAAACATCGTTACAATGGCTTCTGTCACTCGTCTCAGCAACTATGCCCTGAGGGCCTCATTGCGAGCCCCTACGTTCAATAGCCGGGCCACGGCCTTCAACGCCGCTCGCTGTTACTCCGCAAAGACCCAGGTGAGGCGGCATCGCAAGGGGTTGCAAGGGACGATTATCTTGGCCTCCGAAGCTTCAGGCCTCGGGAAGCCAAAAAAAAAAAAAAAAAAAAAAAAAAAAAAAAAGAAAGCTTGGCGAGGCTGGAAAGATGGGCTTGGTAGAGGCTGACTGTTGTTCTTTTTCGCCATGTAGTCTCTCAAGGAGCGCTTCGCCGAGCTTCTCCCCGAGAAGATTGAGCAGATCAAGGCTCTCCGCAAGTTAGTCAAGTCCAAATGTTTGCATCGTCGCCTGTTGTTCGCGGCTCTGACAAAAATCCCTCTCCTCTTCGTAGGGAGCACGGTTCCAAGGTCGTCGACAAGGTCACCCTCGACCAGGTCTATGGCGGTGCCCGAGGCATCAAGGCCCTCGTCTGGGAGGGTTCCGTCCTCGACGCCGAGGAGGGTATCCGGTTCCGTGGAAAGACCATCCCCGAGTGCCAGGAGATTCTCCCCAAGGCTCCCGGCGGCAAGGAGCCTCTCCCCGAAGGTTAGTGCTTTTGGCGAATCATTTTCGCCTCCGAGTTTGCTGCGCCAGAGATGCTAAAACGCCAACTCGCCGCCCTCGTGTGCAGGTCTCTTCTGGCTCCTTCTGACCGGCGAGGTCCCTACCGAGCAGCAGGTCCGCGATCTGTCCGCCGAGTGGGCCGCCCGCTCCGACATCCCCAAGTTCGTCGAAGAGCTCATCGACCACTGCCCTACCGACCTGCACCCCATGGCCCAGTTCTCTCTGGCCGTCACTGCCCTCGAGCACACCTCCTCCTTCGCCAAGGCCTACGCCAAGGGCATCAACAAGAAGGAGTACTGGCACTACACCTTTGAGGACTCCATGGACCTCATTGCCAAGCTGCCCAACATTGCCTCTCGCATCTACCAGAACGTCTTCAAGGGCGGAAAGGTCGCCCCCATCCAAAAGGACAAGGACTACTCCTTCAACTTTGCCAACCAGCTTGGATTCGGCGAAAACGCCGACTTTGTCGAGCTGATGCGCCTGTACCTGACCATCCACACCGACCACGAGGGCGGCAACGTCAGCGCCCACACCACCCACCTGGTTGGCAGCGCCCTCAGCTCTCCCTTCCTGTCTCTGGCCGCCGGCCTCAACGGTCTCGCCGGCCCCCTGCACGGCCTTGCCAACCAGGAGGTGCTCAACTGGTTGACGGAGATGAAGAAGGCCGTTGGTGACGACCTGAGCGACAAGGCCATCACCGACTACCTCTGGTCTACCCTCAACGCCGGCCGTGTCGTTCCCGGTTACGGCCACGCCGTCCTCCGCAAGACCGACCCCCGCTACACCGCTCAGCGCACATTCGCCCAAGGTATGTCGAACGATGAATTTGAACCCTACATTTTGGAAGGGGGCGCAAATAAGAAGGAGAGGAAGAAAGAAGGAAATAAGAAGGAAATAAGAATGAAAGAAGAAAGAAAGAAAGAAAGAGAAAAAAAAAGAAGGAAAATAATTGAAGCTAACTTTCTCACAGCCAAGATGCCCAACGACCCCATGTTCCAGCTCGTCAGCCAGGTTTACAAGATTGCCCCTGGTGTCCTGACTGAGCACGGCAAGACCAAGAACCCCTACCCCAACGTCGACGCCCACTCCGGCGTCCTGCTCCAGTACTACGGCCTGACCGAGGCCAACTACTACACTGTCCTCTTCGGTGTCTCTCGTGCTATCGGCGTCCTTCCCCAGCTGATCATTGACCGAGCTGTCGGTGCCCCCATCGAGCGCCCCAAGTCTTTCTCTACCGACAAGTGGGCCGAGCTTGTCAAGAAGCTGTAAGGGGGCTACTACTTTTACGTTGAGAGAAGGGGGGGGAATAACCCCTCCCCCCCCCCAAAAAAAATGGTGCAGTAGATGGAGCATTTTCTCTCTCTCTCTCTCTCTCTCTCTCTCTCTCTAGGGGCATGGGAATAGGAAAAAGAAATGAAAAGATTGGAGCTGTTTGGACGGGTTTGATGGTCGACTAGGATATAGACAGTCTGTGGATGACACAGCGACGGCCAGAACGGCGCTTAATTGTACAATATACGGAGCTGTTTAGTTTCCAATTGATGTAATGCGACAAGATCAACTCATGGCGACTTTGGATTGGGGGGGGGGGGGGGGCAACCGATGACGCTGCAGGGTGTAAGACGCACGCATTTTGAGTCTAATTGATACTAATACGCTGTAGGGAGCTGTCATGGAGCGGCATGCACACGTACACCTCCGGTGGTAGGTGCTCTATGCATGTTGTATTTTGCCAACACGGCAATGCTATGAGTCAGCTGCCATCTGCATTTTATCATCTTGGATTCGATTTGAAAATGTCTTGAACGGAGTAGGGGGGCAGGGCCAGAGAGTTCGGCGACCATCTCCCGCCGCTCCGTACGCTTCCAAATGGAGTGAGTACGTACGGAGCGCGGAGAGGAGAGCGGACAATGGCGCACCGAAGCAGGCAACAATGGCCGTCTTGAGCAGCCAATACATACATACAATACAATACAGTCAGTACGTGAGCTTCCATGCAAAAAAAGCGCCTCGATTGGTTTTTTTTTTAAAAAAAAATTAAATTTTAAATTTTAGATTTTGCGACGAGACGAGACGAGATAAAACCCAGGTGCTCTTATTCGTATTCGACGGTAGGAGCTTTGACAGTGGAGCATGGGCGAAGCATTGGAATCGATTCGATTCGTGGTTAGACTGCTGACTTTTTTATTCATTTATTTATTTATTTTGGTAGTGTTACCTGGTCATTGTACTCCCGTAATTGTACCTGGTAATGAGAGATGGAGTTGGCCAAGGGGATTCCGGTCTCAGCAGAAAAATACATACACACCATACTGTAGATGTTGCAAAGAGAGGAAGGAGGACGGCAGCTCAACAATCGCAACAATGTTGAGATTTTCAAGGCCGAATCCGGCTTTTCAGCGGCCTCAACGCCACACGGGGGCCAGAACTCCACTTCATTAGCAGCCAGATGAAGGGCCTCAGCAAAAAAAAAAAATAATAATAATAATAATAATAAAAGTTCCACTCTGTACGCATGTAGCAGGGCGTTGATTGATTGATTTATTTATTTATTTATTTATTTATTTATTTATTTATTTATTTATTTATTTATTTATTATTTATTTATTTATTTATTTATTTATTTATTTATTTATTTATTTATTTATTTATTTATTTATTTATTTATTTATTTATTTATTTATTTATTTATTTATTTATTTATTTATTTATTTATTTATTTATTTATTTATTATTTATGTTTATTTTTTAAGAGGGGGGAAAGTTTTTCGGTTCATTCATTACATGATTCAAGGTTAACCTTGGGGAAAAAAAAATGAATCATGCATGTGATTGTACCGCGCCAGGAACATCCATTACGGAGAGAGAGAGAGAGAGAGAAAAAAAGAAAAAAACCGCTGTTGATGCGAATGGAGAGAATTAACATTGGCAGGGTCTCAGTTTAATTTCTGATCTGCCAAAAAAGAATCGAAAAAAAACAACAACAAAAAAGGCCGAGACCAGGCTAAAAAAGCACGTGTAAGTCAAGTTTTCCAGCAGGGCAATTTAATTCGGACAATCACGGATTGAATTGGGGGGGGAAACAAAGTTCAAAGTTCTTCTCTCAAAAGCGCAGCAGCGCCAAATTCGGTCCTCGGCCCGGATCCTGTCCAGCCCGAACTTTGCTGACACTCCCCCTTCCGAAGGACCACTTATTTTGCTTTGGAACCTTTTCCCTTTTTTTAATTTTTTTTTTTTTAATTTTTAATTCTTAATTTTTTTTTACAGCCTCCCAAATCCTTACCACGTTATCCTCCGCCTCTTAGTCAGCGAGCTAAAATCCTTATCGCGCGTTAATTCTGTCCTCCAAACAAACTCAAAGTACAAGTACAGCCCTCTCACCAAAGCCTCAAACAACAAAAACCTTCCCCCTCCCCTCTCCTCCCCTCCCCCCCCCCCTTTTTTTTTCGTCTTCCCTCTCCTCTCCTCTCCAACTTTCCAAAACATCCGGCAGCCGCCCCTTGCGAAGAAGCACCCTATTCCCTTGGTCAGGGCCCCCCTCCCCACAGAAAAGCATCCGCAAGTCATGGTCGCCGCTGCCGCTATCGAAGCCCCCGTCGTGGGAGGCAAGCTGGAGAAGAAGCCCATCAAGTTCTCCAACCTGCTGCTCGGCGCAGGTCTCAACATGTTCGAGGTGACCACTTTGGGCCAACCCCTCGAGGTCGTCAAGACCACCATGGCTGCCAACCGTGGTGATGGCTTCTCCACGGCCTTGGGTCGCATCTGGGGTCGAGGCGGCGTTCTCGGCTGTAAGTCAAACCGCAAGGCCTTTTTTTTTTTTTTTGAATTTTTCTTTTAAACTCCTGTGCTATGCGGGCGGGCTCTCTCTCGTGGCGCATTGGACGTTCCACCCGGCTAATTTTTTAATTTTCTTGATTTTTTTGTTGTTTCTCGACAGTCTACCAGGGCCTCATTCCCTGGGCTTGGATTGAGGCTTCCACCAAGGGCGCAGTGCTGCTCTTCGTTGCCTCCGAGGCCGAGTACTACGCTCGCTACATGGGTGCTTCTGAGTTTGGCGGTGGCATCCTTGGTGGCATCACCGGCGGTGTTGCCCAGGCCTACGCCACCATGGGTTTCTGCACCTGCATGAAGACGGTCGAGATCACCCAGCACAAGATGGCCGCCGCCGGCGTCAAGCCTCCCTCCACCTTCCAGACCTTCATGGGCATCTACCACAAGGAGGGAATCCGAGGCATCAACAAGGGCGTCAATGCCGTCGCCATCCGGCAGATGACCAACTGGGGTTCTCGCTTCGGCCTCAGCCGACTGGCCGAGGGCTGGATCCGCTCGGCCACGGGCAAGCAGCAGAGCGAGAAGCTCTCTGCCGGGGAGAAGATTCTTGCCAGCGCCCTCGGCGGTGGCCTGAGCGCCTGGAACCAGCCCATCGAGGTCATCCGCGTCGAGATGCAGAGCAAGAAGGACGACCCCAACCGGCCCAAGAAGATGACGGTCGGAAACACTTTCCGTTACATTTACTCAAACAATGGCATCAAGGGTCTCTACCGTGGTGTCACCCCTCGAATTGGTCTTGGCGTTTGGCAGACGATTTGCATGGTTGCTGTTGGAGACATGTGAGCTTATCCTCTATTCTTACTTGCATGCGGGCGGCCGCGTTTTGCTAACCATATTTCACCTCATGCACAGGGCTAAAACTTATGTGGAGAAATTGACCGGCGATCAGGTCACGGCTAAGCATTAAAGACGGCGTTTGGGACAGGGCTCGATGATTGGCAATGGAAGTTTCAAGACTTGGGTTCTTATTTTGCACGCGAACAATGAAATGACGGCGGCGGGAATACATCTTCAACAGCGGGCTTGGAGGAGAGACTGCGTCTCTCGAGTGTCTGTGCGCGGTTCCATGTCTTTTTTATTTCTTTCTTTCTTTCTCGCCATCTACGTAATAAGAGGGACGAAAAAGCCCCCTTGTTTCAGGGATTGGGTTGTGCGTGCGTGCGTGTGTTGAAGTCATATGCACCAACTATTTTTATTTTTTTATTATATATATAGATCTGCTCTAGAAAGGGATGTGCTGCGGAGCGGAAATGAATGAAGCTGACGGTGAGCCACACTGATCAATGAGGTACATGACATGATTCACGGTGCGCTAGTTGTTGTTCCCATTTTCTCTATATACAGCCATTGTGTGAGCAGCAGCGTGCTGGCATTCTCTGGAGTGCGCCCTGTGGTTGATTATCTTTGCACGGGAGACGAATTGGCGTGAGCCGGTTACGGAGAGCGTTGTTTTTCGGTCGTGGTCCGGAAACCGACGTCGGACTTCGGAGGCAGCCCGAATGGTGATCCCGGGGAGTCTTATCTTGTCACCGGCCGAAATGAGGGGGCGGAGCACCGTAGTCGTCTTGGCTGGGGAACGAGATGGGGGATCTGATGGGTGCTCTGATGGGTGCTCACCAGGATCTCATCACTCTCAGATGATGGTATTGTTAATGGAGACTAAGTACCTAATAATAAGTATATGCAGAATGGGGAGAGAAAGGGATCGATCTCAGGTATACGCTGCCATGCAGAAGATGGGCCCGAGTCCACGAGAAACCGGCATATAGGCCGTCGAGGGCCCGACATTGCAGAGCGTGCATGTCATATATATCGTTTGGAGGAGCCCACCAAGACGAGTAGATGCTTTCTTTTTTTTTTATGTAACTCCGTCGAAACGACTTGTGGGGGAATAAGGCACTCTCTCAGCGTTTATATGTTTCTCCGGCTTGGAATCAGCAGCGCCGGAGAGCGGGTTCTACTGTATAAATCTTGGGCATGAAATTTTTAATTTTTTTTTTTCATCTTTCGATTTTTGTTTAATTTTTTTTTTCATTACATTTTTTTGTAAAAAAAAAAACTGGGTTGCTTCCAAATTACTGACGGGATTCGCTTTTGGCTTTTGGCTTGTTCTGAGCCTTTTACACTGCAGGTTAATAGTGTGGCGATGGTGGGAGGCAGAACGAGTCGATTCGATTCGATCCGTGGCGGTGATAGTATGTAGTAGTTAGTAGTAGTACACATGTGGCTGTGTCTATGGCTGTGTCTATGGCTTTGTCTGTGGCTGTGCCAGATGTAATTAACGTACTTTTACATAGGAGAAGCCCGTCCGGCTGCCGATAATTGCAAATCAAGAAATCAAGTTTGGTTCACCTGCACGGGGGAGATGCCGAGGAAAAAAAAAAAAACCCCCCATTCTTTGCAATTGCGTTGAAAGATGCAGATGCGCTGGTGCAGAAACAACATGGCAGACGCCTCCGAGTTTAGTAATACATATGTACTACGTACTTACAATAGGTACTATACTTTGTCTCCAGAAAAGGCCACTCGACCTGCCAGCGGTCGCCATACGTGGTCTTCCGCTGCGCCTCACATTTGGCGGCTCACACGGCTCAGTGGGCTGTGGCTAATGCCGCTGGAGAATAGAAATATAAACCACAAGAACCTTTATTTTTTTTAAAAAAAAATTATATATATATATAATTTTTTTTAATTATTCTTCTTTTTCACACCAGGTTTGGCTTTGGACCGCGGAACCTAAATAACCATCATTTTTAACCTTGGCCGTTGCTTTGCCTCGATTTGCGATTTGATTTTCGACATCTGAAGCACCACCGTTTTTTTTTTTTTAGAGTGTCATCGCCAAAGCCAGTTAGCAAAGGGGGCTCAATAGCGCTAAACCGCCCCTCCTCCTCACTCCTCTCCCCTCTCCTCCTCCTCCTCCTCCTCCTCCTCTGTTTTCCCTCATCACCAGCAGTTCCGACTCACAACAACAGACACCTTCTTTGTCATGTCCGACTACGCTCCTCCCACAGGGCCTCCGCCGCCCAGAGCTCCCGAGGTCCCTGCCGGCTGGACCGCCCGGTGGAACGAGCAGTA
This sequence comes from Trichoderma cornu-damae, assembly GCA_020631695.1. Taxonomy (NCBI): domain Eukaryota; kingdom Fungi; phylum Ascomycota; class Sordariomycetes; order Hypocreales; family Hypocreaceae; genus Trichoderma; species Trichoderma cornu-damae. Next base: position 5,168,930 of record CM036089.1, read on the forward strand.
TAAAGAATGGTACGTCTCCGTCTCGTTGATTTGCGACTTCGCGGCAAAACGCCCTTTCCGCTCCCGTTTGATCGGCTCACACATGGCTCTCACAGGTTCTACGTAAACATTTACACCAAAAAATCCCAGTGGGACAAGCCCACCAGTCCCGTCTTCCCCGAAGGCGACGCTCCGCCTTCCGAACCCCCTCCGGGCTACGATCGTGGCCACAACGCTCCCGCCGCCTCCGACGTCAAGAAGAACCCCTACGATGACCAGAGCCATCACCACGGAGCTGGCTCCTCAAGGCACCGGCAGGAGGACGAGGACGCTCGTCTGGCGGCCAGGCTACAGGCCGAAGAAGATGCTCGGTCCCGCGGCGGCTCGCAACCCCCTCCCGGATACGGCTACGGAGCAGGTGCTGCCGATGCCTACCGCCAGCAGCAGAGCACCAGCCCGTACCCCCCGCCGCAAAACAGCCCCTACGGCGCTCCCCAGCCGCCGCAACAGCAGGGCGAGCAGAGAGGCCTCCTGGGTAAGCTCGCCGGCAAGCTGGCGGGCGGCAAGACGGCGGCTGGTTCTCCCGGCGGCTACTCGGGCTACGGGCAGCCCCAGCAGCAGGCATACGGCGCTCCGGGATACGGCGCTCCGGGATACGGCAGCCCGAGCCCCGGATATGGAGGAGCACCCGGCGCGTACGGCGGCGGCTATGCTCCTGGATATGGCCAGCAGCCAGGCCCCGGATACGGCGCCCCCCCCCAGGGATACGGCTACGGAGGCGGCAGCTACCAGGCGGCGCCGCCCAAGAAGAGCAGCGGCTTTGGCGGTGCGGGGCTCGGTTTGGCGGGAGGAGCTGCCCTTGGTCTCGGCGCTGGTGTAGTGGGCGGTTTATTGGTGGATGATGCGATTGACCACTTTGAGCAGGAGGGATACGAGGAAGGCTATAGTGAGTGATTTCCAAAAACCCTCTTCTTTCTTTCCTTGGGCGGGATTTTTTTTTTTGGGTTTCTTTCTTTCTTCTTCTTAAGATTATGGATCATGACTAACGGGGGCTGTCAAGATGACGGATTTGATGATGGCGGCGACTTTTGATTAATGGACTAGGCGAGATGGCTGCATGAATCTTGTAAATTCATAGCCACGGTGTGCATTTGGCTGGAGAATTCTAGGGTGGTAATCTGTTTGCTTGCCGGTTTGTCTGTTTAGCTTTTCACACAAGACAAGACACGATATATATATATATATATATATATATATATAGTTGCTGTTGCTTGGCTAGGATTAGGAGGAAGACGGCGTTGCGGAGTAATGCCCATCACAACGAAGCTGATAGAAGCATAAAGAGCCCCTTTTTTTCGTTATTTTCGTTATTTTCGTCACTTTTTTTTTTCCCCTTTTCTTTCCTTTTCCCTTTTTTTGTCAAAAAAACCCCCCCAAAAATATATATATATATAATGAAATAGCGGTGACAAATCCCCCATCCCAAGTCGCATCTACATTCCTCCTCCTGTCGTGACTTGGCCCACAACCGTCTCACCTCTTCACACCCTCCTTCTTGCCCGAGCCTGCCAGGTATGCCGCCATGTCAAAGTTGCCCAGCGGGCTCTGTCCACCCTGGGCATTTGCCATGATGGCATTCATGGGGTTTTCTTTCTGTCGCTCTTCGAACTCGGCGCGCAGCTCGGGGTCCACTGCTCATGGCGTTAGCTAGTAGTCCGTACAGACACACGCATCCTACGGCAGGAGGCGGAGGAATATGAGGAGCCGTGGACGTACTGTTCTCTATGAGGTACGGCATGCCAAAGACAATGCCCATCGTGACGAGACCCATCAGGATCATGGGGTTCTTGAGGATGCTCAGCACCGAGACTTTGTCCCAAAGCACCAGTCAGCTCGGCTCAGAAGGCAGGAAACGATTTTTTGCCAAGGACTCACACGCCGGTCTCTCCATGAAGAAGAGCTTGCCTCCCACGGCCTTGACGCCGATGCCCCTCCACGAGGCGCCCTCGCTCCTCACCTGCACTTCCTCGCCTTTGTTCCCCCACTCGTTGCCGCGGTACGTCTCCCACGCCCTGACCTCGCCATCGTCCCCGACGTCGACGCGCAGCGGGTGGAAGAAGTCCGTAGCGCAGTGCACGTCCAGCAGGTACGAGTCGGCGGAGACGTTGTGGAAGCTAAAGGTGTTGACGGCCGTCAGGGGAGCGTCGAGGCGCTTGTGGAGGCTGGACAGCGTGGCGTGTGTGCTGGGAGGCAGCAGAAACGGGTTCGGCTTGGGCGGGAGGGAGACGGTCAGCGTCAGCTCAGCCGCGCTCAGGGCGGCGAACGCAAGGCTTAGGAGGATCCTCAGGTCCATTGCGGGAGTTGCGCGGGCGGCGATGGGACAAGTGGGAGAGATGAGGTGGGATCAAGGTCACTCGCCGCTACTACCTACCTAGTAGTATGAGGTATTGCCGGCTTGTAGCTTGTGGCTTGCGGCTTGTGGCTTGCGACTTGTGTGGCTCGTGGCTTATTACTAGTGGCTTAGTGAATTTAGCTAAGCATTCACATCAATAATAAGCCAGTTAGCAAAGACGGGAACTCGTAGAATGCAAAAGGGATTCCAAGGTTGGGTAGTTCATGTTGTTTATATATATATATGTATATATATATATATATATATATATATGTATGCGTGTGTTCCCTTTCATTGGCCTCATTTGGCTGAAATGGCACGAAACATCATGCCGGCCCTTGGGGCCCTCCCGTGCCCTCTCCTCCCAGACTCCCTCCTCTGCCCAGCATCTCCAGCGTCTCGTCTCTGCTCTTCGAATTGCTCAGCCTAAACACCACCGGCCTCCTTATATCCCTCGAGGACCTGGATACGCCGTCATCTGTGAATCCGAGCTCGCTTAAGCCTTCCAGCTCGCCAGCCTTGTCCGTCACGCCCGGCGGCGCATCTGCTTCAAAGACAGCCTCGATGTCGCCGTGCGGGTTGAAGCCGGTGAAGCGCCACCTAAGCAACCGACTCGGCTTCTTGCCGCGGCTCGACCCGTCGGTCATAAAGAAGTTGCGCTCGTACAGGCTGATGAACAGGAGCACGGGGAAGTTGAGCACCCGGACGGCGAAGACGTGGATGGTGTGGAATCTGCGCGCCGAGACAAGCAGCTTCAGGGGCAGCATGATGACGACGGCCAGCATGTTGGACGGGGGCGGGTAGGCGAAGATGGCATCGCTCCTCACGCGCTCAAACGTGAGCACCGCCCGGCGGAACTGTATCTCGGCGGCTTCGGCGGCCACGATGCGCGAGAAGGTGTTGGTCAGCACGGCGACCAGAATCGTCAGGAACAGCGTGTTGCCCAAGAAGGCAAACGCCACGATGAGGGCTGGGCCGAGGACGACGTGGAACTGCACCGACTCCTGTATGCCCGTGCCGTCGAGCCCGAACCAGATCCACAGGAGCCACTTGGCAACCGTATACCAGCTGGGCTCTGCGCCCTGGCCTGCCATGGGGAGCCACTGCAGCGCCAGGAAGAACCCTCCGACGCACCACAGGGCGAGAAACGTCAACACCAAAAAGTCCTTCATCATGGCGTGCAGCGAGATGAAGACGATGTTGTCCGGCATGAGGCTAAAGGCAAATCGCGTGAACAGCACGGGCGCCGCAATGCACAGGACTTGCAGCGCCGTAGTGCCCATGCCGTCTGCGCCTTGGGCGACGGGGATCCAAGCACGGCACACGCGCGCGAGGAGATAGCCGCAGAAGATGATTGCGAACGTCGCGTCCAAGAAGGACCACGTCTTCTGGGCGTGGACCGCCCACCCGTGCTCGATGATGGCCGCAAACTCGTCCAGGATCCACCCCGTCGCATATACGGCAAACAGGGCCTCGCATCTCCCCAGAGAAGCCGGGTTGCTTCGGTTCACCATGGTCAGCACATACAGCGCCAGCAGCGCCGCGAACTGCGCCGACTCGAGCAGGTTCCGCCACTTTGGCACAATCAGCCGATAGTGGTTCAGCAGCGGCGCCTTGCGCGGATCGTACAGCGACACTGGGTGGTGTTTGTAGTGATCCGGCAGGATATCCACAAAGGAGATTGGCGTGTACACAACTCGGCCCTCGTACACGGCATCCACCACCCGGAGACATGCCGGCGAGCTCGTCAGGGTTTTGCTCTCGGAGAGGATCGCCAGCTCCAGCGCCGTGAGCTTCCCTTCGTTGCCGCCGCGCTCCTGTACCGGCCAGTGCGCGTACCTGCCGGCGTGGGCGACATCTTCCGGGGCGCCGGAGAAGGGATCGAATCCTCGCACCAAGACGCTGGCCAGCCGGAGCAGACCGGCAGATCCCGCCTTCTCGGGAGAATTGTCATCGTGAAACTTGCGCAGGATCTTGGTGGCGACAATCTCACAGAGGGCGGCTCGCGCGCGACTGACGCTTTGATGCTGGGCGGCGGTCTGCTCTTTGAGGAATTGAACACGGTTGGCGAGAAGGCAGTACACTAACATCTCATCGTGTGAGCCACGAGGTCTTGAAGTTTGCTTTCACCCCGAATCAGATGCTAAAAGAAAAGAGATTAGGGGGAGCTGAGGCGAGCAGACCTATGGACATGTCATCAGGGTCATGTAGCCTGTCTACCAACGGGCGAACCACGAGCGTATTGAGCCGCGGGCTCGTCAGCTGCTCAGGCGTATAGGGATCCTCTTATCACATTCAGTCTGTTAGCCGAGGCCATTGCATACAAGACAACGCAGGTCACTCTTACCAATGCTGGCAACAATGAGCGCCCGCACGCTTGATTATGCACTGATCAATCAGAATGCCGTTTGCGGGGTGTTTGTGTATGTACAACAGAGAGGAGAGGAGCCAAAGTAAAGGAAGACGGAAAAAAAAAAGGAGAATAGAAAAGAAGAGAGAAGAGAGAAGAGAGAGCGGACAGAAAAAAACCCCTTCCAAATACAAATACAAATACAAATACAAATACATGTGATATTCGCTGCTGCTTTCTCTCTCCTATAAGCAAGCACTCACCGATGCATCGTGCTGAACACATCCGGAGGTCTCCGCAGCAACAGCTCCTCCTCGTCAGCGGAAAAGTTGTGCCCCCCCTCGCCCTCATCAGCCTCGAGCAGGGCCGCGCTCAACACATCTTCATCCGCAGCGTCGTCCATTTCAAACGTTGGCGAAACTTGGGCGACGGGCTTTTTTCATGCAGCATCAAGTCTTGATTGTTCTGTCTGTCCTGACTGAAACTGACTGGCTTCTTTTTACACTGACACACCCATGAACGGACAAAGCGAAATGGCAGCTGTGGGGGAAGTAAAAGTGGTGGTGTATGTGGCTGTGCAACGACAAGACGGCCTGGTTCTTCAAATATATATATATATATATATATTCATACGGAGGCCTCACTCGAGATGCTTTTTTGAGGCAATTACACATGCGGTGAGATGAGGGACCCAGAACCAATCGACGCTTGTCGGGCTTTGTAAGTCGGGTGGCGTTGTGCGTCATTTAGCCTGTGCTTCTTGCGGTTTAGATAAGCAAGAGAGGCATGCCCGATTTTTTCTTTTCTTTTCCTTTCTTTTCCTTTTCTTTTTTCTTTCATCTTATCATATATATATATATATATATATATATTTCCAACGACAAATGCTCAAGTTAAAAATCTCTTTGATCTGGATCTTGTTATATCCAAGAGTTGGTTCTCGGTGCCCAATCAATGAGAATCACAACAAAGAAAATTATTTTCGCGGGCTTTGGATGACAGACACACCAGCACTCCCGAGCGTTTGTATGCATGACCCCAGCCAAATATATCGTCGCTCAACCGTTCACCACACAAGAATCGCGGACACAACCGTCGCTGTTCACTCCTCCGCAACGCCGGATTGCAGGTGGGGCACGCGTATATATATATACTATATATAACAGATTTTTTTTTTCTTCTCTCTCTTCATTTGTCATCACAACACTTGCGGGAGATGCATGTTATGTATCCATCATTGCCGTCGTCCACGCAACCAGAAGAAGCTTCGGCTCGTCACACTCTTTAGTTGCTGAGACTGGCGTTCTTGAAAGACTGCTCAAAGTCGGCAATGATGTCGTCAATGTGTTCGGTGCCCACTGAGATGCGGATGAGATCCTAAAGAAAGCAATGTCAGCCCATAGAGCAAGAAAGAGAAAAGAAAGTCAAAGAGAGAGAGAGAGAGAGAGAGAAAATTCAGCCATGGTTTGCTTACCTCGGTGACGCCCGAGCTAATCTTCTCCTCGTCGCTCAGCTGCTCGTGGGTGGTGGTCCAAGGGCTGCAGAGCCAACGTTAGCTGGCTGTCTCCGATATCGTATACATGTAGTATGTGGGGCAACTCCTGGAGAAGAACAGCACTCACTGAATGGCCAGCGTCTTGGAATCGCCGACGTTGGCAAGGTTGCTGATGAGCTTGAAGCCATCGACGACCTTGCTGCCTGCGGAACCGCCGCCCTTGACGCCGAAGCTCAAGACACCCCCGAACCCCCTTGGGAGGTACTTATTGGCCGTTTCGTGGTACGGGTGGCTCTCCAGCCCGGGGTAGGAGACCCAGGAGACGTAGGGGCTCTTCTCCAGGTGTCGGGCCAAGGCCAGGGCGTTCTGGGCGTGGCGCTCGGCGCGGAGGCTGAGAGTCTCGATACCGAGGATGAGCTGCTGGGCGGCAAAGGGGTTGAGGGAGGCGCCAATGTCGCGCAGGAGCTCCACCCTAGCGCGGACGATGAAGGAGACGGGGCCAAAAGTGTCCCAGAATTTGAGGCCGTGGTATCCCTCCGAGGGCTCGATGAACTGGGGGAATCGCTCGCCGTGCTTGCCCCAGTCAAACTTGCCAGAGTCGACAATGACACCTCCGATGGTGGTCCCGTGCCCGCCGATCCACTTGGTGGCCGAGTGAACGACGATGTCGGCGCCGTGCTCGATGGGGCGGACGTAGTATCCGCCGGCACCAAACGTGTTGTCAACCTAGTTGGGCGTTGGGCCCTCGAATCAGTTTCTCAAAAGGCTCTTCCGCGGGCATGGGCCATGGCGACACGGCTCGGTATGATTCGCCGACTCTCAACTTACCACTAGGGGGACGCCCTTGTCGTGGGCCACCTTTGCAATCGCCTCAAGGTCGGGGACGTTGTATCGGGGGTTGCCGATGCTCTCGACGTAGACAGCCTTGGTCCTGTCGTCAATGGCGGCGGCAATGTCCTCGGCCTTGTCGCCGTTGACGAACTTGGCGGTGATGCCGAAGCGCTTGAACGTGACCTTGAACTGGTTGTAGGTGCCGCCGTAGAGGTTGGAGGTGGAGACGATGTTGTCGCCGACTTGGGCGAGAGCTGTGAGGGCGATGAACTGGGCGCCTTGACCTGAGGAGGTGGCCAGAGCAGCAACACCGCCTTCGAGGGCAGCTATCCGCTTCTCGAAGACGTCGACGGTGGGCTGAGCGGGTGAGCCAGCCAGTCAGCCAGGGTCCTTCCTGTGTGCGTCCCATTGGGCCGGTTTGGGGGGGGGGGAGCGGAGATTGCTCACGTTGCCAATGCGGCTGTAGATGTTGCCCTCCTGCTTGAGGCCAAAGAGCCTGGCGCCATGTGCGGAGTCGTTGAAGGTGAAGCTCTGCCGCGCAAAATCGATGGTTAGCCTTTGGACGAAACTCCCGCGGCACCCGTGCAGCTTGTGTCTCTGCCGTCGGGTGGTTTTATTGCCGCCGAGCTGCAAACGGCAGCAGAGAGATTGACGGCCGCGCTTACAGTGCTGGCATAGATGGGGACAGCCCGGGCGTTGGTTGCCGAGTCGGGAGAGTGTCTGGAGGAAGACGAAAGAGATTTAGCATCTTGTCTCTTTTCTCTCTTTCTCTCTTTCTCTCTTTCTCTCTTTCTCTCTCTTTCTCTCTTTCTCTCTCTTTCTCTCTTTCTCTCTCTTTTTCTCTTTCTCTCTCTCTCTCTCTCTCTATCTCACTCTCTTTGTTTTAATGAAAACAAAAGCAGGGCAACACGCAATTGAGCATTTCTCCTGCTATCCTTTCCTTTTGTTGTCTTGACAAAAGGGGAAAAAAAAAGGAAAAAAAAAAAGAAAAGAAAAAGAAAAGAAAAAACTGGCTTGCGCTGGTCGGTTGCACCGAAGCTTTGAGGGGGGGGGAATGAATTGACGTCAACTTACCCCGCGTGCAGCTGGAGAGTCTCAAAGTTTTTGGCGAGCTGGTCTGCCATTGCGATCAAATGGAAATGAAGGCGATGCCAAAAAAAAAAATTTAATTAAAAATAAAAATAAAAGACTCGAATGCCCAAGACTTCACAAAAAATTCAAAAGTCGATGACAAGGAAAACAGAAAACACAAGAGAGAGAGAGGCTTGGGGTTGAGCCGACAAGTGTGTCCTGGTCCAAAACTTGGAGCGCGCGCCCGCCGAACCCAATATTTATATATAATTTTTTTCACATTTACGAGGATACACTCCATGCTAACTAACTAAGTAAGCCATGGGCGGTGCAACCTGGGGACACCAGGCCCTAGTTGGGTCAGTTATTTCGCAGATCAGCTCCAGCTGAAGCTCTCCAAAGGCAGTTTGGAAGCAATTTTGGGGGGAGAAAAAAAAAATTAATAATAAAAATAGGTGGGGTTTTCGTTGAAGCCGTCTCGAGCACGCAATCGCCGCTTCTCGCGTCATTCTTTTCCGCTGGAGCGAGTTCAGCCAAAAAAAAAAAATTGGTATTTATTTTTTCTTTTTTTCCATCCAAAAATCCCCGCCCTTTTGTGCGTTTTTTTCTTTCTTTGTCGGCCGGTTTTCGCAGCCCCTGGTCTCTTCGAGCTTTGGTGCTCCTTCTCTGTGGTGCGCGGCTCCTGGCGGGCGTTGCCTCTCAGATTCTTCTTTTTAATCCCTGGCAAATTGCTGCCATGATCCGGCTTGTCGGCACCAGACGAAGCCAGCCGGGAGGCGGTTTTTCTTTTTTCTTTCTTTTTTTTTTCTTTTTTTTTTTTTTTAATTTTTCATGGCAGATGGAAAAAAAACTTGGGACTTTTATTATGGGCGGCCAGAAGTGGGTTTTTCTTCTTCTTTCTTTTTTTCTTCATCTTTTTTTTTTAAGGCTCGATTTAAAAAAAAAAAGTTGATTGCGACTAACCGCCCCTAACTAAATCTTAGGAAAGCAACCAAGTGCGAATCCCCCAGCTTTTCAACTAACCAATCAACGAGGCTCATCAAAGGGAATCGCAATAACCCCGTGCAAAATAGGTTCCGATTGCCTCTTTTAGCGAAAGAGTGGAAATAGCCGAACAACTCGGGCAGCTCCAACGTGGTCGCTCAAACATCCAGTATGTACATTGTTGATGGCATTCGAAGCTGTTCTAGAACGCCTTCAAAACGAAAAAAAAAAAAAAAAAAAAAAAAAAAGACGCCGTGGCAATGCCTTTACGCTGCCATGGCACGAAGGCCTTTTTTTTTTTAAGTGTTCTTGTGGCAGCAACAGTGGGATGCTTCGTCCTCGGCTCTGAAATGCGGGGAGAAGAGAGAGACAGACGGCGGAGGAAAGTTTGTTTTCCAAGCATCAGCATCCAAGAGTAGGACAACGTTTTCCCAACGCTCCCCCAAGAAAAAAAAAAGGCGGACTCGTTTCCCCCAAGAACTATTGAGGGGTTTCACATGCCGAAACCAGACGCTATACCCAACGGCAGCAAGATGATTGGCTGCGACGCGGCAGACGTTTCCCCCCCCGCCCTCTCCTCTCTGTCTCCTCCTTCTCCTCCCTTCTCCCCACGGGACCGAGGCGCTTTACTTTGCGGGCGAGCCAAAAAAAAAAAAATTAGAAAAATGAAAAAAAAAAAAAAAAAAAAAAAGCTGCAAGCGCTCTCCCCAGATTCCGGGCATTGCTTCGCTGGTGGGATGAGACAAAGGAAATCCGTGCCGTTGATACAGCACTTGCTGCAGTCGAGACTGGTCCCGAGTTGGCGGACGGGATAAAAGAGAAGAGAAGAGAAGAGCATCCGGCCTCGCCTGCAACGGCGCACAAGGATCGCCACTGAGTGGTGGTTATTCCCCGAAACAGCCGACGTCACTGCGGCATCCGGGCTTTTCATCCCACTCGTGCGACGGAGGCGCTCCGGGCGTTGTGTGTTTTTTTTTTTTTTGTCCATGTGCTTGACAAGTTGGGAGAACCAACAAACTTTGAACCAACAACGATTGTTTATTGTCCTTTTTTTTTCCCGGGAATTGCAATCTGTAGCACAAGCAGCGTTGGTGGCAGTAAAATACAGGGGATGGGATGACCTCTCTCTTTTTTTTTTTTTCTTAAAAAAAAAAAGAAAAAAAAAGAGATAGAAAAAGAAGAGGGAAAAAAAAAAGGCAAAAGAAAAAAAAAGAACAAAAAAAAAAACCACGGAGACACAAAGTGTCACTGTAGGGCGGAATTGACTGCGGTTATCTTGCCGCCGTGAAAAGTTCGCTCCCAATAAACCTTCGAAGCGCTCTGGATGCCAGAAGCTCTCGCTGTAACTCCACCAGCGGGGACGCTCTCCAGTGGCCTCCGCGGGGAAAAGAAGCTGACAACCCGGACTTGGCTAGATTCTCTCCCTCTCTCTGTCTCTTTTTATTATTATTATTATTATTATTATTATTATTATTATTATTATTGTTTTTTTTTTTTTTTTTTTGCCTTCTTTCCCCCCTGTGTGTGTGTGTCTGTGCAAAAGCCTCCATAGGCCAGAATCTGGAGCCTCGGCCCCCGTGAGCCTCGGCCTTCCCCCTTCAGCAGCCTTTTTTGGTCAACCTCCTCCACCTCCCTCTCCCACGCGGGTCATCATCAGATTGGAACTTTCCTTTTATCCTTCACGTTCCCCCTTCTCCTCTTCTCCCCCTTCTCCCCTTCTCCCTTCCCCCTCCTCCCTTTCGGGGCTCTCGCATCGCCTTTCGGATTGTCCAATTCTCGTGTGCGCCGCGAGTGTTGCAGGAAAGAAAAAAAAAAAAAAAAAACCCCCCCATCTCGAACCTCCGAGGACGTCCCCTCCTCGTCTTTCTCTCTTCAATTGTACATCATCAACAAACTAAACACGCGGTTCAGCTGCGCGCTCGTCCTCTTCGGCAACAATGGCTACCAAGGATTTGGCTGCGTACGTCAAGAGCCTGTCGACTCCGCCCGCGCCCGGAGCTCCCCATAGCGTTGCTCTCCCCGGCACGGAACGTCCTGGCCGCACCGCCATCTACCGCCATCATAGGATCGGTGACGGCCCGCTTCTGACCACGTTCAGCCCCGAGATCCAGTCGGTCCACGATCTGTTCGAGGCCGCCGTCAAGAAGCGCCCGGGCAAGCGCTGCCTCGGCACCCGTCACTGGAACGCGAGCACCCAGTCATGGCAGGACCAGTACGAGTGGGAGACGTACGCCGAGGTGGCCGAGCGTCGCAAGAATGTCGGCGCCGGGATCGTCGAGATTCACAAACGCATCGGCCACACCCAGGACAAGTACGGCGTCGGCCTGTGGTCTCAGAACCGCGCCGAATGGCAAATCACCGGTAGGCTGGCACTCTTTTTTTTTTTTTTTTTTCTTCTCTTTTTCTTCCCGCCCACTGCGGCCGCTCGCTCTCCCACCCATGCAGACCGTGGACTGACGCACACAACCTTTGCCCTCACCTCTTTTTGACTGCGCAGATCTCGGTCTTGCGTCACAGTCTCTCTTCACCGTGTCGCTCTATGAGACCCTCGGCCCCGACGCTTCCGAGTACATCATCAACCACGCCGAGCTCGTCTGCGTCCTCTGCTCGCTGCCTCACATCTCGACGCTCTTGAAGCTGGCCCCCCGCATCCCGTCCCTCAAGCTCATCGTCTCCTTCGACGAGCTGGACCAAGGCGAACCAAAGGGCCTGACCAAGCGCGCCGTCTTGAACGACCTCGCCGCCCCGCACGGCATCAAGATCTATTCCTTCAGGGAGGTCGAGGAGATTGGCGCCAAGTCGGGCCGCCCCATGCGCCCGCCCGGCTGGGACGACCTCTGCACCATCAACTACACTTCGGGCTCCACCGGCACGCCCAAGGGCGTCGTCATCACCAACGGCAATGCCGTCTCCGCCATCTCCTCCAGCCGCCTGCAGGGCGTCGTCACCCACAAGGACGTCCACATGTCCTACCTGCCCCTTGCCCACATCTACGGCAGGATGGTCGATCAGGTCGCCCTGTCCGAGGGCGCCAGCCTTGGTTTCTTCCGCGGCGACATCCTGGGCCTGGTCGACGACATGAAGGTCCTCAAGCCCACGGGCTTCCTCTCCGTCCCCCGGCTCTTCAACCGCTTCAACTCGGCGATCCGATCCGCCACCGTCGAAGCCGAGGGCACCAGGGGAGCGCTCTCCCGCCGGGTCGTCGGCGCCAAGAAGGCCAGCATGCGCCTGCCGCCGGGAAAGGCCACCAACGCCCACTTCCTCTACGACCGCATCTGGACCCCCAAGGTCAGGGCCGCCGTGGGCATGGACAGGGTCCACACCATGATCAGCGGCAGCGCCCAGCTGGATCCCGACGTCCAGGAGTTCCTCCGCGCCGCCTTTGGCAACAACTTCTGCCAGGGCTACGGCTTGACCGAGTCGTATTCCGTGGGCACCATCCAGCTCGCCGGCGACTTCAGCCTCGGCAACATCGGGCCCCCAACCGGCTGCATCGAGGTGTGCCTGGAGTCCGTGCCCGAGTTCGAGTACACCGTCGACGACAAGCCCAACCCCCGCGGCGAGCTCCTTCTCCGGGGCCCGTGCATCTTCCGCGAGTACTACAAGAACGAGGAGGAGACCAGGAAGGCCCTCGACGCCGACGGGTGGTTCCACACCGGCGACATTGCCGAGATTGACAAGATGGGCCGCCTCAAGATCATCGACCGCAAGAAGAACGTCCTCAAGCTGTCCCAGGGCGAATACATCTCCCCCGAGCGCATCGAGAACGTCTACCTGGGCAACACCAACCTGATTGCCATGGCCTTTGTCCACGGCGACCCCAAGGAGTCTACGCTCGTGGGCATCTTCGGCGTCGACCCGGAAACCTTCCCGCCATTCGCCAGCAAGATCCTCGGCGAGACCATCGCTCCCGGCGATCTCCCGGCCCTCAAGGCGGCGGCCGGTCACCCAAAGGTCAAGCGGGAATTCCTCAAGATCCTGAACAAGATTGCGCAGAAGCAAAAGTTCAACAGCTTTGAGCGTGTGCGGAATGTCTACCTCGATATTGAGCCCTTTACCATCGAAAACGAACTTTTGACGCCCACGTAAGTACAAAACCGAAAATTGAATATATATATATATATATATATATATATATGCATCACCAAACTCCAAGTCTTTTCATCCGCTAACTTGATCAATGAAAAAATATAGCCTCAAGCTGAAGCGGCCACAGGCTGCAAGGGCTTTCCGCGCTGAGATCGACAAGATGTACGAGGATATTGCGGCCGAGGCCGGCCCCCCTGCCAAGTTGTAAGAATATACTGTGAGATGTAAATGAACAGGCATGACGCGGAGCGAATTTTGTTTGGGTGTTTTTGTCTTTTTTTTTTTTTTCCCCTTTTTTTAATATGTGTGTGTGTGTGTGTGTGTGTGTGTGTGTGTGTCTGGATACTTTTAAATTCCAATAAACCTGGCTGGCTAGTTGTGCATAGTAAGAAAATGGGGGGCGAAGTTGTGGAGTTTGTCGAAATATGCGAGACGAGTATGAATCTAAAAAGTAGATGGAGAGAAGGAATAAAATCTACTTTTGCTGTAAAGGAGGTTTCTATCAAATGGCACTACATGGGGCGGGCAGCAGGGCTAAGAGGCGAAGAGGCGGAGAGGCGAAGAGGAGATGGATGATGGAGATGATGGAGATGATGGAGATGATGGAGATGATGGCATGAACGAAGCAGTCACTGCGGCAACTGACTGATGAGACAAGATAAAGTGAAGAGGTGGTTTTTTTTATTAAATCTGTTTATTTTTCATCATTCGCTGCTGTTGGATGAGATGGCGAAAATTGTATGTATATGGCGATCATAGTTGCTGCAGCTGCTCTCTTATAGTAGTAGTTGGAATCAAAGTGCAGTTGACGTGTTTTGGGTTGGTACGTATGCTTTTTGTCATGGTTATTTTGCGGTCTAGTAAACAATTGAAGTCATCGGCTTAAGGAGACTTGCATGTCTATAGCAACCAAAGTTACCCTGGAACATTCATTGGGTGCCTGGCGCTAGAGGTTTTTATTTATTTATTTATTTTTTTATTTATTTTATGTACAAGCCATTGATTTATCGAACTAAATTTGCGATTAGATTAGATAGATATGTCTAGCAGAATGGTATATACTAGGTAGCCAAGGGAAAACCAAAAAAAAAAAAAAAAGTAAAGTAAGCTAAATTATCTAAACATATCTACCATGATAACATCCTAACATGTGATATGACGCTTAAGTAATAATAGTTAGATTCAATTTATATTCTTATTATTCTTATTATTATTATTGTTGATAGGTTTAAAGCCATTGCAAGTGTCGGCACTTCTGTATTTGATGCCTCGTTTTTTTTTTTTTTTTTTTTGCTTATGATAACGCTAAAACATGCGGCTAGGAACTTTTTCTTCTTTTTCTTCTTTTTTTCTATTTACACAAAAACGGGTTTCTAAGAACAACCCGGCGCTAACTGGGTAAGCCTTGCTATGTAATAAATTATTTTGTTTTATTTTATTTTATTTTATTTTTAATTTTTTTCTTCATCTGGATCATCAAGAAGCCCAAGTTTGATGGGTTAGTTGATTAGTTTTAATTTGGCCCCAGTATAAACCGGTGTCTCGGGCGCTAATCAATGAAACGGCTCCGTTTATTTTACAATTACAAACAACTTACTTAACAAAGTTTCATCAAACGTTGCCCCTTTGTTTCTTTTGTGGATCTCATCCCACGGTTAGTTCCGTATGTTACGGTATGCACATGCAACTACCTAGTAATTGCGCCGGCCAGCAGTTTGTCGATCTGCGAACGATGGCGATTTGTTTCATACCAGGCGCGCTTATCTTTGTGTGTCGCGATCGGAAATTTGGGACCACCCCCTTTAAGAAATGGCCCCTACTAACAATGAGCCATCATATTTCAGCTCTAACTAAATTCATGTTGAATATATATATATATATATATATTTAAAAAAAAAGGAGAAGAAAAGGGCAGAGTGAATATGTCCTAGGTAAGGTAGTTAGTATAAGCTGTTGAAGTGCTCTGTAATCTGTTGCTTATTCAGCCAGAAGTGCGTATGTATTCCGTATATATAAAACCTTAAATGCGTTACTAAAAACATGGCACGCGCGTGTTATGCGTCTGACACGCGACAACAGGCCAAAACAAAAACAAAAACGGCACAACAATACAAAACTTGTTTTATTTTAATTTTTAATTTTCGTTAAGATTGCTTTTATGACATTGTTAATTGTGCTTCATAGTTAAAAAATTAAATTTCAGTGAAATTGAGTTTTTTTTTTTTTAAAAAAAAGTAAAAAAAGCTAAACAAAGGCCAAAAATCTTTTAGATAATTAAAGCCTTTGCTAAATAGTTGTTTATATAGTAAAACCACACTTGATAGCATGATTAACAACCGTCTTTATTGTTTTTTTGTTTAAAAATAAATTAATGTAGATTAAATATTTGTTTCTTTTTTTTTTAAAAAAAAAAAAACACACCAACTTTTATATACCCGCAGTTTATTTAATACGCTTTTCGATTAGCCCGCTGAGAAATTAAAAAAAAAAATAGATTATAAATATTTCTTACGTAAATTTAATCACGTGACTTTCGCGTTTATTAAAATTAAATTGTTAGCCGCTCTTTTTGCAGGACCCATCCTTACGTATCCCTTGTTTAAGGCATCCTTGGAGCCTCGAACGTGAGGGCACGCGATGGGGTAAGTGATATCCTCAAACCACCGCCTCCTACGTACATGCCCAGAGATCTATTCGAACATCGGCTTGAGATGCTCGTCCGAGATTGCCGGCCATCTGGCCGTCTTCCATTGGGCCCCTCGTGCTTACCTCTGTCCCTCGCAGGCCCCCGGTCATCGACCTGACTGAAACGCCGCCGCCATCGCCGCCATCATTGGACCGCATCGCAGTCGCAAACGGAGACGGAAGCGGCAGCGGCGGCGAAAGTCAAAACGAACAGCCTCCTCCTCCTCCTCCTCCTCCTCCTCCTCCTCTCCCCCAGCCGCAGCAGCAGCAGCAGCACGATCCTCCGCAACATGAAGAGCCGCCGCGCAAAAGGAGGCGCGTGGAACTCAGCCGGGCCGACAAGCATGCCGCCGCGTTCCAGCAGGTCACTCCCTACGTGGACCGAGCCCTGAGAGATCTTTCGCCCTCTGAGTTTATGATTGATGAAATGGGTGTGCGAGTATGTGAAATCCGGCGTGCTGGACGATATATATATATATATATGCATATATACATATCTATATGTTTATATTTGCATAGAAACTAACCCCGACTACAGGCTATTTCCATGTTCGCAAAGGATCTGGTGTTCATGTCGCGGTTGGAGGAAAACGACTACGTGCTGCCTGCCGACGATGAGTGGACCAAGGCAAAAGCGAGGGGGCTCGTCATGGAGCTGTCCTATAGATCTGTAGGTGGAGCAGGAAAAAAGCCCGCATGAGGCATGATCCAAACTGACATGATCGGTAAGGAGTACAGAGTTCGCCGCGTGGAAAAGCTGGCAGGGAGCGAATGCGGGACTGCGGCGTCGGAGGAGTCACCGCCAGGGGACCCGCCACATGCCCAAGAAGTGGCAGATATCAGGCAGCTAGAGGCCCCGACACCTGAGAGCCGTGGAAGCATCCCAGCTGCTGCGCGGAATGGATGCCGATGGAAGCTGCCCGCCAAGTGCGGCGCATCGTCAAACGCCTGGTTCGGCCTCGAGCAGCGACCCTACCAATCCGCGGCGGATCGCGACCTCATTGCCAGAGGCGCCGGCAGCGCACAGCGTGAGCTGAGAGAACAGATGAAAGGCCCGGTCGTGTATCACGTCGACTTCACCTCTGAAGAAATTCGGCAAGTCATGGCATGCGTCTCGAAATACCTTCCCACGAATGGCCCCGCGACCCACGAGAACTTGGCGCAGATTTGCCTGCAGCTCAATGTTCCGTCGATTGTGGGCACTGCCTTGCCTTACCGGACAGCGGAGGACGTGCGAAACTATTGCTCGGACCTGCTTGCAGGCACGGCGAGACCTCCCCATCAGGCCCAGGTCCTGAGCCTGGATCCGGGTGCGCGTGGCTCTCGGTCCCACCAGGATAGCAGGCATGCCAGCCGCGTGGCGTCGCTGCTTCTGGCCCGCGAAATAGAAGGAAATCGGGGGTTTGGGTCCATGCGTCAGTACAAAAACTTCCAGCATGAGCTTAGCAAGAGCCACGAAGACAGCCTTGCCTTGGTCGCAGAGTACACCAACTGTGCTGGAGACATTGCGACGACGACCTGGATTCCGGACGACAACGTCTTATGCGGCACGACGGTGCACTCGGACAGCCACAACCAGCAATACAACAAGCCTGGAAATTTGCTGCTGTGTTCGACAAAGCTAGGGCAACTCAAGGCGTTCCCTGACCATCGAATCCCGCGGCCGCTCGTCGAAAAGGGAGAGAATTCCACCTCGGCCATGCGCCACAGCCAAGATCCGTGGCTCTACTCCTCTGTCGTGTGCTCCGACTACGACAGCGTCCTCGGCCTGGCGTACACATCCAGTTTCGACAGAACCGTCAGGGTGTGGAGGGTCGATAGAACAGGCAGCACCATGACTGCCATAGCCACATGGCGCTTTGGCGGCAACGTCAACTTTGTTGCCGCGGCCAAGGACGGCTCCGGGCGAGTCGCCACCGCGGCAGACGTCCCCACGGAGGCCACTCGCATATACACGGTCGACGTGGACGACATCGCAAACAGCCCCCACGCCTCCTTCTCATGCACTCGTACTGACGCCGACGGCTCCGATAAGTGGGCGTATTACCCCGCAACCATGCAATGGGGCCGTGGTCCCAGGTGCAGGCACCTGCTCGTTGTGGGATATTCTCCTCGCAGCTTCTCTGGAGACGACCATGACATCCCCGAGGACAAGCGGAACTCGGGGGAGATTATCCTGTGGGATGCGGTCCAGGGCCGGGCGGTCTCCATCCTCACCGCGAGCACGTCCAACTGCTTCGAGGTGGTTTGGCACCCTACGATGCCGAGATTCGCTGTTGCGACCTCTCCCTCCCAGCTGAAGGCGCTGCCCGGCGTGCGATCCCAGATCCATCTGTTTAGAGAGCAGGAGGGCGGGTTTTCCGAGTATCAAAGCCTAGACTGCTTTGCGTCGGACATTAACGAGCTTACCTTTATGCCGAACTCTCCGGGGCATGCGTACGTGACTGCCGGCTGCACAGACGGCAGGGTATACGTATGGGACACTGCGCAGGGGGACCGGCCTGTGTATATTCTGCAGCACGGCCGTCCTCTGGACGAATACTACGAAGACCGGGAGAAGGAAGATACGGGAGTCAAGTTCACCGCCTGGGGGAGCAACCTGGATCGATTCTACACGGGCGCCAGCGATGGGGCCGTGGCGGTGTGGAATCTGCGTGAGAAGAGCAACCCGTATGTGCGAACCCTCCTGGAAGCGCCCGGTCCCATCTCCTGCGGCGCCTTCTCCCCCGATCTCCGGAAACTGGTCGTTGGGGATGCAACCGGTCGCGTGTTCTTGTTCTCCACAGACAAGGAAGACCAGCCAGAGGCACATTTCATGGCGGTCCCGGGCGTGGACCGCCGGCTCCGGCGCCCCACGCCTTTTATACCCCATCCGGACCCGGACCCTCCAGACCGAAATCCAGAAAACCCGGAAAACACCTACGACGACGACGACGACTTGCACATCGCTGACCTGGTGAAGCGGACCTACCTAGACACAAAGCAGCTTGTCATCAACCCTAATCCTACCATTGGCGCGATACAGGGGCCGGAATATGCCTCAACGGGTCTTTTCCGTCGGGAAGCTCATTTGGACGAAGATCCAGCCGGCCATTTGCTCAGCTTTTACGAGAGAAACCAGAGACGGAGCATCGAAGCAAGTCGTGGCGACCTCGCCCGCCCCATGCGGAGACTTAGACACCCCGGAGAGCCAGGTGCCTCGCTACAAAGCCGACATGATATCAACAGGGCGCTAGATCTGGATCTGGGGGCGCTGACAGATGATGACCTCGCAGATCTCATCCAATCCAAGGCGGAGCTGTCAATTAGCGAAGTGGATTGTGGGTTTGCGTACGAGGAAATGCCGGAGGAGACGATGATATGAATAACCCAATAGATTTGAAACAATGTAGCATATACAAGCCAAACATACACACACACACACACACACACACACACACACACACACACACACACATGTATATATATATTTAATTCCAAACTATTTAATGCATACCCCATTAAGCTTGCATGTTGGCAAATGCCCAACATGCCTGCTCAAAGGACGACTTGACATCTAAGAAGAAGAAGAAGAAGAATTGCATCATCTGAAACTTTGAATCCGGGCCTCAACTTTTCGTCCTAATAAAAGAGTTGAAGCCTAACCCTATTAAGCTCTTTTCTTAATTTGAAATATCTTTTTTTTTCTTCGTTTCTTTCTTTCTTTTGTTGCAGCCAAAGACTCCATATTCGGCTGCTGTCAAGTTACATGACATAAACTTTAAGTACAAAGCCTTTATTATCTTGTTATTAACTTGTTTATTTTTTAATATATATATATATATAATTTATTTAACATATAAATTATATTTTAAAGTTTCATTTGTTTACCATGTATCCATTATTTTCCATAGTATCAATTCTTCACCGCTAATCAAACTCAACACAGAGGTTGGTTGACTATATAGTCTTTATTAAGGGAGAGAGGCGTTGCTTAGACGGCCCGGACATCGTCCCACCAATCGGTGCCCATTCGTTCAATGACGGATAGGCCCGCTGTGACATCAAATCCATTCACCCAGCTCTACATGTATCATCTACTCTATTGTGTACTGCGAGTCACCTATGATGTTCTCTCATCCTCTGGGCGGAACCAACTCAACAGCGCCAGTAGAATTTTACGACTCGAGAGCCGAGACGGAACCAACCTCAACAGAGAATGAGGACTCAGAGAGATGAGCACGTTCTATTGACGTAATTGTAGTCAAAGGCATCCAATATCCCGATCAATTGGGTCACAGTGGCGAAGACCACCAGGATGTGAAAGAGTTGATGGGAGGAGCCGTATATGTCGAATTTACCTGGATATCGACTCTCGGGAAACTTGGTCTGTGGAATCATGGTATTTAGAATCAAACTTCCATCACGTGCGAAATCTGGAGGCTTACGACGTAAACCAAAGCGCCAAGCAGAAGAAATCCTCCTTCGATCAGATAATAGGGCATTCCGGATTGTTTCATCATTTGGGAGAAGCCGAACATCTTGACTCCATGTATCAGGGGTGCAAAGCCAGATAAGCCGGTCCCTACGAACGCAAGTGCTCGGAAAACGCGGAACTTTTTGCCGTGGAAATTGGGATTTAACATGACGAAGATGGTAAGCGATCCGAGGATTCCAATCTGCCAGCTAAAAGTAAGCATTTGGTAGGAGATTAAAAGAATAAATAAATAAATAAAGCCCTGGATGTCTGCGTATTGACTCACCATGGACCAGTAAATCTTGCGTTGCAAAGGCTCACACCAAAAGACCATGTATATTCCCGATACAAAGTCGCCCAATGTTAGGATAACGATGCCCACCAGGTCGAATCGCAGCAATAATTGCTCAACGTCGGAGGAATGGTTCATCAGGGTATGGTATGTCGTCGACAGCCCCAGGCAGACGATGGCAGTCAAGAGGAAGAAGGTGAAGATGAAGAAATCGGAGCCGGTGACGTTGGAGTATCTGCTAGCGAGATACTCTCGAATATACCACTCGCCGAGCAGAAAGACGATGGCTGGTATTAGGTGGGAATATATGTTGACCGACTCGTTGTGGATGTATGACCAGCTGCTGAACGAGACCTGAGCCGAGCCTGAGATTGGGCGATAGCCATGAAGAATGAACTCGTTATCTTGATGCCATTTCGGCAGCTCGTCAAACGAGAGAAGAACCTTGCGTGCCTTGCCGGCCCTGGATGTGCTGCCCAGAAACCGTGGGCTGAGGGCAGCATTTGGCCGCTCTCTGGGCGCCACTGGCGGCTGCGGGGACGAAAGTCGAAGACGGGGAGCAGATGCCATTCGGACTTGGAGGAGAAGGAGAATGGAAAATCAAGAAGGTGGGGGGTTCGATTGTTTTGTTTCTTGCACTCAGCCCTGGTCTTTCTTCGCTTCTGCTAGACGCCAGCCTTGCTTACCCAGCAAGAGCTGGAATGTGGACTTGGAAAAAAGAAAAGCAGCCGGATCTATAGGGTCACGGGCGTTGAATAAGACAAATCGACAAACAAACAGACAAACAAACAAACAGACAGACAGACAGACAGACAGACAAACAAACAAACACAAACAATCAAAGAGAAGAGAAGAGATGGGATGAGAAGAAAAGAGAAGAGCAGGGCAGAGCAGAGAAGAGAAGAGCAGCCGGATCTATGATCTATAGGGTCACAGTCGTTAAACAATACAAAAAAAAAAAAACCTGCAGAACCCCTGGACCTGCGACGCGTGCTGAGTGACAGAATCCCTTGCCTTTGAACCAACCACGTTGCGTTGCTAACCGCCCATTTATCCAGAGGATATAGAAGGGAGGGTTGCCTGGTGTGCCACACAATCTGGTTGTTGACTCAACACATGCGTCGCGCAGAAAGCAGATACATCTCGTCGAGCGTAGATGGTGCGACATAGGTCGAGCCCGCGGCAGCTGATGACTGAAATCCCCCCCTTCCCCTTCCTATACCGTTTATCTACGGACACGCCCTGCCGCGTTCTGCCTGGCACGAAGCCACTCGTCCCCCTTCGTCGTTGCATTCTCTCTACCAAATGAGGAGCTCCAGTGTCATGAGGCTCTGTTCTTCCCTGGTTTACCGCATGTGCTTGCCCAATGATAAAAATGCCTCGTCCTGGAAATTGCTTTTTTTTTTTTTTTTGCCTATCTCATTGACGGTCTTAAGGCACCTCTCGGGTATCCGCCCCACACTTCATCTTACATCCAAACAGTACATTTATAAAAATTAGACTAACATATTATAATAAAAATAATAATAAAATAAAAATAATAATTGCATATTAATAATATATTATTAGTTAAATTATAAAAATTCTTTTCAATTCTTATTTTTATACATATTTTATTATTTTATTAAGCTTTAAAGTAATGTATATATGTATATAGGGTGGCTCGCAGTACCTTTATTGACACCTAATTTAGCAGGTATTTAATGTACTCTATTAGCTGCTACTATTTAATTGGTCTAAATTGTCGGGTCTACTTCGGACGTGCCTTAAGACCGTCAATGAGATAGGATAAATGGTTGTCAGCACAATGTCAGACAGTGCTTCCAGCTGCACATAAGGCTGCGGATTGCATTGCATATATCTAGTTTCAACGCTATTATTATATCCAGCCGAACCTCTGCGGGTGGCCCAGCTGAGGGAGGGGGTGTGTTAATTGGCAACTTGTGGGTGGGAACTTACAATACTCCGTATAATGCTTGTACTCCGTGCCGAAGCTGGGGGGTATCTGCTTGGGGGGGGGGTTACGTGACATTCCCACAGGAGGTCGGTCCAGGGCTGATGCTACCTTGGCAGGTCTACTCCGTAGTAGGTAATCAAAAGCCCGCCTGTCCCTCGCGTGTTCGCTGCTACTCCGTACACAAAGCCTTGTTTGACTGGTTGCCCAACTGATTGGTTGCTTTGCTCTGCTCTTGTCGCCCACATCAACCCGCGCAATGTTCCGGAAGGTCGACCTCGTCGTCCCTTGCATAGACAATAAGCAGTCCAGACGGCTTCAAAGTAAGACAACGCGTTGGCACTGAACATCTACGAGTTTCTCTCGTTGTGGTGCTGTGCGCTTTGCCTGCTTGCCTGCCTGGAAATGGCGTCCCGTGACGACTACTTAGTCGGGTGGGTTTGCGCACTGCCGGTAGAGGTCGCGGCAGCCAAAGCGACGCTTGATCGCATTCATGATAACCTACATCCGGATCAGAACTTGGACGACAGCAACAACTACATTCTAGGGAGTCTTCAAGGCCACAATGTCGTGCTCGCGTATCCAAATTCCGGTGTGTATGGTGAAATTTCGGCGGCGGGCGTGGCCACGCAGCTGCACGCGAGCTTCAAATCTGTCCGGTTCATTCTGATGGTTGGCATTGCGGGAGGAGTTCCGGACACGAAGGAGGATATTCGCCTTGGCGATGTCGTTGCAAGCAAATCGGCAGCTGGCTGGCCGGGTGTCGTCCAATACGATGGGAACGGGGAGCGAGCGGGAGATCAAGTTGAGTTGATTCGCGGCAGAGCGCAGGATCAGCCAATACCATTGCTTCTCACAGCTATGGGAAAGGCCGAGACGGCCGCCATCTTCGACGAAAGTCAGATGCCCCAGTACATCTCCGAGATCGTGCAGAAAGACCCCGTCACCTTTGCCAATCCGGGCCCCGAGCAAGACGTCCTCTTTGAGCCGGATTATGATCACATAGCCATTGGGTCCGAGGAAGACGGATGCAATCACTGCGACCCGGATAGGATCCGACCCCGGAAGCCACGGGAGACACAGGACCCCATGGTTCATTACGGCCTGATTGTGTCCGGCCATTATCTGATACGCCATGGAGTGACGCGGGACAAGTTGGCGCATAGGCAAGGCGCTCTCTGTTTGGAGACGGAGGCGAGTGGCCTGAAGGATGCCGCCAAGTACTTGGTCATCCGAGGAATCTGCGACTATGCAGATTCGCACGGTTCCGAGCTCTGGCACGGCTACGCCGCAGCAGCAGCTGCAGCATACGCAAAAGAGGTCCTCTCGTTCATACCCGCGGTTCCCAAGGCGAAGCCTCTGGCAACAAACACATATGCCGAGGCCGCGCCGGTCCTCGACGCTTTGCTCCTAACCAGACCCGAAGTTGACCGAAAATCCCTCATTACATTGAAGGGGCGCAGAGTTGACGGCACCTGCGAGTGGCTCATACAACACCCCAGCTATCAAGGGTGGTTGGCGGATTCAAATCTACCGCTCCTCTGGATCTCGGGCGGCCCTGGAAAAGGGAAAACCATGCTGGCAATTTATATTACCGAGGTGCTACAGCCAATGGTTGACGCCGAGAAAGGTGTTCTCCTTTATTACTTCTGTAGTAACCGCGATAAGAACCGGAACACTGCACTGACCATCATGAGAGGCATCATACATCAATGGATCGACCGCCATCCACGCCTGGCACAATGTGTCAAGAACTCCTTCGAGGGGACCGAAACAACCAAATATACCGTTTCCAACTTTGTCTCCTTGTGGAGGGTGTTCCTGACCCTGCTTCGGCAGAGTGGGTCTTCCCAGGTAGTCTGTGTACTGGACGGCCTGGATGAATGCGAAAAGGAATCGCTTAGGCAGCTTCTCGATGCCGTTGGGGGCTATCTTTCGAACTCTCGGGAAAAAGCAAGGCCGCCGTTGAAGCTCATTCTTCTCTCCAGACCCCAGCCGGCCATTTTGGAGAGAGCGCTCGGCCAGTATGAGCAGATCAAGTTGGACGCCTCCGGTACAGAGATTTCGCGTGACATCGAGAGGTACATCTTCGCCAAAGTCGCCGAACTGGCATCCGAACAAAACCTCTCCGAAGAAATGGTTGCCCGAGTTCAACAGGCCTTGTTGGCTGGCGCCGATGGTACCTTTTTGTGGGTTGGATTCGTTGCCAATGAGCTTCAGGGCAGGAGTTGGGGCAAAATCAATGAGATTCTCCGTCGTGTTCCCAAAGGCCTTGGTGGGGTCTATCAGCGGCTGCTTCAGCAAGTCGAAGACAAGGAAGCGCTGGTCCCCATCCTTCAATGGGTTGTTCTCGCTGCCCGGCCCCTCACGGTGGATGAATTGACAGTGGCCGCAGGGATCAAGGCATATGGCAACTTTCCGGCAACTGAAGTGACCAAGAAGCGGCTCAGACTCTGTGGGCTGCTCGTGAAAATCGAAGGAAATGTAGTTAACCTGGTCCACGAGTCGGCGAAGGAGTTCTTCCAGAGCAATCAAGTCAACATCAAAGGGATCGGCAGGTTCCGCATGAGCCACGACACCCACAGGGATCTTCTGCGGATCTGCCTAGAACACGTCGAACGCGGTTACGGAGCTCCCGGAGGTATTGTCGAGAGCTCTGGCCACGATCCCCTCTTGACTTATGCCAGTCAATATTGGCCTGTGCATTTCCATCACGCCATGGATGTGATTGACGCGCCGTCCGAGTTCTCACGTCCGTTCTTTCAAGTCAATTCCCCAATCCGGGACGAATGGTGGAAAGTCTATTGGGAGCAGGAGAAGAACGGCGGAAACCCGCCCTCGTTCACGCTCTTGCATCTCGCTGCGTACCTCGGCAATGTAGCCTGGGCCAAGCTGTTGATCAGCGAGCATGCCCGGGCCATTTCGCGAAGGGACAACTACGGCCGGACGCCGCTTTCCTGGGCCGTCAACCGAGGTCACCGAGACATGGTGGAATTGCTGCTTGACCATGGCGCTCGTGTCAATGTCAAAGATCGGAGCGATTTGACGGCGCTCCATGTGGCGGTCACTGGACAGCACAAGGACATCGTGTCTGTGCTGATCGACCGGGGTGCCCGTCTCGAGAGTAAGTCTGAGCATGGCGACACGCCACTGATTCGAGCCATCCAGGCGAATTCGAGGGAAATCATCCAGATATTGCTTGAACGCGGGGCGCGCGTGAACAAACTGCCAACTCCTCGAGGAGTAGATTCCCTGAGAGGGCCTACGGACCCGATGGAGGAGCGGGTAAAGGAGCTATTGGGGCTGCAGGAACCAATTTTCCTCGCACGATATAAGCAGGCGTCGCGAAATGTCGACATGGTCATGAAGGCCCTGAGCCTTTCCTTCCGCTTTCCCCTCATTCTTCGATTGGTGACGCTGTACCTGAAGTTTATAGCGCTCGACCGCTGGGAGCATATGTCTGTGCTGCAGGAGCTCGTTGACGAGAACAGAACGGACGAGCTGCGAGAATGGGCCCAGCAGTATCGCGAGTTCTTCGTCCAGCTGATTGTTGCCAGGAATCCCAAAAGGCTGACGGTCATGACCGACCTGCCGACGCAGGTGTTTCGGGCGGTCGCCCCTGGAGATCTTCAAGCATTGCTGGTCATCGCGGTCCTCGTCGGCTCGGAAACCAAACTCGCAGCTGTTCGACAAGGATGGAGAGAAGGGGATGCCATCACAGCCAGGGCTTTCTCGCACTGGGCCGCCATCGCCTACAACAGAGACGCAGAGGAGTACTTGCACTACGGCGTTCGCGAGTTCCTAAGCGATTTCGATGCCTGCATTCAAAGTGGCGACCGGGAAGAAAACGTGGCCCGGACGGTGGTGCTCTTGACATCGCACTTCGCCATGCTCGAGAACAAGGAGCCACGTCCGATCGAATACTTCTCCAGGGTCATCGCAGAATTCTACGCAGGATACATTGGCGGCAGCCACGAGGTCGAATTGTTCAGCGATGCGAACCAGGCATGCGCCAATGAGCTAATCGTCATCAGCCAAAGCCGCGACTCCCACGGATTACTTCTCTTCCTGACCAGTATCCTCCAATTTGCTCAGCGCTCTCAGGAGAAGGGGCAGGACCGCTTTCTCAACATACCCTCCGCATCGTGCTTGATTCTCTGCCAGGAGAATGCCGCCGCCCACCGGTGGCTGATTGGCGAGGCAATCCCAGAGGCATTTAGAGCCTTGATATCGCAGCAACCCCCTGGATCGCTTCAGAAGCGGGCGTGCAAAACCCTCGTGGAGTGCCTGATTATCGGAAAGCAATTTGGCTTGGCGCCGCCTGCGGCGGTACTGAGACAAACGGTGAAACAGCACATGCACTTGCTGCCAGGAGTCGAAAACATGATGAAGGGGATCGTTGGTTTATGAAATACTGAGCGGCTTTCCTGTCCAAGGAGCGGCAGAACCACAGTGAGAGCTAATTAATGAAGAGAGTAGTAAGCAGAGCCTGCGTTCACAATCGCATGCTCGCGTGTTGCTTGTCGCGTTGCTCTTGAGAAGGACTCTACAGATGGCATTGGTGTGAGTGTCGATTCTGAGGGCAAATTAATACTGCATTTGAGCGTCTTCTTCCGTTGATGATGTCGGCTTAGCCTTTCGCCAATACAAGAAAAACTTTGGCTATAACGAACCCCTAGTCTAGCGATAATCTCTTTATAGCGATGAAAGCAGCGAGCTTAGCGTTGCAGGTGCGCTACCCACCGCATTAATATTATGGTAATAAAATATTGGATTACAATTATGGAACTATTATCATTATTGGTTTTATTATCATAATCATTTCTTATATTGTAAGAAATATAAGTATAGTGACGGAGAAGGGATATTTCGGTATATTGTACTCCGTATATCATCTTTGATATTACAGTTGTTTATTGTTTATTATAGCAGCTGATGCACTGTATTATAGTTGCGTTATGTGCTGTATTATACTGGCCTTGCACTATAGTATACTCCATACCTACCAGCTTATCCACTATATTATCGCGGCTTATGCGCTATAGTATAGTGCTAAATGCGCTATAGTAATAAGCTAGCAGCTGCTATAGATTGCCAATGCCGGCTTTTATAGCTGCCTTGGGAACAAGACCCCCAAATATGTAGACTCTTGGAACAGAATGTCCATCACTTTAAGCTTTGCCTCTAAAAAATTAGGGTATTTTAATTTTCCGGGCGTTTCAACCAATTTCCAGGCTAACTCGAAGGCTATTGATAACTAGCAGCGGAGCCAACAAGGCTAGATGCCTTAGCGTTCTTCTCAAGGTTTCTTATTTCAAGTTATTCACAGTGCTTCTAGTACAGTAAGCCTCATCGCGGTTTTTTATAGCGTTAGTATTAGTATTAGTTGGACAAAATTCCACTCATTGTGGATGGGATGGTATTATTATAGCCCAATAGGCATATTCTACAGCCATCTCTTTCCACCCTTCCCTCGCCTCTTATGTACCCGATGAATTTGCTATCTTATCAGCCGTTTCCAAAAGCCCGTTGCGCGCGACCGGATTGTCTCCGATTTGCGCTTCTTATTGTCATTTGTTTGGTGCGTGGGCGCCGGTGAGTGTGTTGGCATACTTGAAGGTGAGTGATCCGGGAAATATGGCCCTGACGGAACCGGGACAGGTAAGAACGATCGGTCCGGCACAGGGGGGGTAGATCGCCACGACGTTGGTGAAATTGGCTCGTCCGGTGCAAACGAGGCTGATCGATCCGGAACGAAGGACTGACCTTGGACTCTAAGTGCCAGTCTGATCTGGCGCTCTACCTCGGGGTCAGTATCCCGCCTTCCGTAACCAGCTCGGTTGAGCCGTAGTAAAACGGCGTCATCCGAAATGAATTCTTCCCAGGTTTTGCGTCCTGCCGGGAGGATATTGGGATCCGCACCGCTATCGAGAAGCAGGTCCATGATGGGAAGCATACGCTTCTTCGCAGCGTAGTAGAGCGCAGTCCTTCTTCCGGAATTCACGTCATTAACGGCATGGCCCAATCGGATGAGGAGTTTGATCATGGGAACGTTGCCTGTGATGACAGCTTGTCGCAAGCCTGTGGCCGCCCTGCAACAGCGTGACTTGCCAAAAGCCAAGTTACTAGTCGCTTTGTAGGAACGGCTAGTTGACCCTAGATCGAGCCATTCTTCTGCGGTGAGGCCGCTCTCATCGAAGAGGGCCCGAGGCTCAGCAATGACAGAGCTGCCCATCAGGGCATCGATAGTAGCTAGATCTCGACTATGAATGGCCAGGTGAAGAACGGACCAGCCATGGTTATCCTGCTGAGACGCGCCGGATCTTACGCGGTCGTCTTCGAGGAGCAACTGGACGACGTGGGAATGCCCCATGAAGGCGGCGTGATGCAGCGCAGTCCAACCGTGACAGGTCGACTTGAGTGGGTCGGCTTGCTGCAGAAGAAGCACGCTCACAACGGAAATATGTCCTCCGTTTGCGGCACAGTGTAATGGCGACGTGCCATAAGAGCTGACGGCATTGACGTTGGCCCCCTGGTTCAACAGCAAACGCACAATCTCCAGATGGCCCTCCTCTGCTGCCCAGTGTATCGCGGACCAACCATCGCGGTCGCGATAGTTTGGATCCCCGCCGAGGTCGAGGAGCAATTGCACGGTGTCGAGGTCGCCAGAAGCTGCCGCTTCTTCCAACGGCACCATCTGCGCATTTCGAGTATTGGACATGCTGGCACCGTGGTCCACAAGCAACACGGCCATCGGATATCTGCCGAGACCGGCTGCCCAAGCCAGCGCAGACTTCCCGTCCGCGCTGGCTGAATTGGCATCGGCGCCCATGGCTAACAACATGTCGGCGGCGGCGCGTGTTTGCCCAGCAACCACAGCCCAGAGGAACGGGGAAAATCCATAGTTGTCAGTGGCACGTGTGTCAACACCGCGGTCAGCCAAGATACGCATGCTATCGGTGAGGTCTCTCTCCGCAGCGTAATGCAGCGCTGTTTGGCCGCCGTCGTCACCGAGATTCATGACGGCTTCACCGCCGGCGTTCAGGATCAGAGTCATTATATCAGGGCCATGAGACTGTTGCATGGAAGCATAGTGCAACGCTGTCCTGCCGCCACTGTCTCTGCTGCCCAAATTCACGCCTTCGGAGATCAAGGA
The DNA here is from genome assembly GCA_020631695.1 of Trichoderma cornu-damae. Lineage (NCBI taxonomy): Eukaryota > Fungi > Ascomycota > Sordariomycetes > Hypocreales > Hypocreaceae > Trichoderma > Trichoderma cornu-damae. Next base: position 5,198,664 of record CM036089.1, read on the forward strand.
CTCGACCAAGCGCAAGTCGCCAGCCTGCACCGCGTGGTGAAGATGAGTCATTCCCGAGTCGTCCTTGTCCTCCAAGTCGAGATTCGTTACCGACGCACGAATCTCCTCCTCGCCTTCGCGGTGGCCCCAAGTGCCATCTACAGCCTCGGGGTCGTCGTCCTGAAAGTCTAAATCTTCGTCGTCCAGTATACTGTACATGGATCCACGCAAGTTTGCAAACCCCGGCCCGTCGTCTTCCAGCGGTTGGTCGCTATCGACGTTCTCGGCGTTATCGTCCCCATCGCTAGGCAATTTTTGCAATGTAAGCAGAGCAATTTCTTTAATGTGGGCGGCGACGTGTGACTGGAGAGCTTCGCTCGAGAAGACGGCACTGGATTCGACCTTTTCCGGGGGTTGGAAATCGTCCCCAAACGGGCACTCCAGCACCTTGTCAAGGGCTGGTCTTCGTGCTGCGCTGCTGAGAATCCCAGCATGCGTTTCGGGAACGCCATGCACTTGGATGGAATGCTGCTGATACTGGATATCCTGATCAAAGGTGATCGGATCGTGCGAAGGGGCCCTGCACTCCCATGTGTGCCCGTGGGCGTTTTGCATGTGGCCGATCCACGCTTTGGACGATTCAAATGTCAGCGGACCGGTCCCATGCCGACCCGCTTCCAAGCAGTGTGGGAAAACGCAAATGAAAGGTTCCAGGTCTCCGATGACATGATTGCTAGGGCAGATGACTTAGACTTGATATTATCACGAGAAAAATAATCATTCTGCTTACTTCCACAATATTGACTTGGCAGTGCTCTTGAACTCGATGATGACGCCGCAGTATGGACACTCCTGTGTCGGCGGCATTGGAGGAAACGACAGTTTGTTGTTCACCAGAACAGACTTGGCCCGAGGAACCTCAGTCGTGGACTTGGCGTACAAGGCCCCAACAGCAGTCTGGCGAGCGGTAGTTGCATTCGTTACTGGCACTGGCGGCGGGCCAGCTTGCCCCGACATCTTGTTGACGGCCGCAGGCTTTGGTAGCACGCTCGGGGCAAAACGCACGGCCGGGGCGCTCTCCTTGATCTTGGGTAGCTGAGCGACAGTCAGGCTGGTTTGAGGACTCTGAACACTCAAGCCGATGCGCCTTCGATGGGATCGCTGATAATACAGCCGTCGAAGGCGGAGCGCATTGGCCTCGACTAGTGCGGAGCGGAGCGAATCCGGCGCCATGGGAAAACGGAAACGAATGTAGCATTCCGTGTAGAGACGCATTTCGGCAATGGCCTTGATTGCCTCTTCATCGTCTCTGTATCTTTCGAACTTGCGAGCCCGGTTGGCTTTTGCGGACTTTCGAACAGCGTTGGACAGACGAAAGAGCCGTGACACGGTTCCGCCGATTATATCCGTGATTTTCGAAACGTTCTCTTCTGCCTCATCCACGTAACTGTCCGAATCGCTCGCGTCGTCGTCGTCGTCCCTCCTCGCGGCTTCCGAGCCGCTGTGTTCCGATATGCGCTGTCTCTTCCTGCTTGGAGCCTTTGGAGGGTCGTTGATTGGCTTCACTGTTGTCGAGATTCCCATCAGCAGAGAATCCCGGAGGTTTTACAGACCATCCGAACTTGGGTACGACAAGCATCACTTACAGGATGTCAACGTATCACAAATGACGTCCAGCAGCTGGTGTATGATCTCCACAACTATGGGACTGAATCGGAGTCTGTAGTCCAACGAAACATTGAGCGGTCCGTAGACGTCCATGTTTGATGCCCACAGCGTAAACCGCGCCAGCTGGTCATCCATGACAGTGGGATCCGGCACGACCTCTGGCAGGATCATGTATTTGCGGAACAGAGAGTTGCACTGTGCTGCGTGTTCCGCGATGGTCGGGCAAAGACCCTCTTGGAGGAAGACATCTTCCACGACATCCTCTTCCATGCGATCCAGACTTATCATCCTGAGAGGGTTGCGGCACCGGCGAGTCGGTTAGTCCTTGTGAGTGCACCAAAGATCCAGGAAGCTGATCTCCAGTCTTTGCGTGGGAAGAGGCTCTTTGGGAGTCGTGGATAAAGTAGATCGCAATTACAAAAGAAATAAGAAACCAAAAAAAAAAAAAAAAAAAAAAAACGCCGCATGAACACTCTTGAGGTGTCAGATATTAATGTGACGATGCATGTGTGTGTTGTCTTGTTCCGAATTGTGGGCTTAATGCCCAGCCTCAGCAGGCAATTTTGGTTGTACCTCTTAATATGCCGTGCAGTACCTGCTAGGTAGTAGTAATAATGGGTTACGCGCAAGTAGCGGTACAAAAGGTACAAGTTAACGCCGGAGACCACCTGACACACACACACACACACACACACACGGCACGCAGTTGAGCAGCGGCTCGCTCAGAGCCTTGTCGTTGTTGTTATGGTGACACTTGGCGAGACGGACATGCCAGCGGCTATTCGAGATATCGGCTTGCGAATTCCGTGGAATGACCTGGCGCTGCTTCTCCGGTCTAGCGTCTCCTTGGGCTACCATCGTTGTTTTATTGTCCAGAAGAAACACCAGGTACGAGAAGCCCCATAGAAAACTTGGCCTCTTTTCACTACTTCCTGCAATCGTTGTGTGTTGTGTTCGGTGAGCAATACACTAACCTGCCTATATAGTACTACTAAGGACAAGTCGAGAGTCCTGGCACGGATAAACCTGGAAGAGCTTGTCAAGTAAACAAAGAGCTTCTGGAGGGAGGATTTTGAAAGCCCCTAAAGGAAAGCTCCCGAGATCTTGAACCCGAACCTTGGCGCCATGTCCTTTACAAAGACGTATTTCCTGTGTCCGACGTCCGATTTCATCCATCCTCCACCAGCGGGCCCTCTGTGTCTTGGATCTATCATCCGATCCACGTCGGCGCCGCAGTACCCCCTGAATAGAGCGAAAGTCGTTGCCGTGGCCGACGCGGTCCCGCCTGTCGTGGAGACGGACTGGAGGAAGACCGTTTCGACCGAGAAAAACGTCGGCCTGGGCGTCTATGCGCAGTTCCTGCAGCTGGCCACCGGCGGGCTGCCCCTCGGCCCTGAAGTGAACGCGGATCGCTCGAGAAAGACGGCGAATGCGTTTGCGTTTGACACGGTGACGACTCTGGCGTTTGAGCCGACACAGGAATACGTGCAAGAGGCCGTCAAAGCACCCGCCGTGCAGACGTGGCTGAGGGAGCCCAAGCAGAAATTCGCACCCGTTGTCTCGCTCTTCCTCGTCACGGGCATGAAGCTCGTCAAAGGCGCGAGAATCAAGTACTCGGTTTCGCAGAGCACGGCGGTCACTGGGAACATTGGCATCGACGTGCCCGCGCTGGGCGCAACCTTTGGCCCAAAGGGCCGCTGGATCAGCGCGATTGACGACGAGACGGAGCTTCATCGCGAGTCTGAATTTGTGTTTGCGTTCCGTGTCAAGAGGCTCAAGTTTGGGCGGAGACTCAAGTTCGAAGACTACAACAAGGGCGCCTTTATGGACGTTGGCGGAGAGCGAGGGGACGGCGAATCTGTTCTGGTCGAGGACGTGGATGGGTCTGATATCAAGACTGCGAAAGCCGTTCCCGACGCGGCCGAGAACGGCGGCGTTGTCTACTGCGTCCCCGCTCAATGATGGTAACGCAAAAATCTTTTCTTTGAAATACAGATCAATGCAAGACCTCGGTGAACTGCGTACGGTGTTGGAAAGGAAAGGGGTCCCCACTGGACCATTCTACTAGGCTTCTTAGTCATACAAGTGTCTTCTGATATCCCTGATCTTGTCGTAAACCTGCTCCCTCGTCGACCTCCTATCAAAGAGCGAGTGAGGCGTGATGTAGTCGTAGCCCGCCCCCCTCCTCTGTTTGACCATGCTCTTCAAAACCTCGTCCATGGAATGAACGTCTTTCAGCCACGGCCCTAGCAGCTCGCTTCCCGGGGGGATGTGCTGCTCCTGCTGCCGGACAAAGGACAGGATCGCCGCGGCAAGCCCAGCGGCAATCGGCGTTGCGACCGACGTTCCAGACATGGCATTGACAGGCTCATTGTGGCCGCTCTTGCCGACTGGCCAGTGGGAAGAGACGTGCTCCCCAAGCAGACTGAAGTTGACGTCCTTGTCGTCTGCCGTCGGGTTGAACGCAGAGGGATTGCCGTTTCCATCGGTCGAGTGTATACAAAAGACGCTGGGATATTTAGCTGGAAAAGCCCTGCCAAGATTTGCCCCATCGTTCGATGCCGCAGCGAACAGCAACGTCTGACTGTGCAGTGCATTGGATATGGCCGTTTTCATGGGCTCGCTGTATTCGCGAATCCCAAACGACATTGATATCACGTCCACTTTCCATTCGGAGACTGCGTGATTGATAGCCTAAAGAAAAGCAATTAGCTCGGTCCAAAGAAGCAAATAATTTTTTTCTGCCCTGGCAAGCCTTGCCTTTGCAATGTCGTCGTACGTGTTGCGATCCAGAGTCTCTCGATGCGCAATTCTGGCGATATATATCTCGGCGCACGTGGCAACTTTGAGCAGGAGACCAAGAGCATGAGTGCCGTGCCCGATCTCGTCTCGAACGTCGTGCGGGGCTGTTTGATGCACAAAACTTCGCGCGTCCTTGATCCGAGGATCCAGCCGTTGGTCGTCAGTCATCAGGAGTGGGTTTTCAGGGTCGAATCCGGAATCCAAGATTGCTATCCGCACCGGCTCGAACGTTCTGCGCCCGGCCTCGACGGCGTCGAAAGGGTCAACGTGGCGATGAATCGAGGACAGAAGATTGTCCAACCATTGTTGCGAAAGTGGATTCCTGGCGGCAGATCATTAGTGCGACGAAGCCTTAGAGAAGCGAGAGACCAAGGAAACACTTTACTCTTGTTCACAGCCCGTCTGGTGGCTTGCGTCGAAAAAGTACAAACTCTTGGTTGAGGGCTCGACGAGGCGCCCGCGGAGATGCGATCCCGGAGAAGGCTGCGCCGGCCCCCCCATCCGTGGCGCCGCATCCGGGCTGAGGGATGCGTAGCTCACGGGCGCGGCGTCGGACATCGAACGACAGCTCAGCGCCCGTGTTCCGTTGCTCGCCTCAGAGGGACCGGCCTTGCCTGTCTGATGACGGACAACTTCTTGGCCGATGGAGCCCCAGCAGAGTTCATTCTGTCGAGGGTCGAACGAGCCCAGATTCTCTATTCGAAGACCCCACGACTTGAATATCTCAGCCTCGAGTCGTTTGATGACGTTTTGGTAGAAGAGCCGCTGGACGTCGACAGATTCGAAGTCGGCCTGCTGTCCAGGGGGGTAGTACTCCCACTGCAGGCACGCCTTGGTCGCGAGATAGTAATCCACGCCGGCGTCCACCTCGAGAGACTTGAGCATATCGAGGCTGGTGTAGTAGTCGTCATTGACGTTCCTGGCCCCGTGCGAGTCTTTTTGCATCAGCTCCACAGGCGTGCAGTAGTGAAGCTCACACAAGAGGATGCCCAGCGCGAGCACGCTGGCGTTGGGGTGAACCATGTGTTTGGAGCTGTCAGAACTGACCCCGGTGCCGGTCCTGCCGGCCGAGACGATGGGAATGTGCTCCATGGCCAGGAAAGGCTTGGTGATGTCGGGGAGTTCCCCATCCTGCAGCGGCTCAAAGAACAGGATATTCGAGTGGTTGAAGGAGGGCCGCAGCCACGGCGTCTCCAAGAACGGGAGGATGGCAGTGGCCAGTATGACGGCCAGGATTCGCTTCCCCTTGAGCGGCAGCGCAGACGAACTGCCGCGTAGTTCTTGCTGACGCTTGAATAGAGCCGACAAGGATACCGTTCTCGACATTTGATCACCGCCAAAGGTCTTTGGTTGCGGGCGAAGCCTCTGAAACAGCCCACCCTCGAGAGCCAAGTGCAAGCAGTTCCGCTGGCCGAGAGACTCCGTAATGCTTTGGCATATGTGGGCAAAATCGGGGGCGCTGCTCGCTATGGGCTCGGACGCGCTCCTCATCCTGGTGTTGTGCACGTCTCTACCCGCGCGAACAAAAAAAAAAAAAAAGAGTCAGTGAAAGGCCATGGCACGAAGCTCCCACAAAAGCTCACTTGATTGTTATTTTGGCTTCTTGCAACGCGGTTTCGCCTGGAGACCGCACGCCGAAGAAGACCTCGAAGCACGTCTCAACGTTGAAATCCTTCTTCTGGCGTGGCAGCGAAAGCCTCACGCTCAACCCCGAGCACCTCTGGCAAACACATATCCAGTGTTTTCGCAGGGCATTGTCCAAGGACACGAGATGTCTCCTCATGAGCACGGCGAAGTCGGCATCGGGGTCTTCGAGATTGTCTCCAGCACTTGGCTCTTCACGAGGCAGAACTCGGCGCTTCCTCGCCTCCCTGTCCAGGTGCGACAGCTCCTGGATGACAGCGTCGCTTTCCCGCTTCCGTTTGCTGACGCGAACGGTAGTGCCTAGGTTAGCATGCGCATCATGGCTCCGGCGCTCCATCATGCTGCGCATCGCCTGAAGCTTGGGATACGGCACGTCGTGGCGCAAGCCCTGCCTCGGCAACCTTGAGTTAGCAGACAAGGAGGCGAGAGGCCGAAACGACTGGAGCTTGCCGTATGCCGGGAGAACTTACCGAGTCCGATTCGCCATCGGAGTTGTACTGGACATACTCTTCGAAAGCGCGCAGCGTCCTTGCAATGCGCTCAGGGTCATGCTCGTCAGATTCATCGGCATCGTGCTGCAGAAACGCCTCCGTCCGCAGCCAGGCCTCGAGTGTCCGCGATCTCAACGACGCGGGCTGCGCCGGCCTTTCCGGTCGTCTTCGAACGAAGAACCCAAGCACAGTCTTGAGCAGACCTTGGGATTCATCCACATCCATGATTGTACATTCAAAAAAAAAACCGGTAGATTCGAAGATTCCACAGAGTCACAAATCTGGTGTGCCGTCAAAAAGGGGGGGGGGGGGGGGGAAAGAAAAACAACAAGTAAAAAAACAAAAAAACACCGCCGCCGCCGCCGCCTATCACACAACAATTTTGTAGTGGCAGACGGGCCGTGTGTTTCTTTGCACCGCATGGCTGTGCAAGGCTGGGAGACATGTTGTAGGTGTCGCACCTTTTAAAGTCGATCGGCTGAAATGCGCGTGTGTGTTGTGTAATCAATCAATTCTCGTCTTGATGATTTTAAACCCCCCCTCCCTCCCTCTTCACAATCGGGGGCTGTGCTAACCTGCCACTACTGGGTACTAAATGCACCCCCAGAGCCGGATGAACTCGAAAGAGGCGCAACTAACGGCAACTAACAATGTAACAAGTTCATTAGTAGGGCTGCGAATTGCGCCACGTTCTACCTTATTCAACGGGGCGGCCCGTCGGAACGTTGAAGCATGGCGGCAAGTTTTGTCTTGCACGGGAACAAGGAGACGGAACCAACGGGCGAATCGCCATCGTCATTGGATGGCGCAAGCTCTCACTCTCAAGCTGAGGCGGCAAACGGTGGAGGCCATGTGTCTGCTTGCGTGTGGTCACAGGCACGCATGTGTGTGCATGCATGCCCTTGGCCTTCCAATGAACAAAGTCGGAGACGGGAGGCAGAAGGGCACTGTGTATCCGTACACCGGTAATAATCATTGGCTCTTATTGCCTTTGGATAAAATAGGATGGTTCAAAGCCTCTCTCTGTCTCTCTGACTCTCTGTCTCTCTCTCTGTCTCTCTCTCTCTCTCTCTCTCTCTCTCTCTCTGCGCTGAAACATGTCAATAATCACTTTGTCGCGAGCCTTGCGCGTCCGTCCGTCCCCTTGCTGTTTCATCGCCTCTTCATCTTCCTTTTGAAGTTTATCCGTTCCCTCTTGCCTTTCGCTGAGCAATCTAGCGCCTGGTATTATCGCCATTCTTCGCTTCGGCTCTGTCATCATCTCCTCCTCCTGTGCTTCACATCGTCAGTCAGCGCAGCTCAGACGTCTCGGGAGAAGAATCATGTCCGGGGCAGAGCTCAAGAAACGACAGCTGCCGAAAGTCGACATGAGCACCACCAGCGACCCCGCAGGCCAGCCAAAGGCCAGCAAGCCGCGAACCGTAACGTGGCAGGAGGTTGCTGAATGGCAGTTCGACAACAAGTATATCATCGGAGGCTATCGTCCCGAGAAGGCCGACTATCTGGAGATCCTGACCAGCCTGACCTTTTTGCACAACGAGACTTGCAATGTCTACACTCATCTGATCGGGGCTCTGCTCCTACCGCTCGTCACGCCTGCCGTCCTGCGGTTCCTGGCCGAGCCTCGATTCCTCAACGTCTCGTCCATGGACTATGCCATGTTTGGGGTCTACTTCTGGTGTGCCGAGATCTGCTTGGTCTTGAGCGCGCTCTACCACCTGATGCAACCCCACTCGCATCCCGTAGAGCTGTTTTGGCATGGCATGGATCTGCTCGGCATTGTCGTCGTCACGGTGGGGACATTCTCTTCCGGCATCTACTATGTGTTCTTCTGTGAAGCGAGCTTGCAGAAGCTGCACTGGGCTATCGTCAGTCTCTCCGAGCGGGCCTACAAATCTAATGATTGATACGCTGACACGGGAGTTTTAGATCTTAACCACGGGCACCGCCACCGGTTTTCTCATCTCGAATCCCCTGCTTAGAACGCCGCGCTGGCGGAGAGTCAAGGTGGGTGCCTTTGTTGTTTTTGGCGCTTCATCGTTCATACCCCTGCTGCATGGAGTCCAGCGGTACGGGCTCGAATACATGCTCCAATACTCGGGAATGAAACAGTATCTGCTCGAGCTTACCTTCTACGGCGCCGGAGTCGGCCTATACGCGGTATGTTATTTGGCAAGCTCATCTCGCCTCGCCGCGTGCTTCCGTTCCCCGGGAGACAAGAATCCATTCTGACGAATCCTCTGCAGTTCCGAATTCCGGAGCGTTTGGCACCGGGTAGATTTGACATCTGGGGAAGCTCGCACCAGATCTTTCACGTCGCCATCCTATGCGCAATGTACACACACGTGACTGCTCTGCTGCATGGCTTCATAACCTGTCATACACTGGATGTGTGTCACCTTCAGGGTGTTCATTGATCAACTTGAAGCTGCGTAGAACTTGGAAGGCTGGACTGCTCTGACTCGGGCTGGGCAACTGGTAAAGATATTGCATAGACGTTACCCTACGGATCTAAAAATAAGAACGGGCTAGAATCTCTGTCTAGGAATAAGCGTTTTGATCGCTGCTTCGTGTTTGGTATTTTATTCTTGTATTGAATATCACACGACCTCTTGGGAGGCCAATACATTATATCTCAATACTACCTACCTACCACCTGGAATATTATAGTATTACATACCTTAGTATTAGTGACTGCCCCACTGACAGACACACTAACGCTAGGCGGGTATAAAAAAAGGCTAGAATTGAATGAAGAAAAACCAAAAGATGAAGCAATTTGTGATTAGATTAAGCAAGTATTTCTAAATGCAAATCAAATATAATATTTACTATCCACCTTAATCTCATGTCCCTGCAAGTGGACATCGAGTTCGATATAGACATTGAATGATTTTTCTTTCTTTCTTTTTTTTTTTTTTTTAAAAAAAAAAGGGGGGGGGGGTTATTGGGTCTATCTCAAACCTGCACGTTGTGTTCGTCTATATATATGATCTTATCCGGATAGTCTTCAAATGGTCTTATCCGGATAGTCTCCAAGCACTCAACGGCTGTCTGACAAAAATTAACGGTTTGACATCTCTTGATGGCTCCAGTGTGACCTTGGTCTGGACCTTTCTGGCCCTAGGCGATTGATTTTTTTTTACAGACATGTTGCTGTCATAATAGCTACACTACCAACTAGTACAGTTACACAGTGGTTATCACGGTACATACGTGGGAACGAGCGTAGAACAAACAAACGCACTTGACTCATACATACCCTTCCAAAGGAGAGTATGCCAAGCACTTTTTATACGGTGATAATTTGGTCATGATTGAACTAGTTAAAAGGGATAAAAAGTAAGGAACTGGAGAGAGAAGAAGAAGATACCAAAACCTTAAGTATATGACGCTGTGTGGTGAAGCCACTACCTTATGTGGTTACTGCTCCCTAACAGCCTCTGCCTAGAAATCTTGATTGCTGCTTTAGCAGCGGGCTTTTCCGTGAACAGAGGCCTGGCCCTTAAAAGGCGTAAGCCGAAGCCTATATATACTAGGTATTGCTGTATATAGGCGTATCCCAGGGTCCTCGTCAAGTTTCTTCCAGGCAGGTTTCGAACTTTTCCGGCGTGGGGGACCGCGCATGAAGAGCTACCAAGCGAAAAAAAAAAAAGCACGAGAAGCTGCTGTCGAATCGAAACTATCGCGATCAAGGTTTTGTTTAAACTAAAAACGTGAAAAATCTAAAAACCTAAAAAAAAAAAAAAAACCCAACCGCAAGGGCGGGTTACTTACTGTTAGTGAGCGAATTCATGAACATTCAAACCAAACAGCGCTACTTTCAAGAGACAAGAGAGAAATAAAATGGTAAGAATACCAAAAAAAAATAAAAAGTGAAACGACACCTGCAGGATTCGAACCTGCGCGTGCGAACACAATGCCTGTGATACCAATTTGATAGCAGGGCATCGCCTTAACCACTCGGCCAAAGTGTCTAACCGTTCGTGGTGAAAACAAGCCTTAGTCGACTATATCAATCTATTTCCCCTCCGGTGTTCCAGCATAGCCGCATAAAACCATCTTGTTTTACCAAAGTCGGCATCGCAAGTCTGATTTTAAGAATAGTTTTGTCGTGACATGGCAAAAATTACTTTTGTAGAAATTATTGCATGATACAAATTCAAAAGAGAAATACCATTGGTGCTCTTTCCCCCTGGAGCTTGTCGTAGCGTCATTCTCCACTACATGCATGACCTTTTTGAGTTCCAATAATCCAAAAAAAAGAAAAAAAAAGAAAAAAAAAAGTTCTACCAATCTATCATCCCATTCATCCAGCCAAAATTCAAAGACCGCAACAATGAGTAAAAACTAAGGACTAAGGGAAAAGAAAAGAAAAGGAAAGAAAACCAAAAGTCAAATGAGCATAAGCGTTTCAGGGGAGAAGAAAAAAAAGAAAATGAAAAAAGGGTTCGCCGTCATACACGAGCGGGCTCAATCCGACTTGTCTATGCATATCCGAGCCCGTCGCCGCTTCCTCGCCGCTCACCAAACAGATATGCCGCTTCGAGACAGAACCGTCCATGGCCCCTTTCCATTCGTCGCTCGCTTCCATAGCAAATCAAGACCGCATCGACAATTCCGCTGAGAATGCCTTCCATTGCGCCCATAACCGAATAACCAATGAAACTTGCCATGATGCCAACGACATATGCATATGCCGATCCTCGCACACCCACGCCGTCTGGAAGCTGGATTCGAAGCTGCTTCGCGGTGATGACCCAGCCCGCGAAGCCAAGGCCCGTGGCCATCATCAATCGTGTGGCGACCAAGAGCAACTTGGCCAGCCGGTAGGGCAGCAGGCCGTTCGCCTGGCCGCGTAGGCGCAAAGCCCGTGGAGTCAAGGTAGTGGTGGGGATTGCGGGCGATACAAACTCCATTTGGTCAAGGCCTCTGGCGGACGTGGCGAGGCCCTGGGAGTGGATAGCCGCAAAGGTGATTGTGAGAGGGTTTGTGAGAGCCACAATTGGCGTCGGTATCCAGAACGAGGCGATGTTGGCAACCATTGCGCCCAGCCTCCTCGGCAGGAAGATCAACGGTGCCCGGACGAGGAGAGATAGCAGTGTCGATTCGCAAATGCTGCCAAAGATGGCCGTCATGCCGTGGCCCAAAGCGGCCAGCACAATCTCCTTTGAAGGCGCAGCGGGTCCCGCGTTGCGGTGAAAGTACCACTGGGAGACGGTGGCTGCCGTCGTCGCTCGGTGGACTGCGTTGATGACGGAGAGCGTCCACATATACATGAAGACAAACGCAGCGCCGAGCCACCAGCTGGAGAAGCGAATTACGAACCGGACCAGGGACTTGGAGAAGTAGCCGCCCATGAACACACGGGTAAACATGGCCAGCCATATCCAGGTCCATACAACGATCAAAGCCAGGCAGCCAAAGCCCACCAGCAGGAGACCTGGGTTTTGAGCCAGAATCTTGGAGGCAAACTGGAGAATTTCAATGGCCTGCTGGATCGCCCGTCGGCCCTTGACGACGAGCCACAACCATAGGACGCACGAAGCCGCAGGGGCGAGAGCCGTCCACCTCATGACGCTGTCCTGAAAGCTCGACCCGTGCGTCCGCCCCTTGAACGAGGACGCAAACGAGAAAATAGAGAAGGAAAACATGATGGCCGGTACGGCGACTAGGATGACGGTAACCAGCGGCCGAACAAAGGATCGCAGCGCCGCCAGCCATACGAACGAAACCAAAACCGCCACCACGGTATCGACGGCAAGCATGTTGAACGATTTTTGCAGCGTCGTGTAAATGGTGTCCCCCACAGGGCTATTCCTGGGCGCGGTGTTGAGCCAGACTAGGACGAAGGTCGACATCATCCCTGCGAGGCAGATGAAGAATATCCATGCGAAGAAAGGATCGTGTCGGAATATTTCCCCTTCGATCACCATGTTTCCAGCGGGGGTTGGTTCGACCTCGGGCGGCTCCGTGTGGCGCGTGCTGCCCATGTCGGTGTCGCTTCTCGACGACCTTTCCATCAGCGGCGCCCGCCCAGACCGATCTTTGAAGCGTTGGAAAGCCGGGGGGCTGCCGTCGGTCGTATCTCCTAGCAGCGAGTCTGGCGGATCGTCATCGGCATCCTCCTGAGACTCAAGACCGACGTCAACCATGTTTCCCCGGTGATTGCCGCCGTGGTCGTTCTCGCCATCCCCGCCATCGTCATCGACTTCTTCTGCCTCCTCCTCCTCTAGCAATGTATCCTTGGCAACGGCGGTCTGGTGCGAGCTCCTCGTCCCACTCCAGCTGCTCTTGATGCCCCGAGCGAAGCCCCGAGCCCGGTATGGGTGGTCGAACTGCCTCGAACTCTCTTCGAGCGACTCTCGACTGTTGGCTTCAGACTCGACGCTGTCGGCCAGCTTGCTAGCGGCGGCCACCCGCCGCGACCTCTGGAGCGCAAAGAGGTCGGCGGCTTCTCTATCGCGCTCCTCTTCGTCGTCGTCCTCGCGAAACTCGTCGAGTGTGCTATGGAACAGAGGTGCATCCTGCACGGCTGTTATGCGAGATCCAAAGGCGAGCTGGCCGAAGCGGGAACCGCCGTTTCCAGCCCCTCCTCCACCATTCTGATATGGATTCCCGCCATAGCCCCTCGAGAGAAGGGACCTCTGGCCCCCAGTCCCTCGGCCGGCGTCTCGGTAGGGTCGAGTCGGGCGTGATGACCAGTCATTTTGCCGGGGCGAATTATCGTTATCCGCTTGACCAAAGGTCGAAAGCCTCGACTGAGACTGTGCAAGAAATCTCGAGGCATCTAGGATGGCGTATTAGCAGCAAGGCTAGGAGATGCAGTCTGGGACGATGCGATGTCGTCACCTACACTCGGAAAACATGGTGCCCCTTCACCTGCCGCCGCCCCCAACGATAAAAAAAAAAAGAGGTCCGTCCGTACGGCCGTCACCTCGATGGCTGGCTAGCCGTAGTTGAGTTGAGTGGCGCTTTGGATAAATGTATTTTATTTTTATTCTTATTGTTATTTTTTATTTTTTTTCTTTTTCTCGCTGGAGCGGGAAAATGCGATGCAACCAGCGGGGAGTGTGGTGAAATGGGGGCGATGACGAAGGACGCTTGGAAGGGCAGCAAAGACTAAGGCGGCGCTCTCCCTTGTATATACCGGGGAGAAAGAGAAAATTTAACGAAGAAAAGACTAAGTAAGAAAGAAGGACAAAACACCTTGCACCATGACCGGATATGAGTAAGATGTTTGGTGGCTAGTTTGATCGAGGGCTCGCCAAGTCGTTATGGAGAGAACAAAGAAGATAAGCCCAACCGCTTCGCAACTTTGGAGAACCGAAGAGAGAGAGAGAGAGAGAGGGAGGGAGAGAGAGAAAGAGAGAGAGAGGCTGAGGTCAGGCGACACAAGGCGGATGAGTCGGTTTGGTGACCCCCGAATGGGCCCAAAACTTTAGTGAATGCCCTGGAGCATCACTGGCGAGAGCCTAAACTTTGCTGGCGGTCAGCGAGGACCACAGGTGACAAGGCGGTACCCCGTAACCTTTGCAGGCGCTATTTGCAGGTGCTATTTGCAGGTGCTAAAAGGGCTGCCAGCGATAAGGAATGACCCGGATTCGGCGCGGCCGGGTACAGAGTACAAGTTCGATACGTAACCCCCCCCCCCCAAGGTACATACGTACAGTATATGCCCTGGAGACTCAACTTTGGATAGCGGGCACAAGGGGCCGCCACCAAAGGGAGAAGGGCAGTTTTGCTTTGATGATGCTGCTGGGTTTTAGGCGTTGTAGGATCGTCACAAAGACACAAAGAAAGTTAACATTTTCTATTTTCTAATTGTTATTTTTTATTTTTAAAAAAAAGAAAAGAAAAAAAGAAAAAAAAAAGAAAAAAAGAGAAAAAGGGTGGAAAAGAACAATATCCTCAATAAGGCTCCAAGGACGTCGTTGGGTCGTGGCTGCGGGCCGGTCTTGTGCGGGAGCCGCTGGTTCAGACAAAGGTACCTTACTTTATGTACCTCTTTGTCCATTTGGGAGCGAGTCAAGGCCAACATTCCAGTGGAGTGCGGAGTTATTCCTTGCAAGTACGTGGACGAGTTCTGCTGGGCATGTGCGCATGGCTGCCTGCGCTGCCTTGCTTTAGTGCCGACGACTCGCCTGCTGTTGAAGGTATAAAGGTTAGTTGTACTGCTGCCTATCCAAGGTACTATAGGCACTACCTGGGCATCTAGCAGTATGGCATGATGTATTAGCAGTGCTGCTGGTAGTGCCCAAGGTACCTGTAGCGTAAATTGCCAAGTCCTTGACATGTTCCCTATGACGCGGTACTTGCGCATTTTCCAGGGAGCTGCCCGTTGTGCTACTGTAGGTACGGGCTTTTAGCACTGCTGCGTGTTCTTGTACTAACTACCTACTAGCGGGCGGCATCCGTTGCCAAATACCGCCTAGTCAGCGCCTCGCCATGATGCCCGCTTATCGCAGTTCTTGCGTCACCGATAATAGCAATCGAATGTTCTGCGGCCTAAATAAATCGAATCTTTCTGCCCTCCCTAAGATGGTACCGCTACTACTTCTGCTACTGCTACTGCTGCCACTTCTGCTACTGCTGCTGCTGCTACTACTACGTACTGCTGCTATTACTCAGTACCTACTACGCAGTCCCTAATGAAGGGGATTCGGCGCTGCTGCCACCAGACAGAATAGATATCCTCCCATCTTCAAAACCGGCCCTCTTCTCCCGCCTTTCGGCCCCCCTTTTTATTATTATTATTATTATTTTATTATTATTAATTTTTTTTGGGGCCGTTTTCTCGCCGGTCACACCCGCAAGTCCCATCCGTTCAACAAAGGTCAGGAGGCAAAAGCCCACCGTCACCACCATCGTCACCTGCCTTGCAAACCGAGTGAGACCTTTTGCTGTTATTTCTCTTTCTGTGTACTTACTTGTAGTATTCTGCAACTCGAGCACCCCGTAGTGTTTTTTTTCTTCTTCTTCTTCTTCTTCTTCTTCTTCTTCTTCTTTTCTTTTCTTTCATTCTTTCCTTCTCTCTCCTTTCAAAGATCCCAACGCTTCTCTTCTTGATCGCTACGGGCGCCTCTATACCGCTTTGCCATATTGAATTTATTGAATTTATTCCTCTTTGTTTTTTTTATTGGTTTTTTTTTTTTTTGAGCAGCCAAAGGAAAATCAAACCGCCCCTGTATCGCACCCGCGCACGTGCCCGCTTTGCTATTACAGCCTCAAAACCCACTTTGAAATCAATTACACCTATTATTCGTGACTCGCCGACCTGGTAGTCGCAACTGTGAATCTTTGGCTCTTTTCAAGTCTCTTGACGCTCTCTCTCTTCCCTCTCCCTCTTCCCTCTTCCCTCTTCCCTCTCCCTCTCCCCCTATACCCCGTCCTCTCGTCCTCGTCCTGTCCGCTTCTTCTTCTTCTTCTTCTTCCTTCTCGCCTTCTTTTCCCTCGCCGAAGCCCTCGCCTTTGCGCATTTCTCTCCTCCCATGTCCTCATCAGCTCCCTGGGACTACATCGCCAAGCTCGTCTGCATCGGCGACTCGGGATGCGGCAAATCCAGTCTCACCATTCGCCTCTGCGAAGGCCGCTTCTCCGCGCATCACGACGTCACGATCGGCGTTGAATTCGGCTCCCGCATCGTGCCCGTCGGCCCTCCTCACACTCCCGCCGCCTCCGCCGCCGCCCTCGCCGCTTCTTCTCCCGATGCGCCGTCGTCCCCCGGAGGCCTTCCGGAGCCTCCCCGCGACACCAGCGGCACTCCCCAGAAGCATATGAAGCTGAGCCTGTGGGACACGGCCGGCCAGGAAACATACAAGTCCGTCACGAGATCATACTTCCGCGGCGCAAGCGGCGCGCTGCTCGTCTTTGACCTGTCCCGGAAGGCCACCTTTCAGCACGTTACAGACTGGCTGAACGACCTCCGCCAGATTGCCGAGCCGGACATTGTCATTGTCCTGGTCGGCAACAAGGCCGACCTGACGCAGCAGGAGGACAACAAGCGAGAGGTCACCCGGGAAGAAGCGGAGGAGTGGGCCAGGCGGAACGGCATCCTCGAATACGTCGAGACGAGTGCCAAGAGCGGCGAGAACGTCGAAAAGGCCTTTATGAGGGTTGCCGAGAGGATATACCAGAACATCCAGGCCGGCAAGTACAATCTGAACGACAGGAGATCAGGCGTCAAAGGCCCCAGCGCCGGCGGAAGCCGGCAGGTCAGATTGGCCGCCGACGCCATCAGGTCGGGCGGCGGATGTTGTTGAGGCCATGTTTCGTTCCGTTCCGTACAAACCGAATCGAATCCTAAGCGGAAAGCCGTTTATGTATGCGCGCGGGAGAATGAGTCGAGGAGGAGGCAGCAGCAGCAGCAGCAGCAGCAGCAGGATGAGGAGGAGGAGGAGGAGGAGGACAAGCCGGCAAAAGACGTGATACCCGATGGGCTTTCATCATTACATGATACTCAGGTCCGAAAAAGAAACCTTCAGGACATAGCAGAAACAACTGGAAACATGGGCACTGTACGATACGAGTAGAGATGCGCAAATGCAATTGGCATATTCAAGCCTACAGTCATCACGCTTCTTGTTCCGAACGAGGCATTGCCAGAAAGGGGACATGCATGTCTTGCATTAAATGTGGTGTATAGTGATTTTCCGCCAACCCATTTTTGGCCCTATCTTCTCGTTTTTATATGACTTACAAAATCCACCCCTACCTAGCCCATGTCTCTTTTTTTTCTTCATGGATGTGAGGAAAAAAAAAATCAAATAAATCAAAATCTCCATACACCTCTCACCAAGCCTTTTTTTTTTTCAAAAAAAAAAAAAATCTTACAGAACGTGCGGGTTTTGAACAATAACCAGCCTCCCTCACCATCCCCCCTTTCTCCGTCCATCTACCATCATGATAAAATGAAACAAATAAACGGAACTCATGATGCCGAAGCATGAATCGCACAATGCTCGCCACCAGAACGTGTTTGGTTTGTCTAGCCGCAATACTGGAAAATGAACTTTTTAATTGCTGATGCGCCAGTTGTCAAACCATCTAAGGTACGAATACTGCATGTTGTTTCCAGGCATACCCCAGCAGATGGGCATGAACAGGATGTAGAGCCCGATAATGACAGAGTACAGGACGCCGTAGACGGGGCCCTGCACGGCGGCGGCGCGGTTCCTCAGGACCCAGTCGACCAGGAATCCCAGGGACAGAATGGCGAAGTACAGGGCAGGGTAATAGTGGTGCACGTAGGTGACGCGCGCCATGATGACAAAAGGAAGGTAGTGCAAGAACCAACCGATGACGGGGTAGATGCCGGCGTAGTGAATCCGATCAACCTCGTTGCTGTCGAGCTCCCTGAATCCGCGCTGCCATCGCACGATATACCACGCCACGAGGAGGCCGACGAGGCCGAGAGAGGCTGTGGAGACCCAGTAGACAAAGGGGTTGCCAAGAAGGAAGTACTTGATGATGTTGTCATCCCACCCGCACATGCGAAGGCCAACGTTGAGGATGGGCCATTGCCACCATTGGGAGGCCAGGTCGTCCTGCTTGTCGGGATCTGGTACCAGGGCGTTGTTGGAAGTCATCATTGCCACGTTGAGGTGGATGAAGTCGTGAATGAAGGGCGATTTGTAAACACCGGGGTCACTGGGGGGAACTAAGCATCCAAAACAAGTCAGCTACGCACGTCGCGAGGATTTGAGACCAGTAAGGAGAGATGGAGCAATCACTCACGTTTTTCGTTCCAGTGAGCCTCGACGTTCCAGTGGGTGTAGGTGTCACGGGGGTTGTTTTGCTTGTCACAGGTAACCTCAATCTGCTTGAAGCCCCATTGAGGAAGGTTGACGTTGCCGGCTCGTAGGTAGCAACCCAGCGACGTGTGCTTAAGGCGGAAGGCCGTGGTAAGAGTGCGGATTCTACTGCGGTCGCGGGATGCCGCATCCCGGATGACCTCGATCTGCCAGTGGTCCTTGTCGTCGCCGACGGTGAGGTTGCCATAGCTCGACACTTCGCGGTGGGCCTTGGTGACAGGAGCATCAATGTCATGAGAGTGCAGGTTGCGGCCAGTCTGGGCATGGATGAGGCGAATGACGGATCCGTCACCAATGAATCGAGGGTCGGCCTCGGCATCGTAGTCGGCTTCGAAGCGGTTGGGGTAAAAGAACCAGTCATTGTTGGCATCCTTGTGGTGGTAGCAGGTGACCTGCTGCTGGCCAGAGCCCTCGGGGTAGGTCTGAACGTGAGAATGAAGGAGGCCACCGCCATAGCCCATGTTCTTGATGGTGGCACGAGATCCAATGGCGATTTCCAGGGGGCTGTTCTTGCCGACCTCGGTTCCCTTCAAGTTGGCTTGGAATAGGGAGCTCATCTGGGCGTCGCCAGGGCCGGTGTGGTCGAGAATGGCGAAGTGCAATGCAAATGAGAGCATGTAGATGAGGAAAGGAACGATGATGAGCCCCACGACGCGAGCAGAAAAATGAGCGGCGAGGACAGGCTAAGGAGTTGTAAGCAAAGCGGGCCGTTCACGGCAGCGGAGGGGGGGAAGAAACTCACAATGGGCATCTTCCTATCGCCATACTTCCTCCAGAGGTCCTCAATTGTGTAGAGGCCAACCAAAGCAGTGACGAAGAGACCCACAAGCTTGACACTGCAGACACAACCAATGCTCACGCCCGTCATGAAGAGCCAAAAGAACCACTCGGGCTCGAAGCTGTTGTGTCGCTGGTTGTGGAACTTGGCCCAGCAAAGAGTGGTGGCAAAGGTTCCGCAAAGAAGCATGGAGTCGAGGAGAATGAATCGGCTAATGGTGGTGTAAGAGTTCTCGCAGAGCACCATTAGGGTAACAAACCAGACGGCAGGTCGAGCCAGCTTCAGCTCCTTGGCGGTAAAGTAGGCCATGGGGATGCAGGCGATGCCAAAGGCAGCATTGAAGGCTCGCATGAACGTATAGTTGACGTCTTCGGGGTACTTTTCGCCGGACTTGAACTCGAAAGAACCATTGTAGCCGGCGAGGACTCCAGAAAGGCCAACCAGCATCTTTCCGAGGGGAGGGTGGACGTCGAAGTAGTATTCATGCTTGATGTAGTAGCTTCCAAACTTGCCAAAGCTGTCGAAGCCACAATCAGCAAACTCGTTCCATTCTAGCATCGCTCAGAGAGGCAGAGAGAGAGATAGAGACAGGGGCACATACTGAGCCTCATCCCAAGTTACGATATCGCTAATGCCGATTTTATACAATCGAGTGAAGATGGCAACGGCCGTGAAGATCAGCGGGGCAAAGATGGACTCCAAATCTGCAAACACATCGAAGAAGGATTTCTCCTGCAACCACTGTCAGCCCGATCCTTGTCCGCAATCGAGACTCTTTCTTTGGCCCTGGCTAGCTTTTTGTACCTTCTTTGCCAGCTTCTTGTTATCCTCTGGCTGGGGCGCATTGGACAAGGGCGCGGCCTGCGAGGCTACTTGTCGCTTCCTCAGCCCGTCTCCCAGATCAGCGCCGGAGGCGAGGGCGGCCTTGTCGGCAGCCATGGTCTTGAGGACAACTCTCCGGTTTCCCCCCCAGGGCTTGTGAATGGAAGAGAAAAATTGCTAATTGAGATGGCCGAAGGAATTTCCAGGATGATGAGACGAGCCGGAAGAGGGAGAAAAAAAAAAAAAAAGGAAGGGGGGTAATAAAAACTGCGGCACAATTCGTAATGACTGGACGAGCTGGGGGTAACTCAATCAATATACTATAATAACATCAACGACGACGACGCCGCCGGCACCGTCGACACAAAATGGGAGAAAGGGAGGAGAAACGATCAATCCTGAAGGCCAAGCCCGGCTCAGGAGAGGGAAACGAAATGGGGATGACAAAGGAGGCGTTGCTGGTGGATATTGCTGTTTGCGTCAGATATTCAAGAACACGAACAGCTTCCTAAACCTCCCCCCCCCACTCTCGCCTCCCCCCTGGTTCAGCTCCAAAGGAATATTGGCCACCTTGCAATCAAATCCCCTCCAACCGGGCCTCAGCCGCGTGGCTAGTGGCATTCCTTCGAGAAACGCCGGACTCGGTACGTACCGCAATTGGCCGCGCACACCAGCCACAGATCCGCCGGCTGAGCCACAGGGAGCGCTGCGGCCGCTGCAGAAGCGCTAAAATGGCGGCCTTGTTGGGCCGCTGGCGATTGAATCACATGCCGGACAAGCGACAAAGAAAGGAAGACGCCAGAGCAGACGCAGAATGGCACACTCTGTATGCTGATCCTTTGCCTTATGTCATCCTTGCCGAACCACGGTGGCCGCCGTCTGCTGAGGTCTCGCCGACGCCTCACGACCTCTCTCTCCTTTGGGTTTCATCCCACCTCTGGCAGCCAAGCAGATGGACGCCCTCGCCAGCTGAGCCTCTCTGGCTGAACTGACACTCGGATTGAATTTGCCAGTGACGCTCGTTTCCGTGCTTCTTTGCTCGGGCTGGTTACGATCCCTGGCATCACCGCCTTTCCACCTGCTGTGTTGTGTGGGCTGGGTAGCCTCATCCTGCCCAATCTTGAAACATCCCCCGTCTTCAGCTGCGCCAAACAAATCAGGCCAAATGCCGTCCCTTGTCTCGGAATTCATCATCAACCCTGTGCTGCGACAGGCCCGCCGCTTTTCTGAGATCTCCCGTGCAACGTTGGCCGGTGATGAAGAGACGCCGGCAGCTCAGCCGGACGCCGTCCACGACTCTGATGATGCCGGGCGGCAGGAGCCGGAACTTGTTGTTGAGCGACGGCGCTCTCGGCCTCTGAGCTCTTCGACGCAGGAGACAATCGTCGAAGAAGCCCCGGCCGGCCCAGCCGCGGCCCCTGGACCTCTGCTCGACCATCTTGGCTTCCCCATAACACCGCCCAGAAATGCGCCGGCCAAGAACGGGCCCATTCCCGAAGACGACGGCATGCGAGAGCTGCGGACCCGCATCCAGGAGATCAATGCCCGGGAGATACCACCCGGCGAGAAAGCAAGGCTCATGCACGACACCCTGCTCGAAGGCTATCGCGCCTCCATGGCCACCGCCTCGCCTCTTGGCAAAGGCGATTCGGATGACGGATCAATTGGCCAGACGTGGGAGCTTGCTAGCCCGGCCGGGCCTTTGGAAGCGCTGAAATTCTGGCAAAATCAGATGATTGGAGAGCCGTCGGTCAAGGAGACGTTTGTTCTGAGCGAAAGCGACATCGCCCCGACTTTCGCTCCCATCCGACACTCGAGAACACCAAGTGTAGCAACACCAACGCACTCGGCTGCTTCGCTTGCTGAAACTCGGGGTCCGCTGGGCTGCGAGCACTACGAGAGGAACGTGAAGCTGCAATGTTCCACCTGCAAAAGGTGGTATACTTGTCGCTTCTGCCATGACACCCGCGAGGATCACACGCTCGTCCGCAAGGACACAAAGAACATGCTCTGCATGCTCTGTTCTACCCCTCAGAAAGCATCCGAAGCTTGCAGCAACTGTGGTGAGATGGCGGCGCAGTATTACTGCGGTATTTGTAAGCTTTGGGAAAATCGCCCCAACAAACCCATCTACCACTGCAACGACTGCGGGATATGCCGCCGGGGCATGGGACTCGGCAAGGATTTCTTCCACTGCAAGGTGAGTTTTTTTTTTTTTTTTTTTTTTTTTTTTTCCCTCTGTTGGTCGCCTTCTATCCCGTAAAGCGTGGCGTCGCTAAACAAACTGAAAGACGTGCCGAGCATGCATCACGACGTCAATCGAGAGCTCGCACAAGTGCATCGAGCGATCAACAGACTGTGACTGCCCGATTTGCGGCGAATACATGTTTACATCGCCGAAGCGGGTTGTCTTCATGGTATGCGGCCACAGCATCCATAAAAAGTGCTATGAGCAGCATATGCGAGCCTCGTACAAATGTCCCATCTGCAACAAGAGCCTCGTCAACATGGAGACGCAATTTCGCAATCTGGACCTTGCCATCCTTAACCAGCCAATGCCACCAGACTTTCGCGACACCAAAGCCAAGATTTTATGCAACGATTGTTCCGCCAGAAGCACGGTGGCATACCACTGGCTCGGACTCAAATGCTCGATATGCCGATCATACAATACGGTAGAGCTGCAAATCCTGGGACGGAACAGCGAGGCGCTCCAGCCTGCCGCCGGGGATCAGCCTCAAGCCGCGGGGGAGTCTGACCTGGAAGAGGTGGGACCTGGAGGTCGGCGCATCTCCATTACGGCTGGCTCACGGCTGGCTCCAGGCCCCAACAGGCGGCGGCATTCCTCCAACGCGCCAGAGCCTCCGTCCCGGATGCTGGAAAGATATGCACGGTCGATGTCGCCTCCCCACATGATGATGGATATACCGCAGGCCGCCGTTCTGGAAGTGGACGGAGAATCTGATGATGACATCTTGGGCTTCTGGAGAGCCGGTGAGGGTGGTGAAGATGATGGAACCAGCGATGACGAGTACGATTCAGAGGAATCCAGCGATGGCGATCCACCAGAGGCAGACGATGACGATGACGACGACGAAGACGAAGATGAAAATGGAATCAACCTAATCGGACACAGGTAACGGACTAGATTCGTGACCTGAGTGAGCCTGTGGCCCTGGCGACCACGCACAGATTTGGCACAGAAACATGGATGACGCATGACGCCTGAACGCATTATACTATTCACTGGGGGAAAAGAAATTCTTTTTTTTTTCTTTTCTTTTCTTTTTTCTTTTCTTTTCTTTTTTCTTTTCTTTTCTTTTCTTTTCTTTCTTTTCTTTTCTTTTCTTTTCTTTTCTTTTCTTTTCTTTTCTTTTCTTTTCTCTTCTTTTTTTCATGATTGAGTTTCTTTATGAGTAAGTACGAAAGCATGGCGCCTTGAAATTGGCATTGCCTGGACAGAAAACGGAATGTTTAACACACACACACAAAAAAAAGAGGCTGGCACTTTTTTTTTTTTTTTTTTTTTTTTTTTTTTTTTACTTTCTATTCTTTTTTGTTCTTTCTTTTTTTGTTCTTCTTTTTTTGTTCTTCTTTTTTTGTTCTTCTTTTTTTGTTCTTCTTTTTTTTTTCTTCTTTTTTTCTTCTTTTTTTTTGTGGATATGAAGATTGAAAGATGTTAATCGTGGTAACCCTCTGTTAATTCGACATTTACCATGTACAGTAATAGTTCGTCCAAGGTAGCAATATAGAGACAGTATTGTATACGCCCAAGCGCCATCAATGGCTGATAAAGCCCAGCTCAAAATGAAAAGCCAAAGTTAACCCAGATCCGAAAGAAAAAGACGAATAATTAAAAATCATGATAATAAATCCGCCAGCAGACAGGTTGAGAATTGCATGTGCGAGTGCGATGATGGGCTTCACCGGCTGTTAGCTGCAGCAGCCTCTTGCTGTTCCCGCCTCGTCTCATCGGCAATCTCACGCAGCTCCTTGATGACTTGCTAAAGGGGGCGCGTTAGCAAACGACGACACACGTCTACATCGCTGAGGCTCCAAATAAAACACGGCGACGTGCAAAAAAAAAAAAAAAGGGAAAAAAGAAAAAGATAAAAAGAAAGACAAAAGAAAAAAAGGTCGAATACATACAACTAGAGACTCTGGATGGACGCCCTGCTCGATTAATGAGATGCAGGTGGAAAGCATACGGCGGTCCATGTGGCAGTTCTACAGAGGTTAACAGGGGCTTTTTTTCTTTTTTTTTTCTGCGCGTTCTAGACGTACCAGCATGGCTGCGATTTCCTCGAGAATGTCGACGGCTTGGGATGCCGCGGCGTGTTTGTCGGGTTTGGGCATGGCGAGAGAGAGAGGGAGAGAGTTGGCTGATGGCCTGGAGGATATTTGGCGGGCTGGAGTTGAGTTGGGGGGAGGATTTTGTTTGTTTTATACAGAGTAAGTAGTATTAGTAAGGTTACTACGTACTTATTTTCGAAAGGTTTGGTGGGGCTGGTGAGGCGGTGTTTGTTCATCGGTGGCTGAGGAGGGTCAGAGGCGGCTTCGGGATATGAAAACCGTTTCTTTCAATGTTGCGTATTGTATCCAAGGGATGAGGATGGCATTCTTGGCCCTCTTTATATCTTCATGTTTTTTTTTTCGAAGCTGTTGTATCGCCGGGTTCGTTCATTGAAAAAAAAAAAAAAAAAAAAAAGCTTTGGTTATCAACAGCATATCGTATAAATCATCAGCCGCGCGGGTATCTAGCACACGAAGCGTATAAGTGTATATATATATAGAGAGAGAGAGAGAGAGCATCATCATGAAAAAAAAAATCAAATCCTTGTCCCTCATGACTTGATCGCCTCCACAAATAGCTCTCTCATCCCCTTCAGCAGCACCACCAGCTCCCTCGTCTCATTGACCTTGTCCAGCACTCTCTCCACGCTTTCCCGCTCCAGCTTTGGCCTGCAATGCTTCACGTCGTAGTCCCTCGAGCTCGTCACTAGCTCGAACCACGCCTCGCGCTCCCAGTTCTTCTCGTCAATGTGCGTGTAGACGAATTTGAGCCTGTCGTCTTTGCCGGCACCCTCGATTCGCAAGCACAAGTTTGTGATCCAAAAGTCCAGCTCGGGGACGTTGTATCGCGACTGCGCCTCTTTCTGCTTTGTGTAGGCGCGTTGAGCCGCGAGCCGCGAGTCGATTTCAGCCTGCGTTTCGGCGATTTGCATCTTGAGGTTGTCTCTGGTGGCGATGTGGTTGTCGCGCTGGGCCGCGAGCGACGAGATTGCCACTTCCATTTCGCGCTTTTCTGCCTCCTCCTTCTCAATCGTTTGCTGGTACGTCGACATCTTGACCTGGGCGATTTCGATATCCTTCCTCTTCATGCGCTCATCCTCTGCAGGCGGGAGTACCGTTAGCATCTCGATGATACCGAAAGACACCTCCCTCCGCTTCCTGCCAAAGGCATACCTTGAAGCTCGGCCATGTTGACGCGGAACTGGTTGCGCTCTTCCAAAACACGCTTGCGACCTTGCTCGATGAATGCGTCGAATCTGGCCGTAAATTTCGCCATGCGCTCGCGCAGATCGTCGAACCCAAAGTCGATGCTGGGCAAAGTGTCGGCGACGGAGGGGCCGACGGGGGCCATTGTCTGGCGGCCATGGCCGATTGACATTGTTGGATCGAAAGCGGTAGACATAAGGAGTTGTTGTAGATGTCTGTCTCTTTTATTTGTTTGTTTATTCGTAAAATAAAACTGCAAGAGAAGCGGGGAAATGCACAACTCTGCTGAAGCGAGATCTCGATGATTCGGGTGGAAATATTCGGTATAGTGTAATAGTATAATCCCCGAAAAAAGCACGTTGCTGGGTCGACAAGCCTATTGTGGCGCAACACCAAGAGTGCCAGTCCAGTCACGTGGCTCAGAACGAAGAAGCTCCATCGGCTCCATCGCGAACAAGATACATCGTAAGAGAGACAATGTCTTTAAAATGAAGAGGAGTGGGGAAATATAGGAGGCCTTTTTTCACCTTTTTTCTTTCTTTTTTTTTCTTTTCTTTCTTTCTGGCTTGCTGACATGATATGAAAAATACGTCACATTTACCACATGCCATAATGTTAAGCTGAGCCAGGCCGACTTGTTCCATGTGACCCCGAAATGCAAACTTGATTGTCCTCAGGTGAACTCGAGATGAAGGGAAAAAATCATCCGTCTTTCACCACACCGGATACGTTCACCGACACTGAATGGCGGACTGGTGGCCTAAAGCCCTTATGGGGCTGGGCAATCCCGGGATATTAAAATATATTCCCAGCGAGCATCCTGGAGAGACCCTTGGGACATGGGAGACGTCTCGTTTCACTTCTAGGTGTGAGTGAGAAGATGAAAGGGGGTGATGAGAAATATGAACAACGAGAAATGGATGCTAATGGCATGGCCTAGGTCCCCATTTCAGACTCGTTGGCTCTTCCACCAGAATTTATCCAGCGTCACGAACTCAGCTTCCCGAGGCAGCTACGAGACTCTGGAGAGAACGTCAGAAACAAGAGCGATGGCTTTTCAAGTCTCACCCAGAGATTGCCATGGGCGGCGCGGTTTACCAGGATGCCCTCAGTGGAGATATGGAAGAATTAAACATTGTAAACGAGGCTCCCGAGAACAGACCTCTATTGGCCATTGGGCATACCCCCGATCCAAGTGATAGATCTGGGATCAGGAAGCTCCCCATAATGGCTGTCGCCTATGGAGAATCTGGAGAGCTCCTACGCCTTGCTCGTATGGAAGATACGCAGTGGCAATGGGGAGGCAGTGTAGATGCGTTCTTGAACGTCGTCACCATCGACCCGGCCAACAAGGAGACAGAGGCGACTTGGGCCAACGATGGGTTGCCCATTCGGCAGATCAAATTTGCCGGAAATCGGTTACAAGACGAGACATATCGCTGGTTGCTGGTCCAGAAAGAAACAGGGACAACAATTCTCCGACCAGAATACCGTCAGGTTCCTACCACTTCCCATCAATCGAAGAGCAATATAATTCGAGAACAACCGTCGTTCATAAACCCAAGCCCCTTGTTTACCATTCAGCACCATCAGACGGGTGGAAGCGCTCATTCCGACGTCGCATTCCTCGTCACGGCATCTGGCCGATCACATCAGGTTGTCATTATGGACGAGGCCGGGTATTGGAGCATATGGAATCTTCCGGGAGCTTGGCAAGTCCAGCGAAAAGCCGCCCCCCAGCTATCTCTTAGCAAATGCGGGCACATCTCTGATGGTTTGTTAAACGAATTGCCGTCTAAGCCTGCATATCCGAATGAAAGACACGGCATTCTTATCATGGAAGGGATGGGGCCCGAGAAACTAGAAAGCGCGCCGTCTTCTTCCGCTGACAGAACAACAGACGCGACTACGCGATATCTGCTGATGTGGAATCACGAGAAAATGGAAGTGCTGAACCTAGACGCAAATGTGTTGCTTCCAAGGCTTGGTCGCTTTATACGAGAAAGGGGCAAGTTGGATTGGATTTTGGATATTCAGCGCAGTCCCACTAGGCAGGGCCACGTCTTCATTCTCACGCAATACCACCTCGCCTGGGTCGATGTCTTTGGCCGTGGCGAATCGGGAACAGGTCCTTTGAGGCCGTCTATCCTGCTGTCTTGTCCCCATTTAGGAACGAAACACGACGACTCAAGGATGTTTGCTTGCCGCGCATCTGATGACGACGAAGATGCGTCGCTGGTCTTTGTTTACTACCCACGAATGGGCCAGCTTTGTATATACTGGTTCACATTTTCGCCTGTGGGCAGAATGCCTCAGTGGCACCGCGATATCATTTCGCTTCCGGGAAGCGAAGATGGCGAGTTCCCCGCAAAGAACCTCATCGAGTGCCTACGAGTTGACCCTGTCCAGCTTGCCGTCTCAGTCAAGGAAGATGCGTCGAGCCCAGGGATAGACTACCATAAAAGGGGCGTTAGATTCTACAACCTACTCTTTCTAGGCAAGGATCTTAGTCTGCAGCGTCGGCTGTGCGTCGCTTCTGATGACCGGACACTTGAAATCCAAGATGCCACATCGCGCGTGGCGTGGGCTGAAGCTAAGCAGCAGAAGCAGAAAGAAAAAAGGAGAAGAAGGGTCATGGCGCATATAACGAGCTCGTTTGTCCTCCCAGACGAGATGACCATCGAAGACGTCGAGGCTCTGCTAAACGGCGAAGACGCCGAAGATGTCCGAGAGCCTGATTTCGATCTGAAGGGGACCTCCGCAGGGGCACAGCCCGTTTATATTAACATGGATAGGATATGCTGGGCCCTTGAAAACTCACTGGAGGTATCTGCAAGTCGTGGGGAAAGCGGTCTCCCATCTCATCTATTTGACGCTCTCCGACAGTGTCTCAAAGATGGGCTCCACCAGGGGAGGCTTCCACTACTGACATGGCAAGTCATTGAACGCTCTCGGCAGTCTCGGCCCTACGATTACTAACAGCGTCGCAACGCAGGAACGAGGTGGTTGAGGCCATGCTGCGGCATCCAACATATGAGCCTGCCGAGGATCCCATGAGAGAGGAGATGGAGAGCCTGCTAGATGAAAATGACGACAAGATTGTGGTGACCCAGCTCAGAAGACATGAGCCCGATGAGACGCCCATGTCTCTAATCAGCCTCCAGTACCTACAGCGATATTTCTCCGAGGTGTGGCTCAATCCGGCAAAGGATCTTATTTCCGTCAAAGATATGCAACAAACCCGACGAATCTGGGTGACGGAACTGGCCAGGGACGCCTTCCTGTCCAATTATGGGATCATGCTTCAGGACATACCGTTGCTCGGTCCTGCCAGCTCCGAGGTGGCAGAGGAGGAGGAGGTCCAGAGGCTTCGGACAAGACCTCAGATGGCCGCCAGCCCCTCCCAAATCGCAACTCCATCAAGATCAAGCTCTAGGGACATGGGGTCTTCGCCAGCCCCGTCGCCCGCTACATCAACAGCCTCTCCCGAGACGGATGAGGCGGCTCAGCGACTACGGCTGCTAGCCCAATCCCTGGGCACCGACAAGTTGGAGGGCTCGAGGCGATCCAAAGTGTTGGCGTATTGGCCCAGGGAGCGCGGCGTCGACGTGAACGACTACGTGTCGAGCGTAGCAAGAGCAAACGAAGAACTCTTCAGAGACGCAAAGGAGCGGTTGCGAAGGATCGAGGCAAAACGCAAGGCTCGATCAGAAAAGTTTAGGCGGCCCGCATTCATGAGACAAGGTCTGGCCGACATCAATCCCATGTCACCGATGCGGCCTCATCCCATGCAAATCATGTCCAGCCAAGCGGCTCCAGATGCGACGCAGACCCAGGCGCCGGCGGTAACGATGAGCCAGCCTGTTTCCGGCCTTTTCGGAGATAGGAAGAAGGCGAAGAAGGGGAAGAGGAAGAGCGGATTTAGATGATTTTGGTTTTGATTTTGGTTTGATTTTTTTTTGGATGTTTTTTTTTTTGGTGTTTTCATTGATACCCGCTGCGAGAATATACTACCTATAACTGCGTAGATGTGCCTTTGTATTTTTTTTAGGGGGAAAAAAAAAAGGTCGAGAATTTAAAAAGAGAGAGATATATATATATATATATGAAAAAGTCATCCAAACCAAGTACTATTACCTTTGTAGCGCTCTATGAGGGTCGGTGAAGCTGTCCGTGAGGTACAACCAAGAGAGTTCACTGAATCAAATGCGCGCGGTCTCCAAGCGGTTACTTGCGGGGCCAACTCTCACTACAAAGGTCTCTCTTTAAGAGATACTAGCAATCAAA
The DNA here is from genome assembly GCA_020631695.1 of Trichoderma cornu-damae. Lineage (NCBI taxonomy): Eukaryota > Fungi > Ascomycota > Sordariomycetes > Hypocreales > Hypocreaceae > Trichoderma > Trichoderma cornu-damae. Next base: position 5,228,447 of record CM036089.1, read on the forward strand.
ATGGACCATCTACATCATCACCATCCCAGATGGAAATCAACAGCTTCATCTCTCCATATACGCCTGCCCGCTGCATCTCAAAGACCAGCTCAGATTAATTAAACTAAACTCTCATCTACTCTGAAATTTGAAGAAGAAGAAAAAAAAAAAAAAAGAAAAAAAAAGACATGTCTCACTGCCACGACGAGCATAATCACCACGGCCACGATCACGGCGAGCACGACCACTCGGACGACATCACGCCGGCGCTGCAGGCTTCGCTGTACGAGCAAATCCACTTTGATGAAATCACGACGCTCAACGAGGCGCGCAGAGACGCCGGCAAGGCTATTGTGAAGAAGACGTGGGCGGAAAGGCTGAGTGCCGAACCGGAGCTTCAGAGCGATGCCGATGAGCAGCTCCTCATGACGGTACCGTAAGACTCGACTTGTCCTTTTCTCTCTCTCTCTCTCTCTCTCTCTCTCTCTCTCTCTCTGTCATATATACTTGTACAGTCGCCTCAAAATTTCACCCACGTTTTTCCTCTGCTTCTTTTCTGCGTAAACGGTTGTCTGTTTCTCACTGCTCTGCCACAGGTTCACCGCGCAAGTCAAGCTCCACTCCATCCTCCTGCGCACATCAGCCTCCCTCTCGGCTCCCAAAACCCTCCACCTATTCATCAATCACGACAACCTCGACTTCGCCGCAGCCGAGGAGTCGACGCCAGTGCAAGTGCTGGAGCTCTCGCAAACGTCGGAGGTGCAGGAGATCCCCGTCAAGCGCTCTGCGTTTGGAAGCGTCCAGCGCCTGGTTCTCTTTTTCGTGGACAATTTTGGTGAGGGGGACGAGGACGCGACGAGGATAAGCTACCTGGGGTTCAAGGGCGAGTGGACGAGATTGGGAAAGGCGCCGACGAATATTCTCTACGAGGCGGCGGCACAGCCGGGGGACCACAAGGTCAAGGGAACGAGTGTGAATGAGATGGGGAGCGGGATTGGGGGGAGGGGGCCGGGCATTTGATGCGACTTGAGAGCGAGGAGAAGAAAAAAAAAAGATGACGATGAAGATGATGGTGATGAAGATGGTGACAATGATGGTGACAATGATGGTGACGATGATGATGACAATGATGATGACGATGATGATGACGATGATGACAATGATGATGATGAAGATGATGGCGATGAGGAAAAGGCCGCTCAACTGCCCTTTATGGGCCCCGACATGTGCTCTTCATTCGTGTCGCTTTAGCATGATTCTCAATGCACACACAATTTACAAAACAGCATCAAATTCCCTTTTTGAAGCCATTCAGAATCAAGTTGTTTACAGGGCCAAGGACAAGAGGGTATGTACGTACCCCGCCGCAAGGCTTGAGCCTCTCAGCGCCGCCGCCCCGCCCGCAGAATACCCGAGCGGCACATGGCCAGAACAAGCAACTCCAAAATTTCCCATTCTATCCAACCATCAAGGCGCAACTCTCACCAAAAAAAAAAAAAAAATACACAACATCAGGCCGCCCTCAATGCCTCCCAGGATACCCGTACGAGTGGCCCTCCCACGCCTCGCCGCAGCCAACCGTCCGCCTCTCTTCCTACCGCACATCCCCCGGCGAGGCGTCAAGTATGGCTGGTCGACAGCGCCGCCGCGATCCAAGCACAAGCGTTTCAATCAGCCGAATTCGGGGCTGCCCGCCCTGACGACGGGCCCCGCTGCTGCTCTCAAGCGGCGCGAGAACACGACGCCGCTGCGATCGGGTGTTCTCGCCATCAAGAAGGGCATGACGAGCATCTTCCAGGGCAAGACTCGAGTGGCGTGCACGGTGCTGCAGATGGATCAGGTGCAGGTCGTGGCGAACAAGACGAGGGAGCGGCACGGCTACTGGGCGGTGCAGGTAGGCCTCGGGTCCAGGCAGGGCCGCAACGTCACGAGCCCGATGCTGGGATACTATGAAGCCAAGGGCATCGCGCCCAAGGCCGAGCTGGCCGAGTTCAAAGTGCGCGGCGAGGAGGGGCTGCTGCCCGTGGGCGCCCAACTGCTGCCGGACTGGTTCCAGCTGGGACAGCACGTCGATGTGCGAGCCCGGTCAAGAGGCATGGGCTTTGCGGGCGGCATGAAGCGCCACGGGTTCGCCGGGCAAGAGGCGTCGCACGGAAACTCCAAGAACCACCGGACAATCGGCTCAACGGGGCCGTCGCAGGGCAGTGGAAGCCGGGTCCTCCCCGGAAAGAAGATGCCCGGCCGCATGGGCAACGAGTTCAGGACGGTACAGAACCTCAAGGTGCTCAAGGTGGACAACGAGCTGGGCGTTGTGCTCGTCGGCGGGCCCATCCCGGGGCCCAAGGGCCGCATCGTCCGGCTCCAGGACGCGAAGAAGAGGAAAGCCCCCGCGCTGCCCCACAGAGAAAAGGCGCGCGAGGATCTGGGCCAGAGGCAGCCCGATTTGCAGACCAAGCTGGAGCAGGCGAGGCTGAGGCACTTGGAGATGCAGGCCCAGCGGAGGGCGCACATGGCGGAGGTGTAAAGGGTGTAAGCGGGGGGGTACGACGACGACAACGACGACGGGGCACGCACTGTAAGATTATAAAATAGAAAAAGAGTGCCCGATTGGATGACGCGATGAAACAAGGGATGGAACCCTACCTAGTGTTTTGTAATGAATCAAAAGGGGGAGCGCAAGGAAAGAAAAGGAAGAGGAAGAAGAAGAAGAAAGCAGGCTTTTTGTATTTATAGGCGTACATCATATATATATCATGACAAACTGGTCCAAAGACTCCATCAATGGAACCCAGAAAATGAAAAAAAAAAAAAAAATCTACTTGTACAAGAGGCGGACGTCCTCTCCTCGAGCTCTCCTCCCCAACGCCCCATTGCTGCAGTTCTCGCGCCCCCATCCCATCCCCATCCTCATCCCATCCCCAGCCTTGATGCTGTTGATGCTGCTGCTGCTGCTGCTGTTGTTGTTGTTGTATTGTTGTTGCATTATTGTATATCGTAACAGTCCTCGAATACACATTCACCGGTTGTAAGCGCCCTGCTGCCTGAACCCCTTGGCCTGCGCCTCGTCCGCAAACAGCGGCAAACCATCGTCGCCGTCGTCATCGCCCAGCAGTCCGCGGAACGGATCCGCGCCATCCAGCAAATCCACCACCCGGCCGTCCTCCAGCGTCAAGCTCCACGCGGTCGTCTCGAACAGCGCCTTGCTGGACGGCCGGCGGCTCGCGAAGCGCATGACGCCGGCGGCCTTGGACCCGCGCACGGAGAAGCTGATGTCGATGCGGCCCTTCATCTGGTTCATCCCGCCGCTGATCCAGGGGATCTGGCGCTTGAAGTAGATCTCGTCGCCGAGCAGCTCGTAGGCCTTTGGCGACGTGCGCAGCGCGTACAGCGTCGACGAGATGATGGGCGACGACGCCTTTTGGTAGTTGAAGATGGCGACGGAGCAGGCGGCCACGACGACGACGAAGATGGGGAACGTGCGGCGCCAGCCGTGGGAGACTTGGCCAACGTCTGTCCATTTGTTAGCTGATTTGTCCGTGAGCTGCTCCATACCATCGAATAAACAAACAAACAAATAAACAAACAAACAAACAAACAAATAGATAAAAACTCACCGGGCAATTCGCGATCCGCCCGCCTCGACATCAGCGGCCCGTCGCCCTGCTTCGGCGCCGGCGTCATCCACCGCCTCTGCATCGCCGCGCCAGGATTCGCTCCGCTTCTGCCGCTGGCCCGCCGAGACGCCGCGGCCAACAGCCCCCGTCCAGCGACCCGCGATATCATCGTCACGGGATCTGGGATGTCTGGTGGTGGGTGGCTGGTGAGAGATTGAATATATACGATGTTTCAACAACAAAATAAAAAAAAAAAAAAAGGTCAGATCATTCTTTGGCGGCGTGAGGCTGAAGGAAATTTAGTGGGGGCGGGGACAAGTTTGCGCGGGTTTGATGTACGTACCTTTTGTTTTGCCTTGTGGCGTCATAAGGCTGAGGGACGGAAGCTCTTCCGCATAAGACGTTCACTGATTTTGTCTCGTTGTCAAAACTCCATTATCCCTGGGAACCTTGTTCTATCCAGCATCTCTTCTACTTGTTCGTCTTCGCCGCAAAAACCACTCCCTACACAGCATAAATGTCGTCCTCCCTTCGAGACACTCCCACCACCCGTCTAAGACGGGCTTTTCGCTACCCCAACGACTCCGACTCAGACTCCCCTGAAGCCATGGACGAACAAGGCACGATATATCCCTTCCTTCTTCTGCCACTCTTCCTCCTCCTCCTCCTCCTCCTCTCCGTCTTTCTTTGCCATCTGCTTTCAAAACTAGTCCAAGCTAACCAAAAAAAAAAAAAAAAAAAAAAAAAAAAAAAAAACCCACAAACTCCCTCCCAAAACAGAACAAGACCAACTCATCCAGACACTCACCACGCAAAACGCCTCTCAAAACGAAGCCCTCGCCCGAACCCTCCTCGCCCTTCCTCTCCTCTCAACACTCGCATACATCCGCCCGCTCTTCAACCCCGCCACCACCTCCTTCGCCATCTTCTGCACGACGTCTCTCCTAGCAACGGCCCTTCTGCTCCATCGCCTGCCGCCCACGGAGACGGGCATCGACATGATTGACACTTGGGCTAGCGGCGGGAAACGTCGTGGCGGCCATGCAGCTTCCAGACCACGGCTACGCAACCCTCTGGGAGGCGGTGCCGCTGCCCGTCCTGGCGTCCTTGGTCGCGGGCCCGTCGAGCTGCGATCCCCGTTGGAGAAGACGCTGCCATACTTAAACCTAGGTTTAGCCGTTGTGTTGATACTCATGGGGTTAGTCAGGAGAGACGAAAGAGGCGGAGGATTTGGCTGGGTTAGCATGGGCAATGTGCCTGGCCTCGTCTACTCCGTCGCCATCACAGCCAAGATTGTCATGGCTGGCGTAGACCCGGAGAGAGAGTTGACAAGCCTTAAGTACAGGTATAAAGGCGCTTGACAGGACGTTAATCTATGATATATGTTGGTTTTTTTTTTCTTAAAAAAAAAAGACAGAAAGAAAAGGATACTGACTGCATCCTTTACGGACGTCGCAATACCACAGGGGTAAAAAAAAAAATTAAAAAAAAGGACAATATCCTGCAAGAAAAGAAAGGGATACTGCATCAAAGAGACATCGTAATACCACGGGGGAAAAAAAAAAGAAAAAGTACAGTATCCTGCTTCTTTTTATTTATTGTTTTTATTATCAATAACCAAGTGTAGCAGCGGTGCCGCGCCCGGATTCGCGCCCTTCCAATATGAGAAGCCCACGTTGTCTACATGTCTATAGAATCATTAAAGCGTAAAATACCATGATTTCTCAAAATTCCGTCGACGCCTTTGGGCGGCCGATGGAAAGGGTCCATGAGAGGGCTGGCTTCAGGGGTATCAGACGACTTGTCCATCACGAGGGCAAGTCCATGCGACTTGACAGCGTCAACCAACGCCGGCACCATATCCTATTATTAGTTGGACACGGTTAGCTTCGAGTGCAAGCGTCCAAAGGGGCAGTGTAAACATATATATATATACATATATATATGGGGGGTGGATGCTTACCAGTAGCCGAGAATAGCATATCAAACCCATAAAGTTATTCGTCTGCGCGATCCGCACCGCCTCCTTAATCGACGTCGTCCGCCTTCCGCTAACTTGCACTGCCTTCTCATCGCGGCCCAAGTCGTTGCACAAAAACACTGGGAAATTGGGCTGCTTCCAGTTGAGAGCGGTGCAGAGTCGCGCGTTGTAGCTGCTAAACACCATGGAACGCACCACATGCGGCGAATGGGACTGCGCTCTCTGGGCCCTGGCGTGGTCGAAAACGATTGTGAGAATCGAATCGACAAAGACGTTGACGTCCAGAGCGGGGCCCAAGGCCAGCGTCTCCTCCTCCTCTGTGTTCGGATACAGTATCTGCAGATTGACGTGGATGCCCGGGGGGAGAATGGCCAGGGCTTCTTTCAGGGTTATGCCCGCAGTCGCCAGGGTGTGGTATATTTCAGCAATGTCTTCCGCCGTCTTCGACGCCAAGGCCGCAAGCTGAGCGCGGCTGGTGCCCTGAGACGTAATGGCATCGAACTGTGGGAATGACAGCCTGCAGACGGGGATATCGAGCCCGCCGCATGAAATCGTCCACTGCGGCCAGATGATGGGCACGCCATCGCTCGTGTACTGGACAAATACCCGGACGTAGTCACCAGAGAGGCTCGACCCGGTGACGACGGCGCTTGTCGGCTGGTTGAACTGGCTCGTCGCCTTCCAGTAAGTCTCAAAGTCCGTAATCTCGAGCGGCTGGCCCCTGAACGGCTTGATCACCTGTGTGTTGAACCCGATTTGGCCAATGGCTCGCAGCCGTGGGTCGAACAATGGCAAGACGGATTTTGAGCCGCCAGACTGGTTCAAGAACACAGATGGCAGCACCACCGTCTTCGCAATGGTCTTGGCGCCGTATGCTGGGAAAACGTCAAAGTCGAGCGAGAATGTCTCCAGGTTGTCAACTTGGAAAGAAACGATGCGGGTATCTTCTTGAAAGGGCAAAATGATGTTCTTGGGGATGAGATCCGAGACTTTGGAGGAAATCGTCAATCTGGCAGCGGGGTATTTGCCGTCCTGGAAGAAGATCAACGGTTGCTCGCCCGAGTCCTGGAAGCTGATTTGCACCACCGTCTTGGTATCAAGGAAATTGTGGCCGTACCGCCGAAGGGGGATTATCGGCGGCGGCAGCTCCAGGATCGGGATGGCATCGGGATCCAGCGACATGGGCAGCGGAGCATTGCTGCCGCCCATGATATCGACCGAGGGCTGGCCGCCCAGAGGGCTCGCTCGCGGACGCCTGTTGAACGGGGTAAGCAGCTGCATGCATTCCAGGTGGCCTTCCCACGCGGCATAGTACATGGCGGGGAGGTCCTTTTCGTCCCGTATTGTCGCGTCGACGCCGACCTTGAGCAGGGCTTGGAGGCACTCGACGTTGCCTTCGCTGGCAGCATGCAGCAATGGCGTCCATCCATACAGCTTGTCGATCTGATCGAGGTCAGCCCCATACTGCTTGAGGAGCAGCAGCAAATCCGAGGTCCGTCCATATCGCGCCACCAGGTGCTGGGGATACAACCCCTCGGCATCAGGAAGGATCCTCGCGCCATGCTGCAGCAATATTTCGACAATGGCGACCGAGCCGTGCTCGCAAGCGAGATTCAAAGGCACATGGTCAGAATCCGATACCGGGTCGATGCGAGCCGATCTGGCGAGAAGCCGCTCGACGCATTCAACATGTCCGTGTATGATGGCGTGTATCAGCGGCGTGAAGTTGTCGTGGTCAATAAGGTCGATGGTGCTTGGGTTGGCTTTTTGTTGTTTTCACGGGGAAAGGGGGGGAGAGAAAATGTCAGCTCGATATCGTCCTGCGAGAGGACTTGTCCAGGGTCCTCAACTCACCGTTTAACAAAACTTCCAGCATGTCCAGGCGACCGTGCAAGCTGGCATAGTGCAGCGGCACACGCCCGTAAACGTCCGTCCGATCCACAGCAACTTTGGCCCCAAGGCCCCATTCCAAGACGTGCTGTCTGCCGTAGATGGCAGCCTGATGGAGGCAGTTTCGTTCGTTGATATCATCGTATGAATGCAAGTCCACCGAACCCGTATCCAAAAGGACCTGCAGAGCGCTCTTGGGAGCCTCGTTTATCGCCGTCAAAAAGGTCCTTGTCAGCCGTTCGATCAAGGAAACGTCGCCGTCGCTAGCATGGATAGCCGACTGCATCTTTGCGAGAAGATCCCGTATCGATTCGAGGTTTCCGGTGATGACAGTATCCAACAGGAGCGTGTCAGCGTCTCCTTCATCGGTCCCCACGAAATGCTGGGTTGTAACAACATGCGCGGCAGTTGAGTCGAAGCTGACTTGAATTCCATCCGACCAGGCGCCAAGCTCTTGAAGGCTGGTGGTGGCCTGGTCTGACAACTCGCTGATGACCGTCGCATTGAAGAAAGGCTGGACCTCGACGGCGCGTGAGAGGTACAGCTCCTTTGTCTTTGACTTGGATGTCTTGTCCCATTTCTTCAGAATTTTCGAAAAGGCGGTGCCGTTGATCTCGACAAATTGTTGGAGCTTGTTCAGATCCGTGGCGAATTGTTGGAATCCCTCCTCGAGAGTGGTAAACTTGGAGGAGCGCCTTGAAATGCCTTGGCGTGATTGAATGACCTTTTTCTTATCGAGCAAAGTCTTGAGGCGTATTTTGAGCTATGACAAGCCTGGCGTCAACCTCTTTCGCACAACGAAGCTGTGGTCTGATGGGTCAGACCGAAAGGGGGCTCTTTTCGTCTGCTTACCTCGGCTTCCTTTTGCATGTAGAAGGCGTTCACCTTGTCCAGCTCCCTTTCCTGTTCAAGCGTCAGCAACCCCGCCGGAATATCCAACATGATGGGCTACATGCAATGGCTTACCAATTGGAAGAAGAAAGTTGCCTTGTTTGCCTGTAGAGCAGCCTGCGAGTCGGCAAGCGTGGCCAGGCGGTGGGCGTCATTTTGTGCAGCAAGGGTCGGAGTAGCTGAGAGCTTCTTGATGAGCTGTGAGGCAAAGCAAGTCAAGTGTTAGTCAATAGCGATGCAAGATACAGCAATCGATAGTGTACAAGGAAGTACGCCAAGTAGGCCAATGGTTGGGGGAGAGAACCAGAGGGTGCGGGCATGCAAGTACAAGGATGCCTAGAGCGGTTGACATTCCCCTCCATCAGCCTCCCATCACCTCGCATGTTCTCGGGCAGTAAATCGAACGCAAAAAGAGGGCAGAGTGTATAGAGACGTCGAAAAGAAGAAAGGGGGGGGAAGACGGGGGAGAGGGAAGGATAGGCAGCTGTCTACCATCGCGAAAATTAGGTAAAGACAGATGGATAGTTACCTTCTTCAAGGCCTTGTAGTTGACAAAACTGGCAGCATATTCGGGAACCTCCAACTGGCGCTTCTGAATCTGCTTGCCAAATTTCCTGCGGCACAAAAGTTATGTGAGCCTGGGCCTATTATTCGGGGGGGGGCAGGGGTTTGCGTCACGACGCAGCGCGCTCGTCTGACTTACATATTGCGACACAGAACCCGCGTGCGGACGGGAGTCGCAGGGGCAGAGGAGGTAAGGAAACAGAAAAGCCCAGGCCGGGCAGAACAAGGAAGGATATGTTGGCCGAAGGCAGAAAAGGCTACAATCTCACGCCTGCAAGCTTCCAAGAGGGCGGCAAGTTGGTGGTAAGATGTGGGCGGCGGCGCCTGTAAAAAAGACACTGCTGTGACATTTAGCTGCGTGTGCGAACAAGGCAACTTCTCGTCGACGACAGCCCATATCGACGGGAAAGGACGGATGTGACTGAAGGGAACGGCAGGGGTATAGTCCAGTGCAAGTCCCCAGACACTTGTCCGCGTGGGGGGAACGATTGACTGATGGACGTCGGCAGCTCGCTGACAGTCCAAACAGAGAGGCCCATCAGACAGCAGCTCCGGCGCGGCTCGTACCTTGAAGCCCTTGTCCCGCTGTGGCAGCAAGCGGAGGTCGGTCCTCTGCTTCCGGGATAGTTTGGGATGCAGGCTGAGGCCGAGAAGAGTAAGAAAGCCGGCAGGTAGCAAACCCGAAAGCGCACACAAAGCAGGTGTGGCGATGATGTAGCACCAGATGGATAGGCTGTTTGCTGTTTTGCTGTTTGCCAAGGGGGAAGCTTCTTACGTACAAAGAAGAGTCGCAGTGGGAATAGCCCTTGTTCTCTCGCCCCAGACGGAGATTTTTTTTTTTTTTTTTTTTTTTTTTCCTTTTTTTCCCCCCTCAGCCACAAGGACGCAGCAGTCAAGAGTTCAAGTAAGCCAGCCTACTAAATATAGGGCTGGTGAACCAGATCAGACGAGATCAGACGAGATCAGACGAGACCAGACCAGACCAGACCAGACCAGACCAGACCAGACGACAGGCAAGCAAGCAAGCAAAGGTGACGAGGCTCGGCTGACGGGACTGGCTGTGTGAGCGCCTGAATGTCTGTCCGTCCGTCTTGTTAGTCAGAATGTCTCGCCAGCAGGCTCCCTTTGCCCAACCCAATTAGAGAGAGGGGGGGGGGGGAGGAGAGGTTGGCAGAAGCGCGTGCTCGGTGAGGGCAGGCATGAGAATGACTGACTAGCTGGTCTTAGTCCCGAGGGCCTTCGTCTCGCCGCCCTGGCCTCGAACCCGGGTGGAAATGCCACCTCTCTCTCTCTCTCGCGCAAGTGTGGTGACCTTTGAAAGCGGGGGCGACTCATCAGAGCCGTCGACCGTCTAGATCATCGCGAAGCTAGTCGAAGAAAGAAAAAAAAAAGATCCCCGTGGTGGTTGTGCTTCCAACACCTTTTAGCACCCCGAACTGGTCGTTCTGCAGATTCGACCAGGGTTGCTCATGCGGCGTCGAGACTCAGAACTTTCTTTGCGGGACCGCGGAGCCGACTGTGCTTTCTCTGCACGCCGTGCCGACAATTAACCGAGTAGCAGCCACGCGGCCGTACAACAGTGCACCTTCCGCTAGCGCCCTAACATGTACGGGTTTCGCAGCCGGCCACCCGCGTCCAAAAGCACTCCCCCGAGGGCCCCTCCATTGGGCTGCACGTTCTGCCGGATCTGCTGCTAACATTCGTTCCCCGTTCACTGTGCCGGATCCAATCGCCGTCCAGCATTGCACCTCGTGCGTGAGCGATAGGTGCAGTTCGGTTTGAGCGCAGCTTCGTTGAGAGACAGCCCCCTTGCTTTGTTTGGCTTTTGAAGGCCTCGACTGGCAATGTGCCGTGCATGGTTTTACCTATGATTTAGTAGGTACCTGTAATACGAGCCACTACCTACCTACTACCTACCTGGCACCTTGGGTGGTGCTCCTTTAACTTGAGGCTTTTCAGGCTGGTACGAGCACTGTCCCTTACTAAAGCGCTACCAGGTATGTACATACCTTAAGTATTAAAGTAACCTTCATGGTACTACTAGGTATCTAACACCTTAGAATTAGGTATCTAGTAGGTACTACTATGTACTGGTGGTATAAGAAATCGATATCCCGCGCTGCATATGCCCGCCCATTGCACCCAAGTTTGCTCCGAGCAGCTCCAATATTCCGAGCAGGTTTTTTTTTCATTCATTACACTGGAGACAAAGCAGACTTTGTCAACGGGGCGAAAGAACCTAGTATAATCTGGTTCTTGTTGTACACTTCATTCACTACTAGGTACTACCTATTACCTAAATGCCTAGCAGGTACTTCTAGGTACGACGTTCAGGATTGCTTTTTTTTTTAACCCCATCATCAGCTGGCTTCTGCGTATAGTCGCCACAAATCAACAACGCCGAAAAAATAAAAAATAAATAAAAAATAAAAAAACAGCGCATAGATAGCCACGCCCATTGATTACTATAGGTAATTTTGCTCCCAATCCCATCTTTACCAGGTGCTCAGCCCTTCTTTCCGCTCGACTCCCCGTCTTTCACCGGATCGACCAGGCTATCAGCCATGGCTTCGGCGGCAGCTTGCTTTAGCCGTTCGGTATCGTCCAACTTGCCATCTTTTGGCTTCTCCTTGATCTCCCTCTCATCTTCACTGTCCCCCAGGCTAAAGGGGTCGTTATCGGAAATCGGATCCGGCTCTACACTAGAAAGAGGCTGCCATTTGCTTGCCTTGCCGCCTGGCGCTGCTGCCGGGGTTTCCCCCTTGGGAGAGAGTTTTGGCGAAGCATCATACATTCTGATCTCTTCAGGTTCATCCTTGAACCCCACTCTACGACCCTCTGGTCGCGGCGAAGTCGAGGGAGGTGGTTTGTAGACGCCAGTATTGGCCATCGGCCGGCTGCCATAAGCAGGAGCTAGAAGAAGGGGGGGGGGGGAGGAAAAAAAAGAACCCGTCAGCCTTGCTGAAATGCAATCATGGAGCAGCGCACTTACTACCGTCTGACGAAAATTTCATGCCCGCAAAATCATCGCTGAGAACTTGCGGATCTGCGTCATAGTCCGTGCTCCTGTTGCTAGGCCCGCCATGGCGATATTGAGGCCCATCTCTGCGCGCAGAGTCCTCGCTCTCGTCAAAATTCTCCTCAATCTTCTTCTTCAAAGTGCTGATCCAGCCGTTAACCTTGGTCTGGGTCTCGAGGAATCCCTGCCGAAGGTTTTCGCGGATGACGGGGAGGTCGTCGTCCAGAAAGTTGCGCTCTCGCTCCTCGTCATGGTGAGGCTGCGATCGTGTCCGTCCATCACCGCCGCGGTTGGAGGTGCGAGCTTCGTAGGCGCCAACATTGTTGTAGTGTTCCGCCAACTGGCGCGCGTACAGCTCATCAGCTTCGATCTGAGATCTCTGGGGCCTTGGCGGCTGCCGAGGAGGGACGTCTTGCGGCTCGTTCCTGGCAGCGTCGGGATCGGTCATTTCTGTTTCTCGAGTGTAAGTATCCGACTCTCGTAGGCTCTCCGGCTCTGCTTGCGCAGCGACGCACCGAGTAGAGCGTTGAAGGCGGGCTCCACGTGCCCTCCGCTTGCGCTGAGAACCGCTCTGATGACACCGTCATCGACCGTTGGAAACGCCTCCTTCAGAATGATCTGGTTCTTTTGCGCCTCGGTCATGGGGCGCGGGGGCTTCGGCGGAGGGGTTGGGCCCTCGGAGCCTTGTCTCGAGCCGAGCATTGGTGATACGGTGCCGTCTCCTATAACTCCGGAGTCCTGCCCTTCGTCATCTGACATGTCAAGCGGTTGCGCTGTGGTGGGCGATTCGGCGCCCGGATCCGTCACTCTGCTCTGCACAGTCGCACCGCCAGCATCAGCATCAGCATCAGCATCAGCGCCAAGCTCTCGCCACTAACAAGCGGCCATCTTTGGGAGGTGGATCATATATACCGTATCTGCTGGAGCCGACATTGCGTCTATCTGTTTCCTTCACGCGCACGCGCCGGGTGCTACCAAGGTTATCGATTCTCGTGATTTCGCTTGGAACTGGACTTCTCCAGGGTAATGATTTCGCTTCAGCCTCGGTCTCCCCGTTCGCGATTATGACGGAGGGGTTGGAGCTAGCCACGACGACTGATGACGTGCCCCACCGAAATAAAAGGAGCTCAGGTGTTTTTTTGAGAATCAGGTTCGTGCCCCAGCCACAGCGCCACACTGCCTAGTGCATCACCGTGTGGCTAGGTTAAATTTTCTCTCGGTGCTCTAGGGTAAGATACAAATGCCCGTGGAGAGGATCCCCAAGGCTGAGCGTTGACATTGATTCGGATATTTGGCCCTCGGAAAGGCCAGAAATGCGTTGTCGATTTGGGGTTGCGAGGGCGTCTTTAAATAATGCAAACTCCTCCTCCAGTCGGATCAGCATAGACGCGTAAGATGCTCAAGCTGAAACAAGCTTCAGACATCGCCAAACCTTACGCCCACAAGCCAGCTGCTTATTGTTTGGTTGTTTGGTGACTGCTTTTCCAAATGCACCCGTCATTGAAAACTTCACAATGGCCGACCTTGACCTCGACTCGTCCTTCATCCCAGCGCTACACAAGCCCCCATCCTTGCTTCCCATAGCAAAGCATCGCGAGAGCTTACTCTATGTCGTCGAGACGTTCCCAATCACCATTGTCATAGGCCAGACTGGGTCTGGCAAAAGCACGCAGATCCCCCAGTTCCTCGAACGTGCCGGATGGTGCTCAGATGGAAAGATCATTGGCGTGACTCAGGCGAGTATTTCTCTTTTCTTTTCTTTTCTTTCCTTCTTGAACAGAAAAAATTTTCCAAAAAAAAAAAAAAAAAAAACGCCGTATCCGGGAATCCCAACTAACGTTTACAACATTAGCCGCGCCGGGTGGCCGCTACCACGGTTGCTCTACGGGTGGCTGATGAGGTGGGATGCGAGATTGGCAAAGAAGTTGGATACTCCATCCGTTTTGAAGATGTCACCTCGTCCTCTACCCGCATCAAGTTCTTGACCGACGCTCTTCTCATCCGGGAGGCGCTGGCCGACCCCCTGTTGAGCCGGTATTCCGTCATCATGGTTGATGAAGCTCACGAGCGGTCCATCAGCACCGACATCTTACTTGGCTTGTTGAAGAAGATTCGCAAGAAGCGGCCCGAGCTCCGCATCATCGTCAGCAGCGCAACCCTCCAGGCTGAAGAATTTCTCAACTTCTTCGCAAAGGGCGCGGGGCAGGAGTCGCAAGAAGAAGGCAACGGACAGCCGCCGAGGGACATTGCGACCATTGTTAGTCTGGAGGGACGAACGTACCCGATTGATACCCTGTACCTCGAATCGCCGGCAGAAGACTATGTTGAAAAGGCCGTCGGCACTGTTTTTGACATCCACACACAGGAGGGCGAAGGGGATGTCTTGGTCTTCCTGACGGGCCGCGAGGAAATTGACAACGCAATCCAAGCCGTCGCCGAGAGAGCCGCCGGGTTAGATGGTCGGCACGGGGCTCTGCAGCCGCTGCCGCTGTATGCCGGACTTTCCACAGAGCAGCAAATGTACGTGTTCGACAAACCGCCAGAAGGAACGCGAAAGGTTGTCTTTTCAACAAATATCGCCGAGGCTTCCGTCACAATTGACGGCATAGTCCACGTTATAGACTGTGGCTTCGTCAAACTACGGGCCTACAATCCCAGGACGGGCATAGAGACGCTTACAACCACGCCCATCTCCAAAGCATCTGCCTCTCAACGGGCCGGCCGTGCTGGCCGCACAAAGGCCGGGAAATGCTACCGACTTTACACCGAAGATGCCTACCAGGCGCTGCCGGAAACGAATCCTCCGGAAATACAAAGATCGAACCTGGCATCGACTATCCTGCAGCTAAAGGCCCTTGGTATCGATAACGTGGTCAGGTTCGATTTCCTGTCCGCGCCGCCGTCGGAGCTCATGTCAAAGGCACTGGAGCTGCTCTACTCGCTGGGGGCCTTGGATGAATATGCAAAACTGACACAACCACTCGGGTCTCGCATGGCCGAGCTGGCGGTCGAGCCGATGATGGCGAAAACTCTTCTTTCAGCGCCGCAGTTCAATTGTCTAAGCGAAATGCTGACCATTGCCGCCATGACGAGCCTGGGCGGGAACGTGTGGTTCCATCACGATGGCGAACGCGGCAAGATGGAGTCCTGCCGGCGTAAGTTTGCTGCGGAGGAAGGCGACCATCTGACGCTGCTCAACGTCTACCAGACGTTCGTCACCAAGGGCAAGAAGGAGGCCAAATTTTGCCACGACCATAACCTCAACTACAAATCCATGACTCGGGCAATCAGCATCCGAGCCCAGCTCAAACGCTACCTCGAGCGGTTCAACATCAGCGCTGATGAAACGCCATCGTCCAATAGCCAACAACCATCGGCGGCGGCAGACCGCAGCAAGAAGGCGGAGAGTATTAGACGCTGCCTCACGTCAGGATACTTTGCCCACGCAGCACGCATGCAGCCAGATGGAACGTATCGAAACGTCGAAGGCGGCACGACCCTGCACGCACATCCTAATTCGCTCATGTTCAATCGCAAGGCTGACTGGGTCGTTTTCCACGAGATTATGGAAACGGGAGAGAAGACGTACATCCGCGACATTACAAAGATTGAGAAGAACTGGTTGGTTGAATATGCGCCAGAGTATTATAAACTTTCAAACTTCACGCCTCGAGCTTGATTAGTTGAAAGCGTATCTGTATTACGAGCGCTCGCGGCTCTTGTGCTGTACTCGTATAATGTAATGCTGTACGCGGCGCGCTATTCAGGCAAAACTTGTATGGCTATGCCAATCGGTTTGCAGTGCTCCGCAGCATCGAGAAAACTACTGCGTTCTTGGACTCAGCTTGCTGCCGTTGTTGCCGGCTGGCTTTGGGCGGGCTGCGTGGATCGTTCCGGATTGCCCCCTTTTGCATCAGCCGCCCAGACGGGAAAGATCGTTGCCAGTGCTGCGAAACAAACCCTTTGCTGTTAGGTCTTACTTGTACTACAAGCACTATTGTGTACGAGAATAAGGTATTAGTAGGGAGGGATAGCCGAAAGTGAATAGAGCCCAAGCCTTGACACTTTTGCTCCACGCTGCGGACCAGTGCTGGAGAAGTTGGTTTTCGTGTTCCTTGGAGTAACGCAAGTGAGCACCCATTTCTGACGACCACCTCTGCCTGCAACTAATCGTCTGTCTGATCGATTTGACTGCGGTGCGGTACTCGCTCGGTGTTTTTGCCCAGCGATTAGCAGTATTGTATAACATACTATGTACTCCGTATATAGTATGCTTTTCATTCCCCCCTTGCCGCGACAAAAGGCATGAGCTAGGATCCTAGACACGACCCCCCCCCGGGCGAGATGGCATCGTTGCTCAGAGGATACGGTACGGGCCATGTCATGCGCTTGGCAATTTTGGACTAAATACCTGGTAGAAATGATTTGAATGGGAGGGTACGAAGTGTGCCCGGGGCTCACAGGCGGAAAATCCCTCTTGGTGGAGAGTACCTATACCCTGGATATCAATTGGATAAACGTACCTATTTCCAGCGCCGCCAATATTGTTGGGTGTGGCAAACGCTTGGTTCGTCCGAAAGTGAGGTTGCCAAGGGAACCTTTGAGGTGGTTTTGTGTTGGACTGTGCGGAAGAGAAAAGTCGAGTATGGCCTCTGACATTTGTCATGAGCACAAATGAAGAATGCGGAGACTCAGATTCTTCAAGTTCCAAGAATTGACGAATCCCACGTCTTGCCAGGGTAAAAAAAAAAAAAAAAAAAAAGAACTTGGTGCTGGGCCTGTTTTTTTTTTTTTTTTTTTTTTTTTTTTTTTGAAAATTTTTCCTTGTTCCTCTTTCGACAAACATACTACGTATTAGTATATGCATGCATGTCATGACCCATTTCCTCCTGTTTCGTCTGAATTATTTTGGCGATTCACCGACTATAGCATTATGCAACAAGGGAGAGAGACATGGAGATGCAACACAAAGACAGACAGGGGTCCGTCATTGTCCCAGGCGCCGGATTCAGCATCCGAACATGTGGCCTGGTCTAATCTTACCACGGAGCACTCCGTGATTCCGCTTCTTTGTTCTCACCGGTACGCGGCGCTCCGAACTCCGCGGCATTGGCGCAAATTCCTGCCTCCAAGTCAGTTGAAGTTCTACCACTGTTACCGCTCGTAATAACCAAAACTCCGTCTTTGAGAGTCTCACCGGCTGGTCAGCGCTCGGGCCATGGTGGGTAGGGGGGGGGGGGGGGGGGGGGACGAATTGGTATCGGAAAGGCGACAGCCGCTCTCATCAGCCGGATCTTCATAATCACGTGCGGAGGAGCGCTTGTTGGACTTGAATCGGCAGTCTCGATAGCACCTACATCGCAAGTACATAAGATGGCATTTCACAAAACGACAAGATTGCGCTCGGCCAAGGGGCTAGACTGCAGCCATTCACGGTGGAGGCCTCGGGGGTGAAGATGGGAGGCAGCAAAAAAAAAAAAAAAAAAAAAAACAGGTGAGCGGCGTGTGCATGGCGGTGGATATACCTTTAATGAGGTTGATTGCGTGGCCGCTCCTATTGGGCAGGGACATTTTCCCTCAAGGCACATGGGCATGGGGTACCGGTACTTGTACCGCGACGGAGTGCTACTTGGATGGTCTCCTGATAGGTAGAACGCTACCTAGGTCGGTATTCTATACCCTGACTCACGAACTCGCTTCTCGAATGCGCCATTTCCTTTTCAACGCATGAGTTTGTGCTTCTTGTTCTTCTTGTTCTTCTTGTTCTTTTTATAATCTCATCGGAAATTTGAAAATGATTGTGCTTGTGGCCAAGGCGCCACCCGCTCAGCAAGCGGCTGCCCGGGAGGTACCTAAAGAGGGAGCCTCTCCAATGGAATGGAGACCACTGCTTCTGCTGTCCCTCCCACCAAAGTCCCATGTGGTAAGATACTAGGTACTCCGTAGCACTGCTACTAGTACTGTATCTAGTACGTGCTCCGTAGGGTAGTAGTGCTACTAGGTCCTCAAGGGAGCACAGGTTGGTAAGTACTACCAGGTACCTATAGATAGCTCTACCTACCTAGGTACTAATGTGACACGCCGGTGCGGGCAAGTTCTTTTCGGCCTATCCATCCATCGGCGCAGAAAGCCCAGTTTTCGAACGGAAGCTCTGCGCCGCTCAGGAAGAACTCGACTGGTGCGTGACGGCTCAAAGGCGTTCCTGGGCTAGCGTCAGGGGCAGCACTAAGGTACCTAAGCCCAAAACACAGTGCCAGGCACGGGGATCCGCTCTTTGCAGACGGGCGCATTTGTCACAGTGCGTATCAATAGCCCGCTTTGGCCCCCCCGGGGGGGGGGGGGGGGGGCCTCGGACTGTGCGGGGAGCTCCAGCGGGCCCGTGTACCTGCGTCAGGCCCCTGCTAGGCTTCTCTGTTGGGTTTTCCCTCTTATCGAACAAGCAACGGCTTCGACGGTTTGGAAATGATCAATAATACGGTACGGTACAGGTACATACCGCCACCTCGCCGTGCTACGGGGATGGCGATGGAGCCATTCCCTGCTCCCTCATAGGCGGGCAATACACTGGCGGCGGCCCGGCGCTAGCACTGCTTCTCAAATTAAACTCCCTACGACCCCGGGAGCTCGGCGCTGGAGCTCACTGACAAGCGCCTGTAATCTGCAGTGCCTGCGACTCGGCCCCTGGGCCATCGCCGGACCCTGCGCTGTCTCATTCGCTCCAACAAGGGGGGGGGGGGGGGGGGGAATTGCCTGTTGCGATCCCCTGTACTATAGGTATTGTAATCGCTGGCCCTCGCTGGCGCGCTCCCTGCACGGGTACTCTGGACGAGCGCCGTTGCGGGCAAAGGCTGCCAAGTGCGCAGTACATGTACATTTGCTGTCCCGCCGGGTCGATGGGCCTTGTCGCCGTCCTAACCCGCTTTTGTCTCCCTCTCCCTCTCCTTTGGCGTCTTCTCGCGCTCTTCCTCTTCTTTTCCTCCTCTTCCCATCGCCAGTTTTTTTCCTCTGTCGACCACTGCGATCTATCGTGCAAACCGCCTGCCAGCGGGCCTGTCGCTCTTTTGTTTTTTTGGTCTTGCTTGTCAAGCTCTCAGTCATTCCTTTTTTTGTTTTTGCGTGCTGCTTCCGCGAGTCAGCAACAACAGTCGTTCCTTGTTTTTTTGCACGCCCGACTGGCACTGCGTTTTTTTTCTCTTCATCTTTCTTCTCATTATTAAGCCGCTTTGTTTTTTGGAGGGGGTTTCTTGCTTCTTCCTGGACGAACGTTGATCGACACCCATTTGGCCACACTCTCTCGTTTGCGGGTTTCCCACTGGAAGAGGTACCAATCGGTATAGAACTAGACACACAACAGCAACATCCGCATATTTAATGGCGATCGGCACACTACTTGGACTCTAATCAGCAACGTCACCCGTGATAGTTCTTTATTTTCTTCTGCCGTATTTCTTTCACCCACCTCCGTCTTAAACAAAGTCTTGATCCTTCAATAGGAGGAAGTGAGAAAGATGAGCTTAGTACGAGCTCGAGGGCTGAATCCCGCCGCCGCCGGGTTGATTGCGCGCAACGGAGAGGGTTATAGGATGGGGCCGCGGATCAACTGGCGTCGCAGCCTTGATTCCATTGGATCTCTGCTGCGCAGAGACGATTGTGTTTCTACAGTCGCCTCCAACACTTGCGAGAAGCCAATCGGAGCCTCTGATTCGACGCTTGCCATCGTCCTGGGAATTGTGTAAGTTCATCTCTTCTCCCTTGACAACAGAGAAGGGGGGAAGAGAGAGTGCTGGTCAGGATGGTCATGCTAATCGAAAGCAGAATTCCTGTTTCTGTGGCTGTAGTTGTCCTGTTTTTCCTCCACCGCAGGAATATGCGCCGAGACAAGCTGGAGGAGCTCAACGACCCGACCAAAAACCTTGATTTCGGCATGGGAGATGGTCCTTCCAAGAAGCGAAAGAGTCTGATGTTTGGAGGAGGGGAAAAAGGCTTGCACAAGGGCGGACTTTCCATGGACATGAACCTATCGTCGCCGTATCTTCTTCCTCCGGGCAACCAAGGATCGCGCGAAACTATTCACTCGTATGCTCGAACCCTCCAAACCGAAAATGACCCCTATAGGACCGTCAACCAATATGCCAATAGTGATGTTGGCTCGATTCGATCCTTCAACCCGACCGACAACCCTTCTGGGACACGCCCTCCAAAGTCTAGCGGCCTAGCGATGCCCCCCACGACACGATCTCCCGCGCCGCCCCGAACTCCTTCGCCGAATGAGAAAGCCGACCCTTTTGCTACTCCCACCGCTCCCAAGCCCACGCACCAGCCCCCTCCCAGTGCCGCCGAGGTCCATGATGCCATGCTCCCGGTCCAGCCAATCGTCCCTGCAATCGAAACGGTCCCTGCAATCGACGTCTTCAATGCGGACGAATTTGAAGTGCCTGATATCCCGGCTCCCGCCCCGGCTGCGTTGAACATTCGCCAAGACGGTGCTCGAAGCCCTTCCCAAAAGGAGCAGCCCAGCCCGTCTCGCCCATCTGATTCCACCGATAACGGCCGTTCCAACCCTGCTGATCGAAACGTTCCTCAGATTCTCTCCCCCGGACAAGCCCCCGGTGAAGATTCTCCATCACAGGAAGAAGCTCGCGGCCGACCTCTGTCAAGACCGCCTGCCCCCCGAGCTCCCCAGCAGGGCGGCGGCCTCGGTGTCCCGCAGAGCAATGGCAACAAGCGACTCTCCGTGGGCTTCCGACCACTGCCTCCCAGTGAAGCGATGGAATCCGATGACCCCGAAGTCCGCGCCAATCGCATTCGATCCTTCTACAAGGAGTACTTTGATGATTCTAACGAAGCGCCCCCTCCCTTGCCTACCCAGCCGTCACAGCAGCAGCAGCAGCAACAGCAACAGCAACAGCAGCAGCAGCAGCAGCCCAAGCAGCAGAAGCAAGACGGGCCTGCCTACTACGAGGACTACGACCAGGGCTATCTGGAAGCCGCTGCCTACTATGATGCCGACACCAACGCGTTCGTTATGCCATATGCTCAACCTGTTACCCGCCGTGCCATGACGCCGCCCCCGAGCGGACGCCAAGGCGGTCCGATGGGCGGTCCACGCGGCCCCGGCCCGCGCGGTCCTGGTTTCCGTGGACCTAATGGAAATGGGAATGGAGGAAACTTTTCTCCAGGCCCTGGACGACCTCGCGCGGGATCGGCTTTCGGCCCCAGGCCCGACTCGTCTGCATCTGGCAGATGGGCTCGCCAAGACCAACAGCCAAAGAAGAACCTGCCTCCCCCAGCTCCTCTGAATACGCTCCCGACACCAGCTAAGCTGGCTGACGACTCATTCGCCATCTTTAATGCCGCAGATTTTGCCCCCCCGACCAGCATCAGGGAAAACGTCGCCGGTCGAAGCCAAAGTCCCTTTGGCGAGAGACGTGCCTTCCTACAGCCACCGTCTGCATCCCCGCTGGTGACTGCCTTTGACGAACTAGCGGCTCTACCAAGCCCGTAAGTAGTGCTGTTACTGCATGGTGAATCAGCAGGTTTTGTGCTAACCGAACCGTTTCCCTTAGGCATCTGCTCCGAAAATCAGGCACCTTCACCGCCCTAGATTTCGCCCCTCCCAAGAAGTTCAGAGACCCTGAAGTAGCCAGCGACGCAGGCAGCATCAGGAGCAACAAGAGCGGCATCTCCCAGACGCAGCTCAACGCTATACGGAACGGCGCAGGCCGAGTCAGCCGTCTTCCGGGCGACACGGTGTTCACGACGGCTGCCATGGACGACCAGCTGAAGCCTTCATGGACCCTGCGACCTTGATACGGGAGCAGAGCAGGCTGAGCTGCCTACCCACCCACCCACCTACCTCGGGTGGCGGCATTTCTTTAGTATCAGCGTCGTCATTTCTTGCTTTACGGCATTTGCATGATGTTGCCAACAGATAGCGGCATCAAAGCGCTTCTCCAAAGGGGGTTTGTTTATTTTTTGTTCGCTTCCACAGGAGTAATTAGGGATTACGACGGGCTCTTTTTCTTTTTCGAATTTTTCTTCGGGGCTTTTTCTTTTTGCGATGTTTGCATATAGATGGACTGGAACCTACCCAACAACACATGAATTACATCTCAGGTGACGACTTCGTGCCTCTTCAATGGCATCTGAAGGAAAACTGTACATAGGCAATATAGGTCAATCAGATGCACTCACCCTTTTTTTTTTTACTATTCGTTTATTTTTTTTCTTCTCTTGCGTGTTATTTCTGTCTTAATTGCTGTGTCTGCTTGTGGAGCACTTATGTTTTGTGTTTTTTTGTGTTTTTACTATAAATTCATATTTATTTATGACGGTACCTGAGTAGTGTGTCGGTGGAGAGGTACCTACTCTCTCTCTCTCTCTCTCTATATATATATATATATATAAATGGAGGTGGCGTGCTTTGTAGGATATCTTGGGTACAGCTGGGGGGGGGTACCTGTCGATGTGATTTTGTTTGTGATGGGACTCTTTTTCTCTTTTCTCTCTCTCTCTCTCTCTCTCTCTCTCTCTTCTTTTTTTTCCCCCTCAACTTTTATTTATTGCATAGAATGTTATATGTCCATGAAGTGAAGTCGGTATCACGTGCCAGTTCTGTTGGACCAAAGAAGTCTGATGGCTTGTTTGGTGCTGAGGAAGGTACAATGGGCACAGTGTGTGGGAACTATAAATTGGGGTCTTTGTGAAGTAGATAACTTGGAATAATCAAGCATCCTTATCACACCTTTCTCAGTGCTCAATGGCGGTTTTTATTATGGAGCTCCGGGTGTGCAGGTGCCTGGAGGTGACTTGTGGAGGGCCCCTGAGAATGAAGGTACGTAATACAGTACAGGTACTACAGGTACCTCAAGGCAGGTATAGTGCTATAAGTACCTACACCTACCAGTAGATTGGCAATAGTACCTGTGATCAGCAATAGGCTAAGGCACTAGGTAGTACTGCTACACCAAGGTGCTCTTTTCGCCTATAGAAATTGGAACCTGAATTAATTTCCTTTGGTCAGCTGGCCTCGGCAGAGAGAGAGAGAGAGACACACACACACACATGGCTTTTGCTTTTTTTTTTTCTTATCCAAGGGAGGCTAACAATAACATGTGGCTAGGGCTAATTATATATAGTACCTACTAAGGAAGTACTACTAAGGTAGTAGTAGTAGTAGTATAGGTAAGCTCTCCACGGATCACCCATCCCTGGGTGGGGAATCGTGGCAGTGGCAGTGTGAAGTTGTAAAAGTGAGACGGGCAGTGCAAATTCTCGTTTTTTCTCGATTTTGAATTTTGAATCTTTGAATCTTTGAATCTTTGAATCTTTGAATTTTGAATTTTGATTTTGATTTTGATTTTGATTTTGATTTTTTTTGTTTACTAGGCGCGAAAGTGGTTTGGCGTCGGACGCTTGGCAGACATGATAGGTGAGGGTTTTTGCAGCCCGGGTGACAAAGTTTTGGTTGATATGCAGATGATACCTGGTATGTACCCAAGGTATCTAGTAGGTTGGTATAGGTACTATCGGTCGTTGGAAGAAAGGTGCCAACATGTAGGTACTAGGTATTTAGGTAGTAGTACCTCAATAGGTAGTAGCTCATGCGTTGTGAGTGATTGAATAGTACCTACTAGAAAGTACTCGGTACCTTAGTATTGGTATCTACCAGGTACCTACCGGTGACTGTAAGCCATATTTGTGTGTGAGATATCCAAGCACCACTACCAAGTACCTAGTACCGCTAGATGCCTGCTAATTATAGGTACCTGATAGGTACCTACCTGCTACCTTAGGTGCTCACTACTAGCGGCATGTATGAACAACATCATCACATGTGAGTGCTCTGTGCTTTGCTGCTCCGTCACACTAAAACAGACAGGGCTCCGGCCATGGGAGCTGCTCCGAGGATTCTCTTTGTGTCCAGGTAGAGAGACGTGCACGCGTACAGAGTATGTTGCGCAGGATGGATTCCCTGATGCGCACCCAATAGGGTGCCTACTATTAGTACCAGAGGTAATGCTACTATAGGTACCTAGGTAGTACCTAGGCATAGGAACAGGTACTCTGTACATTATCTTAACCTGAGTTGGTACCACAAGGTACCTTTTGTAAGTACATGTACGGACGCGTTCCCGATGCTCGAAACTTTGTACTGCAACTTGCTCCGAGATGAAATTACACACACACACACACACATGAAAAAAAAAAAAAAATTGCGGGCGAATCGGCCGGAAGAGGAAACGTGGGAAGCCCAGCGGCGGCGCGCCTCCTTTTTTTTTTTTTTTTTTTTTTTTTTTTTTTTTTGGCTCTCACAGGCACGGCCAAAACTAACCTCAGTTTGTGTGAGTGGTTGAGCTCACCTCGCTGTAGCCGGAATGGCTTGAACTCGCAACGGGGCGACTTGGGCGAAATAGGTAGTTTGTTCACCCAACCGCCAAAGCAAGAGCCCCAAAAAAAAAAAAAAAAAAAAAAAAAAAAAAAACTATCAGGGTCAAAAGCTGTCAGCGGTGGTCGGCCGGGAGCGGAGCTGCCTGTACACACCTTAAGGTACAACCCAAGATAGAACGTACCTTCTAAGGTATAGTGCATTCTACAAGGTACTGTACATACAAGCATGGTCCCCCCCCCCCCCCCCCCTTTTTATGAGAACGAACGAAAAAGGATACGGAATGCCCAGCCACACAGCTGGCCTGAGACCCCCCCCCCCCCCCTTTTTTTTTTTTTCTTTCCCTTTTTTACATAATAATCATAATCATAATAATTAATTATTCCTTCTTCTTTGTTTGGGAGACCGACTGGCTTCAACTGGGAATAAGCGTTTTCGGAAAACGCAAAAAACAGCTTCCATGTCACAAAGGACCAATTTGTCCAAAAGAGGAGGGGGGGGGGAGGGAGGGAGGCATCCAGTCAGTTCAGTTCAGTTTAGTAGGTATAGTACCTTTGGGTGGCTACACAATACAGTGGCTGTAGTGCAGGGCGCACGTGGCGGTGCGAGATAGCCTGCGCGGAGCCGCACAGTCATTTCCACAGTGCGCTCCCCCCCCCCCCCAACTTATCGTTCCGTCCTTTCTTTTCCTTTCTTTCTTAGGTTCTTTTTTTTTTTTTTGGGCGGGTTTGCGTCAGAACTTTATAGCTCTTCTCGGCGTTTCCCTCGTATCGTATCGTAAGCTCTTCTTCTTCTCTTGGCCCTCCTTCCGGGCCTCCTTTGGCGCTCACGCAACTCCGCCCAAGAAACGAAAATTTTCTTCTTCTTCTTCTTCTTCTCTTGTTCCCTTTTTTTCTCTCTTCTTGACCTCATCGGAGAGCTGCTTTATGTGCCTTCTCTCCGCCGAGTTCTAAGCAATTGATCAGTGCCGGGGCTGATCGCAAAAGAAAAAAGTTTCTTTCTTCTCTCTCGTGCTTCTTCATTTCTTGTTCCCTCCTCGATCCCCCCTTGACGACTGTTCCCTGTCTGTTCGGTTTTTTTTTCCCGCTTCCCAAGACTCATTCCTAAGCGTCCCGAGTCTCGATTTTTCTTTCGGGCTTCTCTTTTTGCCGGTTCCGCCTCCTCTTTTTTTTTTTTTTGCAACGCACACAAACTGCAAATCTCGTACACTCGCATCTCCTCCCCCCCCCAACTGTCCACATCCTCGCAGCTGCTTTGCGTCCATTTGCTGTGGTTCTTGTACGAGCTGGTCGAACTGGCCAAGGCCAAGGCCAACCAACTGTGCATACCATAATAATACCGTCAAAAAGGTTCGTGACCCTGTTGCCGAACCCAAACGCTGCGCTTGGACGCCCTTTTTTTTTTTTTTTTTTTTTTTTTTTTTTTGGATTATTATTATGATTTTTTTCATTGACAGGCGCCTCTTCTTCTTTGACACAGGCTTCTTCTCTCCTGTTCCTCCTTGGCATTAATTGATTCATTCTCGCGCTCGCTTTTTTTTTTTTTTTCCATATTTTTTTTCAGGGGAGGGATTGTCTTGGGAGCGCTTTTGTCTGATCGAGGTACGTTTGCGGATCTCGTCCATTGTCTTGCCTTTCGCCTCCCTTTTTCGAGCTGATTCGCGCTCGATCCATCCTTGTGTATCTCTCATTTTCTCTGTCGTGCTTCCCGACGGCGATCGGATTCTCGTCCAACTTGTGCGTTGCGCCTGCGTTCGGCCTGCTGCTGTTGCATGGAATCTCCTGTCCGCTTAATCGGCGCCGAACGTCAGCGTCAGCCGTTCGAGACAATGTTCGCCATGCATCTTCTCCTGGGCGCCGAGCTCCCCCCCCCCCCCCTCCGTTCTTTTCCCCCTTCCCCTTGAGCCACCAAGCGCCTCTTCTACCTCATGCTGACACGGCGCCCAATCATAGTCGACCCAAAAGTTTCCGGCCATCCTCGACGGCGCCGTCACCATGTCTAGCAACACAACTGGCCCGGCTCCGGCCTCGTCTCCCGTGACGGCCGACGCAGGACCGCCTTCCTCTTCCTCTCCTCCACCGGAAATGTCGACATCATCTCCTCAAACTTCAGATCAGCCGCCGCCGCCATCGACTACGCCATCGCCTCCGCCGGCATCTTCCTCGACGGAGCCGCCTGCACCTCCGTCGTCGACTACGCCTCCTCCTCCTCCGCCTTCTTCAAGCACGGCTGAGCCTCCGCCGACTACGCAGCCACCATCTTCAGCCTCGCCGAGCCCATCGTCGACGCCGCCGCCATCGTCGTCGTCGTCATCGTCGTCATCGTCGTCGTCGCCGTCGTCGTCGCCGTCGCCGTCGCCGTCGTCCCGGAGCTCCACCACAGCAACTCCGGAGCCCACAACCAGCAGCCCCGTGCCTACAACGGCACCACCGCCAACCACTTCCTCTAGTCCATCGTCGACAACTGATAGCACCACCGTCTCCGTCACCGGGAGCGATTTCGTAACCAGCGTGGTTGTTGTGACACAGACTCGGACGCCTACCAATTCTCTGCCAAGCAGCACGTCTGCCACGTCTACGGTTACGGCTACCCCGAACGGCATTGCTGGCAAGAACACCAGCAACGGTCTTGACCAAAAGGCCAAGGTGGCCATTGGCGTTGTCGTCCCCATCGTCGCCATAGCCATCTTGGCTGTTATTGGGCTTTTCCTGTGGAAGAAGCGCCGTGCGCGCCGGGCGGCAGAGGCGGAGCGACGGAAAGAGGTCGAGGACTACGCTTACAACCCCAATGCTGACCCCACCATTCCAAACGTTGGCATGGCTGGCGGAGATTCGTATGAAATGAGAGAGGAGGGATCCGTCGGCTATCGCGGCTGGGGATCAACCGCCCTCGCCGGCTCAACAGGCCGAAAGGCCTCGACGACGATTTCTGGCGCCACCAACAACGGATACTCTGACGTGACGCCTCCCCGTGGCAACATGTCCGAAGCGGCGTTGATCGACAACCCCGAGGGAGAAATTCTCGGCGCCATGGGGCCGTCGGCGGCAAACAATCGCGGCGGCGACGTTCGACGAGGCGCCTCCAACGCATCTTCGTCATACAGCGCAACCGGGCGATCGGATGGCTCCGATACGGGCGTGGGCATGGCGTACGGCGGCGGCGGCTACTACGATCAATATGGCCAGAGTCCGTACGACACTGGCTTCGGCAGCCCCGGCGCCGAGATGCCTGCTGCGCCCGTCATCCGCGACAATCCCGCACGGCGCAGCACGCGTGTCGAAAGCCCTGCTCACTTCCCTCAACAGAGCGCTGGCATTTCGCAAAACTTTTAGTTGCCGCCGTCGTCTGCCAAGACTTGGACGCCCCCCCCTTTTTTTTTTTTTTTTTTTTTTTTTTTTTTTTTTGTGTCAACGCTCATTGCGCTCGAAGGAGAGAGATATACCCCGTTGAGCCACCTTTCTTGGCCCGTTTCAAGGGGTTGAGGGGACGCTCAAGGCACATGAGAGGCGGTTTTTTTTTTTAGGATATTTTGCCATCATTTTGTTTAATATTGGTCTGCATACGATGAAATTTTTGGCTCTCCTTTTCCACACTTGCACCGTCTATCCTCGCTTCTTTCGCTCTCTCGTTTATTTACGGCGCGGCACGGCATGATACATTTACGTATTCTCTACGTTGGCCACTGGCAATTGTTCTCCCCCCTTCCCCGGTTTTTTTTTTCCTTTATTAATGGGCAAGAGTGAAGGCTTAATCTGGGAATGAAGAATAAGAAGAAGAGTAATGAGAATAAGGGAGAAGGAAAAAGGAGGGACTCGCACTATTCGGGTTGCTTGCTTGGTCAAGAGGAGGCAAATATAGGAGGAGGCGGTTATTATTACCCTGGGACTGATGTTTGATGCAGTGATTCCGACTCGGCATTGCTGGCTGTCGTCAAGCATGTGTTGTCCGTGACGAACAAAACCAAAACCAAAATCAAAACCAAAAAAAGGAGACGCAACTTGTACATACACAATACCATATGCATCTGCATCTGCATCTGCATCTGCGGGCCGTAGCGAGTCGGTTTACTGCTTGCTGGGTTCGGTTGGCTTGCTTTTCTAGTCTGCCATTGTCATTTTAATAATGCCCTTTGTCCAAATAAACAACCCCCCCCCCCCCCCTCGTACGTATTTATTTATTTATTTATTCAATCAATTGGGTCTACAACGCTCCTTGATGCTCTCCGGATCGGACCCTTTTTTTTCTTTTTTCTTTTTTCTTTTCTTTTCTCTTAAATTATATATATATATATATAGTTCTGCTTGTGCTGGTTTCTGTCATCGTATATCTATCTATTAGACACTTTACTTTTCCGCTCATTCTTTGTCTTTTCTGCTTGTCTTGTTTTGGAAAATGTCTTCAAGTTTTTAGACAGATTTGCATTGATTGCATTGATTGCATTGATTGCATGGTTTAATACTACGTAATACATGTTTATCAAGGGAATGTTGCAACGGTTGTACTGGAGCGCGCGTGTGCTTTTGCATTGCGGTACTTGTTCTGCTTGGATGCCTTGCCTTTTTTTTTTTCCTTTTTTTTTTTTCCTTTTCCTTTTCCTTTTTCCTTTTCTTCTTCTTCTTCTTCTTCTTCTTCTTTCTTTCTTCCGATATGGACAGTTCAATGGATATTTGGAATGAGAATCTGTGTCTTACGCTGTGCTTAGCCTTGGACATTCCGCCCTTCCCGCTACCCATCCCATATACACGGGCATCAAAAGTTTCTTGATACCACTGCTCTCGCCTTTTTTTTTACTATGCGGTTTCGGATGATTGCGATCCCCTTTCTGGCTGTCTACGGGCTAATCGTCAGCTCTGATTAGTATCTTCCCCGGCAGCAAAGTCATTTTCATGGTTTCTTAATTTTTTTTTCTCCCCTACTTTGGTTCCCTCTTTTTTTTCTTTCGTTGGTTTTTTTTTTCTTGGGTTTTTTTTTCTCTCTCTCTCTTTTGATACACACCCCCCTTGGTCACGCCTTCAGCCAAGCGGACGCAGCGCCTCGCTCTCCCATCCCCTGACTCAACTCCATGCGGTCCCACCAAAAGCGGCATTGCTCTAGCTCCCTCTCTGTGAGGGTCCTCGCCTTGACCGGTGTGCCTTGGTTTCTCCCTCCCGCGGCCTCGTCATTGCCGTCTCCGAAGACGACGAGCTCACCGATTCCGGCTCCGGAGAAAGTGGTGGCGGAGCTGTCGTCTCCGAGGGGACTTCGAAACGGGGGCCACGCTTCGCCTCGGTCATCCTGGTCGAGCGTACCAGAAGGGGACGCGCAGAAGCAAGTCCAGCGGTGGTTCATTTCCTTGGCGACGGCGATGAGGCCCGGAGCCGACCCGAGGACGTTTAGATCGTGTGTTACGGCGGGGGGCTGATCGCCGTGAGACGCCGCCTTGAACGGGGAGGACAGCGCCGCGTACTCGTAGAGATATACGCGAGCCCCGGCTCTGGAGAGCGTGTGTGCGGTGTGGAGGACGGGGCAGATGTACGCGTAATGGCCGTAGGCCTCATGAATGCGCCGGAACTGCGCTCCGTAGGGGCGCTTCTGAGGACCGCCTATGCCGGGGGGCTGGCGATAGGGGGAGTCGGGGTGAATGAGGGGATCTGGATAGAGCAGCTCCAGGGCGTCGAGGTCGTCTGCCGAAAAGGAGGGGATGAGCCTTTGAAAAAAGGAGCGGAATTCGGCGCTGGTGGAGGCATGTTGGGGAGCAAACGTGGTGCCCTCGTGGGAGCAGAACCCGGTAATGACGGACAAGTCTTTTGCGCGGCCCGAGGCAACGAGCTCCCGCCACAGGTTCAGGGGCAGGTCGGGTATGGCGCCCCCGGGGCCATCGACGACGGGCTGAAAGGGCCAGGTCACAGCTGTGTGGTGCATGGCGTATACGGTGAAGGAAGCATGGACGAGCAAGTCGGCCGGGAGGGCGTCCAGGGGCCTGTCGTTGGCGTACATGCTGCACTCGTTTAGCTGGCCGACGTTGCGGGGATGCGAGGGGGAGAGCACGGAGCGCGCGGTTGGAGAGCCGGACTCGAGGATGGCCTTGCGGAAGGGCAGAGGGGAAGGGTTGAGGATGTGGTGGCCGACCTGGAAGCACGAGTCAGTATGCTGCCGTCTCATGACCGATCCTCTCGCCCACCACAAGGCACGCAAACACGCCCATGTGCTCTCGCCTGCAGACACGACATGCCATGGCACGTGCGGAAACTCACAGAGTGCGCCCCGGCACTCACGCCCAAGAGAGTGATGTCGTCGGCGTCGCCCCCAAACTCGCCGATCCACTCCCTCACCCACTCGATCGCCACCCTCTGGTCCTTCAGCCCCAGGTTCAACTCCTGCGTCTCCGGAGCGCCGGCCAAGAAGCCCAGGGCGCCCAGGCGGTACGAGATGCTCACAGCCAGCACGTCGCTCCTGGCCCACGCCACAAACGACGCCAGGTCTCTCTCGAGCGGGAAGCCGAAATTGAAGGCCCCGCCATGGACATAGACGACCACGGGCAGGGCTCTTGCGGCGTCGGCGTCGGCGTCGGCGTCGGCCGCGGGCGTGGGCGCGTACAACGACGCCGACGCCGACGAAGAGGGCCGGAAGATGTTTAGGGTCAGCGGATTCTCCGCCGTCGCGTGCGGCGCCATCGGGAAGGGCTGCGAAGGCGCCGGCCGGGAGGCTTCGACAACGCCCGGAGCCTCTGCCGGCGGCGCGGCCACGGCGGCGCGGAAGCGCTGGGCGCTGGCAAAGGGGATGCCGTGGAAGATGTCCAGCGCCTTGGGGTATTTGTCCGAGGCGGGCTGGAAGGCGCCCACGATGGTGAAGCCGTTGACGGCGACAGTTGGCGCGGAAGCCATGGGTGACGCTCTCTCGAGTCGCGAGTCAGAACAGAAGTCAAAGAGTCAAGAGTCAGGAAGGCTTTATGACGTCCTCTTGGCGCTGCAATCAATGGGTCGATAGAAGGGAGGAGAAGACCGGAGACGTGCAACGATGGAAATTGTGAAAAAAAAAAAAATATTATTGTTTTAATTTAAAAAAAAAAATCAGAGAGAGAGAGAGAGAGAAAGAAGATGAAAAATGATGATGCAAAAGGATGCCAAGGATGAGATGGGATGAATACAGGCAAGGCGCCTTCCGTCTCCAATTGGCCATTTTTTTTTTAATTTTAAATCTTTTCTTTAGCCAAAACTTAAAAGTTCTGCAATGACAGCTGCCAACAAAACACAAGCTTAAAATGCTGCTTAATAACAAGCCCGGCAGCAATGACTAAATACTAGATTAGTTTAAGCCTCTCCTCCAAAAAGCTCTTTTTGAAAGCGAGACACAGAAGAGAAAAGAGAAACAACAACGAAGAGTGGAGAATATAAACAGTTTGAAATTAAAATAAAAAGAAAAAGAAAATTTGAAAAAAAAAAATTGAAAAAAAAAATCACGGAACCAATAAATGGCATAATTCGAAGCGCTGCCGTTCTCCTCGCCTCGGGTTGAATTCAAAACTTGGCTTTGTCTCGAGCACTTTCTAGCCCCCCCTTTTTTTTATTTACTCTCTCTGCTCAGGCGGCACGCGGACAAGCTCAAAGGCTTCATTCAAACTCTCCTACATGGTCTAGTCTTCTTGATTATCATCTGTCCTAGTCTGTTGTTCTAATGCCAGACATTGAAGCTGTGTGATCCGGAACAACTTGTTCCAAAAGACTGGCTGCCAAAACCGTCAGCCCTGCGCCACTTCTCAAATGCCCTGTCCTCTCTAACAGGTAACAGCAGCAGCAGTAGTTGCTAAGCAGTAGCAGCAGCAGTCGTCGTAGTGATAATAACAACAATCGCGGCAGCAGCGGCAGCAGCGGCAGTAGCAGCGGTAGCATGAGCAAGTAGGTCCCATTAGCTGAATATTTTGCGCCTCGGGGCTACAAGTGTGGGATTGCTCCCCCCTTTCCCCTCCTCCCCCTTTCAAAACAAAAGCACGTCTTTTGTATCCCAAAAGTGTCGGTATTCCATATCCCTAAACACCCGGCCCTTCCCTTCCCTTGCCAAATCAATATACCCTATTTTGTACAAGTCAATCCCATAACAGTAGTCAAATACACTTGCCGCCCACCTTCATCTCTTCCCCCGTTATCGGTGTCTTCGTTGTGCACTGGTGCTGCTCAGGCAGAGAGCAGCCCAATCATGAAAAAAAAAAAAAAAAAAAAAGAAACAGCCGGCAGCAGCGCTCAAACTGTAGCGATGCTGCCGTCGCTTGCTCGCCAGGTCACGGCTCCGTTACCTGCTTCAGAGATGCCTCCTTACGGCGCTTCCTCTCTGCCCACTCTCGGCTCGCCATTCTAGAGCGTTCGGCAGCATCATCTCTGGCCGTCTTGGCCGTCGTTGGTCTCTCGCCCTTCTCGTGGCTCTTCCTCTCCGCGATGCTTGTAGTGTCGTTTGCCTGGACCTCCTTGCCTCGGGATCGCAGCCGCGTCATCATGCTCTCAAGGGACAGAAGATTGTTACTCCTAGATGCGCCGGCCACTGATGCGAGGATTGCCCGGTTCATATCTTCCGCTGCCGTAAACATGGAACTGCGCCCGCGCTTCTTGTCCGCCCTGCTCAAGGTGGGCGTCGTGGGCTCATCCCGCACGAGACCTAGCGACAGCCGCTTGACCTTGAGCGACGAGGCAGCCTGTCTCTCCGCAGTTTCCTCCTGGATCTTGGCCTGGCGAGCTCGGCTCGCCACCGTGTCCCGGGGAAGCGTGCTGGGGGTCGAGTTTGGCCTCACGGGCCGTGCCTTGAACTCGCGCCTCTTGCGCTGCTCCTCTTCTTGGGCCCTCAGCTTGGCCTCGCTCTCCTCTCTCTTGCGCCGAGAAATGGCATCTCCAGGCAGCTCAAATGTGGGCTTGGGCAGGGTCTTGTTGCTTCTTGGCTTTGGAGGGGCCTCCAACGCCTTGAGAGTCGCCGCGTGATGTGCCTCGCGAGCTTCGCGAGCCTCCTTCAGCCGTCGAGCCACAGCCTTACCCGGTAGCTCGAAATTGGGCATCGTGGGCGCTTTGGATGGCCGAATCGTCGATTTAGCCACCGTCGCCAGAGTGCTGCCGGCTTTGGACATCAGCATGCCGAGGCCCGATCGACGACTCGGGCATCCTTTGGCCGGTTCATCTTGGCTCTTCTCTCGCACCGTAAGAGACGTAGATCGGCGCAGCGGCGCGCCGACCTTCTCCGCAGGCTTGATGCGGACCGTGGCTGGTGCACATCCTACGGTCGATCTCTTCGATGCCCTCGTCGCCTCCTCCATGGTTGGCTGAGATGCAGCCTTGGGCAGCGGCGGCCGCTGCGGCTGTCTTGTCAGCAGACCCAGCTGCTGAGTGTGCGTAAATTCATTCAGCGCCTCTATCTGGTCCTCGAGCCGGTCCAGCTCTTCCAGCGAGTCTTCAATCCGCGGCAGCGAGAACGACGTCGTTCGTGACGAGCTGTCGCCAAAGCTTCTGTCGCTCACCGCTGTAAAGGTCGGCGACACTGCGTTTTCGACCGCAAGGACAATCTCGGGAACCTTCATTGGGGGCGTCCCTGGACGGCTGTTGCCCACCCAGGTGACGGAATCGTCATCGCTTACAATCCGGGGCTCCTGCATCTCCATGGTCCAGTTGGCGCTGTATTGCAGCGGCGTGGCCAGCAAATAGTACGAGTTGAGCGGACACTCGCTGTCGCTGTGGGGCTCCCGCCGCTTCTGCAGCACTAGGTTGCAGACGTATACTTTCTCGTCAGCTCCGACTTCAGTGGCGTCTTCCTCGTAGGAGCTGTCGTGAATGGTAGAATCCTGAGACGGCAGATGGGTCATGAGCCATTCAAACTGGCCTGCCGAGTGCCTCTTAACCTGCTCCCAGATGGAGCCTTCGGCGACCGTGTCTTTTAGCAGGTCGTATACTTCAGCGAAGCGCTCTAAGAGAATCGCAAAGTATGTCAATGACTGGCTGCAAAGAAGGAGGAGGAACGCGCCAATGACTGCGGCCGTGTGCCAACACACCTTGAGGTGCACGAATGGACGGCGGCCCCGTGTTCTCATAATTGTGCTGGCAGTCACCCAGAGCAGGCGCTTCTCGCAATGAATCGAGAGGCCGGAACGTCTCTGAATCAACGGCTGGTCGACGTCGGAATGGTTGCGAGGCTTGTTTGGCAGCTCGACGGAGAGCCGAAGGAGACGTGGCCACGAGATGTCTCCTCAGCCCACTGGCAGCAGCAATATCCGATGGCTGGCGACCCTGGCCGTGACGTTGACCTGGACAGGGATCCCGGCCAACACCACCACCCGCTAAATTCCGCTTCGAGGTGGTGATTTGCTTTGGCGTAAGATGAGGCGGCAGTTCTTCGTGACCATCACATGGGCCGGCCGGCATCGCGGGCCGCTGAAAAATATCGGCCCCAAACCGAACATCAAACGTGCCCCCATCTTGCAAAGCATCAACGCCGACGTCCCCTGTCGGTGGCGAAGCCGTTATGCAGCGTTGAGCCATGGCTGGTGTTGCACCACCGAAACTCTTGGGGTAGTATGTAAACTGTTGAGGGTAAATTGGTCTAGAAACTTCGCGGGCAGGGGGTTTCTATCAGATACGATAGAAATTAATTACTACTACTATTCGAGGCCACCACCAAAACCGCAGCTAATTTCGCGGACAGGCCGGAATCTGGTCGCGGGCGCAAGCGGGACCAAAATCCAAGACGTTCGCGAACTCTTCTATTTCAAACTAGCGGCAGTGGTGAAATAAATCAAGGCTGCTATGATGATGCTGGTTCGGGCATAGCAAGACGGGGGGGGGGGGAAGAAAAAAAAAATAATCTCTGGGGTAAATCAGCTGAACTGGTCTGCCGTAGGAAGCTATTTTCGCACTGCACTGCACGTTGATGAGCGGATGAGACAGCTCGCAACGAAGGCCATCGGGTGGAGCCGAATTAAAATTGAATCCGATCTCTCCCACCTTCCGTTCGTTACTGCGCCATGTTCCACACTTATTGCTTCGACCTCGCTGGCCCATCGTCATTTCCCTTTTCCCCAGCGGCCGTTTCTCGTCACTCCCTTTTCGGGGCACATGTGCTGAAGCGGCGGGTGGCATCGCGACCGAGACCAAGGCAGGGCAGCGCGTCGCGCCTTATCGCCGGCCCCGCCGTCATGCCATCGGCGTTAAGGCACGTGAGTCTTTCCTCCATGAGTACGGACGGAGTAGGTGACAACTTGAAGGATGTCTTTTCCATCTCGGTGCCCGGATCTCGTATTTCGTGATAGAAATCAATATGGGCGGCTTTCGGGGCATAACTTGCCATGTCGGAGGCCACGGGCACCGCTGCCAATCATAAGAATAATAATAATAATAAAAGAGAGAGAGAGAGAGAGAGAGAGAGAGAGAAAAGGAAGGAAAGAAGGAAAGAAGGAAAGAAGGGAAAAAAGGAAAAAGAGTTGCTAGCAAAGTTTGTCGCAGCAGCAGCAGCAGCAGCAACAGCAGCAGCGGTGTACATGCATCTTAAACATGCACGGTAGCCCTGCAGAATATTCCTAGTCTCTTTATTTCCATGTAAAAGCCGATCGAGTCCAACGGGTCAGAGGCGAGATTCTCCAGGCTCATGCGCATAGTACTGTAGTCGAATCCGAGAAACTTTTAATGACCACTGTTGCCCGGTCTAGGCTGTGGGTTTCAGCCTGACTCTTCCTCGGCAGCCGCTTCTGCCGCTTCTGCCTGCGCCTGCAACGTTGGTGCGTGTTCTGTCGGAATTCGTACCAGAGTTTGTGGTAGCGCTTCGGCCGATCCAGACGCTTCTCCTGGGGCGGCGCCGGTTGCTGTTTTTGCCAGTTTTGCTGCGCTTTTGGTTAGGTTGCGGGCACAACACATTTCTAGCAGCAACACTGAACCTACTGGACGCCATGTTGATGGCACGAAGCACATTATGCCAGTTGCCAACAACAGCAGCAATAGCTACCCGCGCGTTAGTTTTCATCCGTGTTGATACTAGCAACTGCAAACCAGCCGAGCCGTACCCTCTGTCCCGTCAGACAAGGTAGACAGTTTCTGTTCCAAGGCCTCCATCTGACTTGCCACCGTTGCGCTCAAGTCTCGCAGCTCCTTGAGGTTCTCAAGCTCCGCCCTTTTCTCTTCGATCCGGGCCACCAATGCCGGTGACTGTGGACCTGAAGCGGTTGAACTGCTTGGTCCGCGCACATGCGATGAAAAAGACCTTGTGGGATACGACATTTCCGGCGATGAATCTCCTCCTGCGCAAAGGAAACAGAGTTGGTGCACGAGCAGGGATTCCGGACGGTCACTGAGCTGTATGAGCAGCGTTGACTGACCTCCCTGCGTTGTAATGTAATTTTACTTGTACTGTTACCATGGTAAACCAAAGAGTCAACCAACGAACGGCTCGGTTCGAGGTTCACCAGCTGTCGAACCTCTACTCCCGTAAACCGAACCCGGAGTAATGCCCACCCGTTCCCCCGCCACTCGAGCTGTTGATTGGACACAGGCTTAAGCTCTGACTGGCCTTACCTAAAATAGATTAGGGGTGTCTCCTGGCGCCACAAAGAGGCGGAAGTCACGTGGAATTTTTTTTTTTTTGTCTTAGCCTTTAGGTATGCTCTCCAGCACCCCGGCAACCAGAACAAATAAACTTATTGGAGTATAATCCGCGCTACGCCTAAACAGGTCGCGGAGTAAATAATGACACAACCAAAAATTATCCCGCCGCAAGAGTCGAGCCTGCAGACCGACTTCTCAACTACTTTCTGATACCCGCACAATCATCTCTGCTACAAAAACTCCTCTCCACCACCATTTGCGCGGAATTTACTACTACGCGTGCCTTGTGAGGAGCCATGGCGAGGCTCAACGAAATGCCGGTGCCGGCAGAGAGCCTCGAAACGCGTATGTAGTTTTTCCTTTGTTTCTTGCCGCCTTGGGCATCAAGCTCTGCATTGCCGCGTGTGCTAACGAGATGCCCCGTGTGTCGCTCAGTTCGTAAGAAGATGCTTCGCCAGAACAGAGAACTCGCAAAGACAAATAACATCCGAGCTCTGCGAATCCGAGAATTGGAAAATGAATGTGCATGCATGCTGTCGGAAAATCTCGAGCTCCGCGGTCGCATACTAGAGCTGGAAAAACAAGTCGAAGACAACGAGGCGCGAAGGATAGCGGACCATGCGATGGCGATCAAGGCCAAATTGGAGTCACAGCTTACGGAATGGGGCACCCTTATTGCTGAATTGGGCCTGGAGCCTCCCGCGAAGAGACATTCTCCCATGGTCAGGAGAAGGTCGAAACAAACGACGAGCTTCAGCGCCAGTCGGCCCAGTCCGTCCCAGAGGCGTCTGCGCGATCTGGCAAGAGACATTGAAGAATTGGGCCACATCTCGGAAAACAAGAGCTATCCTCGGAGGTCAATGAAGTAAGTGGGCCTATTTTCGCTGGGGCTGAATGAGGTGCTGATTGATGCGCATAGTCCTGAACAAATCCTGGCACTCCGATCAGAAGCCGATATCTCGGTTGAGTCGCCCGAGCTGGGCCCTCCACCAATGTCAAAATACATCGAAGAAGATCCAGTCAAGGTCGATTCTCCGACCAGATCACGACCTGTGAGGCCGAATGATGGAACCTCAAAGAACGGGCCGAAAGCGGGAAGGCTTGAGGCCCCAGTCACTCTAGCTTCATCGAAACCAGAGCGCCAAAGCCGCACAACATCTCCGTCCGAGGAGGTGGAAGGAGATGAAAAGCACCAGGAGCACATCGCACGGGCTCGCGGGCGGTCCAGTAAGCCCAAAAACGATGTCGAGACTGTACCAGTTCAGCCCCTTAAGGCCGGGTCAAAAAGGAAATTTGGAGCCAGAGACGACGACGAAAACACTCATCCCCAGAGAGTGACGGATGAGAACAGTATTGGCAGGATATTAGCGGAGAAGACACTGCTTCGCGACAAAACCGACGGGAGGGTCGTGAAGGACTTTGCCAAGCTGAGAAAAAAATCGCAGCTGGAGCATTCGGAGAGCATTCGAAAACCGCTAGCAGTCAAGAGTACCAACGATGATATCAATTCTCCGATGAAGAGCTCAAAGATGAAACCGTCAGTGGCCGATGAGATAGCAACAGCCAAGGCGAATGCAGCAAAGTCAAAGGCAGCACTCGAACGGCAGGGACCAAGAGCGAAGATTCCCTCATCTGCTGAGGCTGAGGCTGAAGCTGTGCCTCTGCTTACTATTGAGCCTCGGGCCACGCCAGATGCGATGCGCGACTTGGCAGTGCCCGTCAGAGAGTCGGCATTGTCCCCGCCGACTTCCCCGGCAGTGGCTGCATCGCTTGAGGGATCCCGCGGAGACACGCCTCCGCCTGCTGATATCTCGTCTAGTGGAGAGGCATCACGGCCTAGCAGACGGAATCGGACGACAATCAGCTACGCCGAGCCCAACTTGAGGGCCAAGATGCGACGGCCGACCAAAGAGCTATTCGACGCCGTGGCAGGAGAAGGGAAATATGCTCGACGAGTCAGCAACTGCGACCCTGTTGTGCCTGAATCAGCCAAGAGTAAGCGGGAGATGGCGATGCTGGATTCTCCAGAGGAAACCGATGATGCTGCGGCGAGCCCTTTGGCAATAAAACACTTGGCCGCGGATCTCCTTCTCAGTAGCTCCGTCACGGAGCGTCGTAAACGTACGTCTAGCATAGCATCAAGGGGGGTGGAAATCGCAAGCGACACCTCGATGGACACGGAGATTACCGAAAGTACCAAGGATGTTAGCATCAACCTTGATAGCAGCGGGTTGACAGAGAACGATGTGTATGAATTTACGAGCGAGTCGCCTCCACCTGATAAGGACGAAGTCAAGGAGGTAAAGAGGAAGGGCCGAAGACGGACAACAACCTCGAGGCAATCTACGATGGCTGTTGACGAGGATGATAATATATCAGCAAGAGAGAGGAACAACTCCAGGCGGAGGAGCATGATGGTATAATGACGACCCTAAAGCATATGAAAAAAAAAAGGCGAAAGGAGAAAAGAACAGAGTGTTTCAAGCATAGATGTTGCTGGGCGTTTCTGGATTCTCATGACGGTCAATTCGGGACACATTTGTTAGGCGAACCTGAATCTTGTTTCACGCTCGAGATACCAAGCGATGGGAATTACTGAATGGTGTTTGTATTTTATCGTTATGCCCTCTCTGCTTGAATCTTGTGTGTTTTGTCCCTCCTGCCTATCTGGCAGGGACACTTCACATCTAACCAAAGTTTTTTTGTTCTTTTTTTTTTTTTTTTTTTTTTTTTGCTTTTGTTTGTTCATGTGTTGGAATAAACGATGTGCCTGTGCAACCGACAAACTCCAAACTGTTTTGTATAATTGGGTGGGCCCGGGTATCGACTCCGTTTCTACCTCTGCCGTCGGCAATTACAATGTGTTCTATTAGTTGAGTTTGCTCCCCCCCCCCCCCCTCTTCCCTCCGTTCAAATCGGGCGTCATGATGAGCCGGTTGATGGCTCCACGGGTTTTGTATAAGTAACCTTTTCCACCGCCACATTCTCATTTCCCTTTTCATCCGTCTTCAATTGGTAAACGTAGAGGGTGAGCGAGATGCCTTGGACCTGTCATGGGAGTGAGCAACGACGGCCAAACGTCCTGGATTTTCACAGAGACTCTCACATCCATTAGACAGAAACTTGGCGACGCAGGCTCTGCATTTAGGCTAGCTCCTGTCAAGAAGGCTCCCGTAGCACTTCCCGGGTTCACAAAGAACTTATCCATATACTCGAAGGCGTCGAAACGGTGAGTGCCGCCCCAGCACAGGACATCGACGTCCAGTCTGTTGGCCTCAGCTAGCAGCAAGTCTGGTTCGTTGGAGACGAGGGTAAAGCCTTCCAGGAAGCCAATTCGTATGCCGCCGTGAGTAACGACCTGCGTTAACGGGAGAGACGTGGCTTCGACATCGGTGCGGCCCTTGACGATCTTGAGATCCGGCGACACGGACCGTAAATACTCGTACGTGTGCTTATCTGTAAGGTTGCCGAGGCACAGGATCTGGCCAATCTTGCCCGGCGCAAGCAGTTTCTTGAACTAGAAGACGAGACAAGAGTCGAGCGTCAGCAGGCGGCCCAAGACCCATATGATGGCAACACTCCTCCAGGGTAAAAGCCGCTGGCGGCTCTTGCTGCGCGCATACCTTGGCGGGAATATCGAGCGCCCTGTCCGGGATGTGAAGGTCCCCAATTACAAGTATGAGGAAAGTCATGGTTCCTCCGCGAAGTTGCGACAAAAAAAAAGCGAGCGGCCGAGCGGAATCGAACTTGCGAAGCTGCTGACGACCAATAACTAACTGTCCGAGCTTGCGTGAGGCTTGGAGGGGCCGCAGGTACATCGCTAGCCCGGATAGAACGATGGTGGGCGCATGGAATATCGGATATTGCCATAAGGGGCATTTCGCTCAGCCACACTCCGATAACAGCTCGTTTCGAACCGCTATCGCTATCGCTATCGCTATCGGGCTGGCGGGGATTGCGATAAGGGGAATTTTTTTGTTCCTTGTGCTGCCGTGCCTCGAATTTTGCAGCGTTGACGGTTTCTGCTCACTCAACAGACCCGGACGAAAATCGACAAAAAAGATGGCGACTCCGACTCTGGCCGAGAAGCTGGACAAGATCAAGTCCCCGGGGCTTCAAAGCCAGCAGAGGGTACGCACTTGCCCTTTGCTAAGATGACTAAATTTATTTGGGGGGGGAGGCGCATTGCATTGCTAACTTTTTTTTTTTTTGTGTGTGTGTGCTCAGACAGTCGTCGTCTTGCAGGCGGTCGAATCAACCTTGAAAGAGCAAAACACAGCTCCAACTCCTACTGGATACTTTGCCGCTCTGCTGGCGCTCCTACAGCAGGCGGGAAATAATGGAGACATTAATATCGAATTAGCCACCCCGGTGGTTTACCTTCTCGACGTGGTCACCCCCTTTGCTCCGCAGCCTCTGCTTCGATCCAAGTTTACCCAGATCCTTACGCTGCTGGCGCCGGTTTTGTTGATGCAGGATGCGGAGCCAATTCTGCTCAGGACTTCGATTGGATGCCTGGAGTCCCTTCTCCTGGCCCAGGATGCTGCTTCGTGGGAGCTGTCCATCACTCAGATCGGACCAAGGCGTGCCGTAGCTGGGCTACTAAACCTGGCTTTGGACCAGAGGCCAAAGGTGCGAAGACGATCACAGGATGCGCTCAAGAAAGTCCTCAAGAACCCCCCGCCCAGCCCGTCTCTGGATCACCCTGCCGCAGACATGTGCGCGCATACTGCGCTGAAAAATTTGGAGGATCTGGCTGCCCAGGCTGTACAGGCGCGAAAGGGCAAGAAGGCGCCGGGCGCAACTCATGACCCGGCATTGATCCATGCGCTCCAGCTGGTCAAGACGGTGGCGGCGGCGAGCGGCGGCTGGCCAAGCACCAAGATCGAGTCTCTTTGTGAGCTTCTGCTGAACATTGCCAAGACGGGCAACGAATATATGACCATGGCGGCCTTTGAGATTTTCGAATTGATCTTCGAGGGCATGACGGACGAAGTCACTTCCGCAAAGCTACCTCGCCTAATGGAAATTATTTCCGAGCTGCGGCCAGCTGCCAACGATACCCAGCTTGTCCCTCCGTGGCTCGCGATTCTCTCCCGCGGCTACGATGTGTCGGCGCAAGTCGAAGCCGAAG
The DNA here is from genome assembly GCA_020631695.1 of Trichoderma cornu-damae. Classification (NCBI taxonomy): domain Eukaryota; kingdom Fungi; phylum Ascomycota; class Sordariomycetes; order Hypocreales; family Hypocreaceae; genus Trichoderma; species Trichoderma cornu-damae. The sequence goes on from CM036089.1 coordinate 5,270,446, forward strand.
AGACTTTCCAAAACCTTGCCGATCTCTTCGCTCTGGTGGCGCAGTTCCTTCAATCCGACTCCGAAAACATCAGAATCTCGGCCTCCGAGTGTTTGGTATCATTCATGGCCAACTGCATACCATCGCAGGTTGTTCTCGAGCCTTCAATTTACGACGAGAAGGTCCTGGATAAAATTGCCAAAGCGGCCGAGTCTCTCCTCAGCGTTCAGTACCAAGCTGCTTGGCTACAAACTTTTCATGTGCTAGAGGCTATCTTCACCAGTCTGAGATGGAGGGCGAACCCAATCATGCTCAACGTCACACGTACCATTGGAGAGATTCGAGAAAACCCGTCCTTCCGGAGCAAAAAAGAGGCGGACGAAGTGCTGGGACAGGCCATCCGGGCCATGGGCCCCGAGGCAGTCCTCTCCGTTCTCCCATTGAACATCATCAAGCCGGTAAAGGGCCAGGCCGGAAGGGCATGGCTGTTCCCAATTCTGCGAGACTACACCAGCAACACCAATTTGGCTCATTTCAAGAGCGAGATGGTACCTCTCAGCGAAATCATGTTCCAAAAGGTCTTGGATCATGGCGAAGCCGAAAAGACCATGGAAATCAAAATCTACGAGACACTTGTGCAGCAAATCTGGTCTACCCTGCCAGGATACTGTGATCTGCCGCTCGACCTTATAGAGGCGTTTGACCAACCGCTGGCTGAAATTTTAGCCAATCTGCTTTACAGGCAAGTCGATCTGAGATTGGATATCTGCAGAGCTCTGAGGGCCTTGATTGAATCGAATCAAGCCATTGCAAACATCGAGGAAGAGGAGGATCTCCTCTTGCAGAGCCGGGTGGCCAGGGAGACTGCCCGCAAAAACTTGGCCTATCTAGGCCAGTTTGCCGGCAATATGCTCGCAGTCCTCTTTAACGTTTATACCCAGACTCTACCCCAGAGCAGAGGCCCTATCCTCCAGACCGTGAATGCCTTCCTCAGCATCACGCCGAATCAAGAGCTCATGGAGACCTTTGATCGCGTCAGCAAGATGCTTGCGGGAGAACTCCAGAATGCGCCGACCACAGAGAACAAGGCTCCGGGACAAAAGTCAAAAGATCACATGCCATCTACTGCGCAGACGCTTATGGATCTCGTCATCACTATTTCGGCATACCTCCCACGAGAGAGCTTCGCTACTCTGTTTGAGATTGCCTCCGCCATTATCAACAGAGAAGAGGAGCCCCAGCTGCAGAAGAAGGCTTACAAGCTGATCCCTAGGTTGGCAACTTCTGAGCTTGGCAAAGCTGCCCTGCAAGAACGGAATGCCGAGCTGCAGATCCTGATCCTCTCCAGCTCGGAGAAGGTATCCGCACCGGCCAGACGAGAGAGAATCGCTGCCATCACTGCACTGCTTCCTTTCGTCCCCGACGACTGTCTCCACTTCATCCCGTCTGTTCTGAGCGAGATTGTCATCTGCTGCAAGGAGAACAACGAAAGGGCCCGTGAGAGCGCATACGAGCTCCTGGTTCAGATGGGGCACAAAATGGCGGCTGCAAACGGCGCCGTCATCGACAACAGCAAGGTGCCTCACATGCCAAGTGATGCTCCGACTGCCGCGGCTAATATCGAGGAATTCTTTACCATGGTGAGCGCCGGCCTGGCGGGAAGCACCCCTCACATGATCTCCGCGTCTGTCACTGCCATCAGCCGTCTCCTCTACGAGTTCCGTTCATTGCTCAGCGAGCAGACTTTGTCTGACCTTGTGCAAACTATGGATCTCTTCTTGACCTCCAACAACCGGGAGATTGTCAAGAGCTGCCTGGGCTTCGTCAAAGTCTGTGTTATCAGCCTGCCAGTTGAGCTGATGATGCCACGCTTGGCAACGCTCGTGCCCAACCTGATTATCTGGAGCAACGAACATAAAGGCCACTTCAAGGCAAAGGTCAAGCACATCTTGGAGCGAATGGTCCGCCGCTTTGGTTTTGACGCCATCAACAAAAGCTGTCCCGAGTCTGACAGGAAGCTGCTCGCCAACATTCGCAAGACCAAGGAGAGAGCAAAGAGAAAGAAGGATGCTGCCAAGGGTGCTCACGACGAAGATGCCAGTGATGGCGACGAAGAGGATGATGGCAAACGACAATACGAGAACGAGTACGACCGTGCGCTGTATAGCAGCGACTCGGATGAATCTGAGGGATCGGATGACGAGGGAGCAGCGAAGCCGAAGAAGAAGGCGCAGAAGGGCGGCAAGACATATATTGTCGAAGACGACGACGAGCCCCTCGATCTCCTGGACAAGAAGGCGCTCGCCAGGATATCAACCACCAAGCCCGTCAAGCTTCGCAAGCCTCAAAAGACCAAGGCCAGAACTGACCTCGACGGCAAACTCATCCTCGGCAAGGACAGCGATGACGAGGGCGCTATGGATGTGGACCAGCCCGGCAATGCTGAAAACTCTGGCGTGGGCGCCTACGTCGCTGCTATTAAAGGCCGTGATGCTGCCAAGCGCGGTCGTGGCGGAAAGCTCAAGTTCTCCAACAAGCGCTCCAAGGACGGCGACGACGCCGATGAAATGGGCGACGACGACGCTGTGGCTATCAAGAACAGCATCAGCCCTGGCCGTGATCGCGGCAACAGGGGCCGCGGAAGAGGGGGACCCATGCGTGGCGGCGGCCGCGGAGGTCGCGGCGGCTCCTTTGGAGGCCCGAGGAGCGGGAAAGGTGGCATTGCGGCTGGTAGGAGGGGACTGGGTGCTGAGAAGAGACATGGTCCGCCCATGGGTGCCGGAGTAGGCAAGGGGAAAAGGGGAAGCCGAAACTAGAGAGAGGGAGAGAGAGAGAGGGAGGTGAGATTTGTGTGTGTCTTTAGGGAGGGAGACGAATCACCTTTCATGATGGAAAGGGTGAGATGATTGGGTGAAGACTAAGCTTTATATGCATCTATCTTATATGGATACCCACGGTCATAACAGCAAAGAGCTACTACTCACCGTGTGTGTGAGCGAATGTGGGTTGCGTGGTAACTTTTTACTTTTTTTTTTTTTTACAAAATACATATTTCCTTGTTCTACCATTTGCTGTAGCATCCCTATTAGAATATATATATACATATATATACATATATATATACATGATTGTAAAAAGGGAGCAAGATCACACAGCCTTTCAAGAGCAAAATTTTTTTTTTTTTTTTTCAAGTCAGACATTTTCAATTTTCTCCTCCATTCTAACACAGATGAGCCCTTAGAATTGAGCGTGCCGTCCATACTCGATGCGTTCTTTTCCCACGCCCTTGCTCAAAAATTAAAAACAGTGCCAATGCCTCCCCTCCCCTCTGGGTATCTAACAGTGGTGTTTTCCACGTGGCCAAATATGGCTGTGTTGAAAAAAAAAAAAAGGGGGGGGGGGGGGGGGGAAAGGGAAAAGAAAAAGACAAGCCATGGGGTATAATAACATGAGTTCAAGCAAAAATAAAAATCCTCCATTGCGAGCCTCTTTGTCATGCCAACTTCAAAAAGACGAAACAAAAAAAGTGTAAAGCTTCTTTCCTAACCCTTGGTGTGGCCTTCATCATCATTTGAACACTGCGCAATACCTGGTTTGAAGCTCGATATAATGAGAAGAAAAAGAAAAAAAAAAAGAAAAAAAAAAAAGACAAAGAGGCAAGCTGATATTGCCATCGAATGCTCAGAAAGACATACAATCAATCGATAACAATTACGTTTGGCGCCGGTGGACCTAGAGGGCGATGCTCTCTCCTGGTTTCATACCGTTCATCTGCTCCTGTGGGTCGCGTACCGAGGGGATAGTAAGCGGGTTCGTGATGAGGCCGTGGGGGTTGTCTATCGCTATGTTGGTGTCTGAAATACATGAGCATCAGTGCACAAATGATTTTGAGACGCATTTTCGAACGGAGTGTGTGTCTGTGACTTACATGACCCAATAACCCTCAGGAGGCGGTGCGGCATATTCTCCGCCTGGCACTTGCCGGGCTTGCACTCTATAGTCCCCATCCTTGGTCAGCGCTGCCAGTCTTGGAGCACCGAAGTAGTCGTGAGGGGGATAGGGGCGAGTATGGAGCGGGTGGGAGCGAGGATCGAAGAGAGGACTGATTTCAATTTCTGCGACGCCGCGGCGTTCGCCTCTGTTCCTGAAATCCTCCTCCCATGAGAAGATCGTGTGAGGCCGGACAGCCCCTCGGGCCTCAACTCCTTCCTGCGGTTGAGCGGGACGGTTGGCTCGCAGTTGAATCCGCGCTGTGCCGCCTTCAGGCCGGGGATGGATCCTTTCATAGTACCCGCCTCGGTCCTCCATAAGGATAGGGTTGGACCGCTCTCCGGGCCGGGTTGCGTTTAGAACGATTCTCCTCATCTCCGGAAGCCTGGAAGAAGAACTTGACCCTGGGTTGCCCGAAACCGGATGCGAAAGAGAAGATGCGGGCCGCGCCCCATATCTAGTGGAATGCGGATATGTGTGGTCACGGAAATCATGCGACTGGACGGATTCTCTACTGGAGACGACGTCGATATCCATGGCTTCTTGAGACTTGGCATAGCCAGGGGTTACGCGCGAAGCTGGGGTTGCATCCCAAGCATGGACCCCTTCTCCAGGATGTGGAACAAGCCTGGGGACTTGTTGAAAACTGGCCAGCGGCGTCGCGGCAGGTGCCGCAAAGGAACTTACAGCGACTTGCCCCCTGGGAGGTCGGGTGCGGATGAATAGAGGCTGCGCAGCTGGGGATACTGGTTCGATGGACCGTACCACCACGTCCTGGAAGTGGCTGGAAGCCGAAGAGGCCGGCTCGCGCGAGGACGTGCTAGTCGGGAACGGAACAACGGACATTACCTTTTCATGAGAGGCCTGAGCTTCGGAAGTTCGACCACGGTAGGGTGGCGAATTCAAAGAAGACGGCACTTCATATACGGACCGTAGCATCCCATGGCCATTCGGATTTGGGGAAGCTCCTGAAGCCCCGCCGGGATGTGCCATTGGGCCAGAGTTGTCATATGGCCGGCCATGCGCATCGTAGGAAAGCCCGACGGGCTGGGGTGGCCGATAGGAGGCATGATGGATGGCCGTGTCCAGAGAGGGCCGCTCAACCAACGGCGTCCCCCCTCTATTACGTCTAATCGCATCTTCCCAGGCGCGGTATCTTCTGAAGCCCCGCTGGGCCCTCCTGTCCTCTCTGCGACCGCGATCAGTGTCTCCCAGCCCAGCCGCGTTTGGAGGAGACGAAGGCACTGTAATCGCTTCTCGAACAGGAGATTTAGGAGGGGAGAGATCTGCCTGGTCCACAGGGCGCGAGGGTGGTGCTGGCCGATACGCAGGCATGGGTGTGAGCCTGGCATCGTCAGCACCTTCATCCGATGTATAATCGGTCGACTCTTGGTCGTCCTCATCATCATCGTCCTCATCGTCCTCGGAGTCAGAGATGACAACCACCTCGCGCAGGATCTCATCCAGCTGGTCGCGGCCGGTTTCCTCGTCTCCCCGCCACTTGACGAGGATGTCGAGGCACAGCGACTCTACGATTTTTCGCGCATTTTGCCAAGTTGTTTCTCTCAACAGCGCATCATACCGTGTATGAGTGTGCCTTATGTGGGCAAGGACGGCCAGCTGGACCCTGCGAGATAGCGGAATGTCCTCCGAGAACCCGACGGGATGCTCAGATCGATTAGTTGATCCCTAAAGCAAGAGATTATTGTTCGCCATGGGTCTTGACTTGAGAGTATATATATATATATATATATATATAAAATAGGGAGAGAAAGGAGACGTTACAAACCCGAGTGAATGAGTGCTCGATGATCATCTGACGGTCAGTATTGGGAACCCGCGGGAACAGGTCCCTAATGGCAGCATCAACCTGAGCACGATAGGCTGTCTGAGAGTAAGGAATGGGCTCAGGGCCTGCGTCTGTTACCGGACCGACATGGTGAGGCACGCCACCAACGCTGGCCTTGGCTTCTTCAACAATGACTTGCCTGATATGATGGCCAATTCGATGCACTTGGTTGGCAAGAATTTTCTCATCAAGGCCTTTTGCATTCTAAGGAGACGAAAGGGTTAGATGAAAGATTTTTTTTATTCAATTCTTTTCGTCTCAACGTGCAGCAACTGAATGCGAGAGGGGCGCAAAAAACAAACCGAGACAATAAAAATCATGGCATCATTTTCGCGGGATATTTCCTTGCAGGCTGCAGTCAGCTGCGGGTTGCCGATGGCGACAAATTCAAACCCCGGCGGCGGGGTCTTCCTGGTCGTGATCTAGCAAGGTGAGCATCTTTTCCGTCAAAGAGCCAGACGGCGAGCATAAGGCGTCCCATGCGTGCGTCCCATGCGTGCGTGACGCCGGCGTACCTGGTACTCGAGCTTTTTCTTCTTTTCTTTGTTCTCAACTAGCTCGAAGTAAGAGTAGTGCTTGGACTTTGGCAGCGGCGGCTTGGCCACGAAGCTCTCGCGCGGAGGCGAGTACGGATGCTGATACTGAGACCTTTGAGATCTCTTGTGCCGCTCTTTCGGCCCAGAGGCTGCTGCCGGGACCAAGGCTCGCCGTGCTCTTCCCATTTCCTTTCTCTTCTCTTCTTTTCTTTCCTTGTTTCTTTTCTTTTTTTCCTTTTTTTTTTTCGTTTTCGTTTTCTTTTTCTCCTCAAGGAGAAATAAAAAAAATATTTTTTTTTTCAAAAAAAAAATCAGCGGCTATGAGACATGTATATCATAACGTAGTGCAGTCATTCGCGAACGGGGACCGCGTTAGCATAGCGAAAAGGGACAGTTCACCAGCTCAGCAGGCGCCCAAGGTTGCATTAATGAACAGATGAGATCTTGCATGAACCTCGCTCACTGGGCGACTGCAGGCAGCAAGAGGGGTCGTCTGGCCCTGAGGAAGAGCAAGCCAAGCAAGCACACACACACACACAAAAAAAAAAAAGAAAAAGAAAAAAGGAAAAAGAAAAAAAAAAAAAAACCAAGCAGCTGGAAACCAAGATGCGTGGGTCCGGCGCGACTGGACAAAAGGAGAGAGAGCCTTATCGTTTCTTTCAGTCGCAGGCCGGCAGCTCCCGATGGCAGCGCGGATGAGCGAGGTGGGCCGTTGCAAATACAGAATCAACCGCTTTCAGACGCACTGCCTGAAGCTGGTTGGGCTTCGAACTGATCAGGTGCTGGAGCCAGATGCGTGACCGTCTGGCAGTTTGGACGCGAGACTCTCTCATGATGTTGGGCAGCTCGATGGCTTTTTTTGAGTATTACATAATCACGTGGCGAGGCCCGGGAGAATAGTAATCCCCTTTCCGATAAGCCGTTTCGCATTAGCAGCACTCGAGGTAGGCACGGAGCACCATGAGGTAAGGTACCTACTAGGTAGTACCTACTGCTACTAGTAGTAGCAGTAATAGTATACCTAGGTAGTAGTAACTACGGAGTACTCCGTAATCAAATCAAAGACAAGGTGCCGATATAAAAATATTGGAATGTGGTGTTTCCTGCTGATTCTAGACGCAGCACCGCCGAGGCTGTAATAAGGCAGATTCTATTACCCAGTTCCTCACTGAGAGGCAGGCTGTTACTTGATATATGTACTGGGTACTAGGCACTACTACGTAGTAGGCAGATGGATGGGATATGGGATATGGCGTGGACGATATACGGATTACAGGCTTGGATATGCAACCCAACCTTTTGAATCCTCCTTGACTTTATTAGGTACTAGTAGAACTTGTTTGGCGATACTTTTCCTAAAGGGGATAGTAGCGTGTCATCATTCTTTGGCACTGCCACGGCCAAGATTGGGATGATTGGGAGACTCCTTTCGAGACCATGGATCAAGGCTTGGGGGACCCGCGAAGCAAAGATGGAATCAACGGCCCTGTCATCTATGACTAAGTACACATTCTGTTTACCATGAGACCCACTTGCAACCATGCTGCCTTCTGGAAAGAGAGAGAGAGAAAAAAAAGAGAAAACCGAGTCGTGAAAGATGGCTGTCGTGTAGTCGAAGTTTTGTTGCGTAGTCTCGGAAGCCCTTTGACGGTTCCGGCTGGACGGGTAGGTAATAGGCTGTAGGGATACATAGGCTATAGGGATAGGCTGTAGGGATAGGCTGTAGGGATACCGTGGGCATCGTGAAATTAAAGATGGCCAGGCATTCCCCCCCCCTCTCTCCGATTTGGGCAATGCTTCTTGGAAATCTGTCTGCTCCGTGCTCCGTACTCTGCTCCTTATACGAGGTGCCTGGTCTTGTGAGGGGAAACCCAAGGAGCAGCTCTCTGCCGGCTCAGCCGCTGCCTTGCGACGCTTCTTATGCTCGGCAATGCGGCAGGGGCAATCCAAACAGGCCAGAAAAGGATTCTCGCATGGCACTACGGTGGACATGAGTAGGTTATTCTTATTTATCACTGCGGAGCAAAAAAAAAAAAAAAAAAAAAAAAAAAAAAAAAAACCCCGGTGGATTGTTCGCAGGGCTCAGCTGAGATGCTGCTCCATGTGCGGTTGACTGGGACCTATGGTAATAAGCCAAGGCAAAACCCCGAAGCTGGACGACGGGAGAGAGAAATGGCATTCTTTTCGGGCCAAAGCCTCGGCGACGAGTTTGACCGTGACGACGGGTGAGGGTGTTGCTCTGTGCTGGCTGCCATTGCGTCTCACGACGAAACGCGGAATGTCGGAAACAACTGCCGCCGCGCCATTCTCTTTTCTTACAAGGCAGACAGACAAAAAGGACGAACGAAGGAACGAAAGGTCCGACATTTCACGTGACGAAAATCGTTTTTTTGATTCAGAAGCTCGGAGACCGAGCAGCAGCCCCTTCTGTTCTTTGGATCAAGTGGGGTTTTTGAGAATTAGTTGCACAGCCACCACATGATGCGGGTTCGAATGGACACGCCCGCTGGTGGAGAGGATGGTGTCGGCGAGCAGCGGGACTTGAAGTGTACAAGAATCAGCGCGAGCAATCTTAGTGGTCGGGAAGTACCAACAAGGTTTTTTCTTTGCTCACCGGTGATTACGAACCGTCGGCCTTGTTCTCCAGCCCGAAACGAATTGCTGATGACCTGCATTATCGAACGCCCAGCAGCAGAAGCCAAAACACCCCAAGCGAATGCGATCCAAAACCGCAGCCACCGCTTACTGTCTCGCCCCAAGACGCGGAGACGGAGTTCGTTGGCACGACGGATTCCCATTGCCGCTTTGGTTTGAGTTTTCTTTTTTTTTTTTGCCGCACGTAAACATGCAAAGCAACTAAACTCTCTCCGCAGGTACCTAAAAGCAAGTCCAAACGAATGCCCTTGGGGTGCTACTAATTATTTGCCCAGAAAAAGGCGGACAGACAGCGTTGCCGTTTGGCCCATCCCTAACGGCAAATGCCCTTTTGTAGCAACGACGACGACGACGACTGCAAAAAAAAAAAAATAGCATCATCATCACCATCCATCGCCTATCTCGCTCCGGACTGATGAGGAGGCACCAGATTGATAAAAAAAAAAAAAAGAAAAAGAAAAGAAAAACGTGGCCGCTTCGTCGCTCGTTTCGTCAGCCCTGCGGTCCCCCGAGCCTGTTGTTGCTGGCGGTTCGGTTAGCGCACCCGGACGCAACGGAGCAAAGAGCTCTCAGGATTGGGTCGGCCACTCTGAGGCGTCGTCATCGCCGGGGCAAATGGAGTGCTGTTATATGCAAAATGGGCTGGCCAGAGGGGTGCCCAAAAAGGCTGCAAAAGATCCATCGCGCCCTCGGACAAAACAGGCCATGGATGGCACTGCGCCTTGGTGGGCTCTGGGCTTGGATAAAAGCTTCTGCAATCGGCGCCATATTTGCTGGCACGCGAGAGATGATGCCTGAGGGGAAAAAAAAAAAAAAAAGGGCTTACGCGTCCACTGCCCCATTTGTGCTCGCGCCCCCGCTGCCATCCCTGCAGCCCCTGCAAGACGCTAAGCGGCCTCCGCGCATCCCCTGAAGTGGTCGCTCCAGCAGCTGTTGTTCCCGCTCCCAGACTCTTGGAGGCGCCCCTAGTCGCCAAGGCAGCCGTCTAGTCCGTCCGTATTCACAGCCATAATATCGCCGCTCCCCCAAAAGCCCAACCACCAACGTCACCACTTTTTTTTCCTTCTGTTTTCTTCCGCTCTGACGAACCTTCGCGCCATATTCAAGCCTGTTCTTAAACCCGCCCCGGTCAGAAAAGCAGTTTTTATCCACGCCTGAGAAGAAAAAAAAAAACACACAAAAAAACAAAAACAAAATTAAAAACTCCGCCGCGTGAAAATCCTCATCCCCGCGACGACCTTTTTTTTTTTTCTTGTATTTTTTTTTCGTGTCGAACCGAATCGAAACTCCCCCCCACCGGCGCCTGGCAAATCCGCTGTAATGTCGGGCCAGAATAACGTCGACATCGACGCTCTGCTCGATCTATCCGAGTACGACGGCATCCCCAGCTACAACTCGCCGTCTCTTTCTCCTTCCGCCTCGTCCAAGCCTACCTTTGCCAGCCCCGTGACGACCGCCGTGACGACGCCTAGCATGACGACGACGCAGGCTCTGAGCGGCCCCAGCCACAACTACGACATGTATCGCCAGCAGACGGGCTTCGTGCCGGGCGCCATCGCCAACACAATGGCCGTCAACGAGTCGAGCAACGCGGGGTACCAGGACTTTGGCAGCCTCGATTATCTCACCGGCTTCACCTCGGAGAACGACCTGTTTGACTTCAACACCTCGCCTTCCCAGGCGACCATGGGAACGTCGGAGGTTATGGACTTTGAGTCGCCCGCTGATTCCCAGCTCTTCTCTACCGTCAACCCCAGCAGCATCGAGCAGGGCTCGTCCCTCGCCTCCCCCGTCCTGTCGAGCCAAGCGAGCAACGTCGGCCGCCTGTGGCCCGGCGCACACTCCCAGGCCGCCATGGCCAAGGCTCACGCCCAGCAGAGGCAGCAGCAGCACATTATCCAGCAGCAGCAGGCACAGCGCCCGCCCGTCCAGCCCAAGCCCCGGGGCAAGCTGCCGCTGCCCAGCGATCCCATCATCGAGCAGAAGATCACTCAGCTGCTCAACTCGATGCGGGCGAAGCCTGCTCCTCCGCCATCCGACTGCCCCACTCCCATGACCAATCTGAGCAGGGCAAAGAAGGACGAGGAGGAGATGGACGAGGACGAACGCCTCTTGGCCAGCGAAGAGGGCAAGAAGCTCAGCAGCAAGGAGCGGAGGCAGCTGCGCAACAAGGTCTCCGCCCGTGCTTTCCGATCGAGGAGGAAGGGTAAGGCATCTCTCTCTCGCCTGTCTTATGAGCGGCGAGACCTCTGGCGGGAACCGTCGTGTGCTAACAGGGCCTGCAGAATACATCTCTCAGCTCGAGAGCGAGGTCGCCAACAAAGTTACGGAAAACAATGACTTACGCGCCCAGAACCGCGCTCTCCTCGAGGAGAACAAGCGCCTGTCTGATCTCACCCGCATGCTCCTCTCCTCCCCCTCCTTCTCCAACTTCCTGGACCACCTCAGCGCAAACCCCTCCGTCGCCGCTCCGCCCCAGGTCAAGCCGGAGCCCCAGCCGTCGCCGGAACAGCGATCGGTCAAGGATGTCAACCCCTACGGATCCCACCCTTCTCAGCAGCAGATTGGTATGGCCATGATCCCCGAGCAGACCATGGACTTCTCCATGCTCAGCATCGGCAACGGCTTCAACTTCCAGCCTCAGGTGTTCGTTGTCGATACTTCCGAGGTCCCCTCCCCCATTGAGTCCGGCATCTTGTCGGGCAAGACGTCCAGCCTCGTCGACCAGACTTTCCAGTCCGACGACGAAAAGGTTGACGTGCCCGTGATTGAGCGGCCTGTTGGCAAGGCCCCCATCGCCCAGTCCGAGTCGGCACCGATCGACGAGGAATTCGAGGCCGATCCCGAGTTTGCCCTCTACCACTCTGAGTCTGAACCAATCCGCCCCGAGTCCAGAGCGCTGGATGTTGAGAGCCTTTCACATGTCGACATCTTTGGTGGCATTGAGCCCGAGAAGATGCTTTCTAGAATCGAGCTCGTCGACGTCACTGAAGAGGAAGCTTCTGCCGCGTTTGCCATGGCTCGCGTACAAAGTATAAGTGCCAGCTTGGAGTCGATTGTCTCAAGATTAGAGCTCTTGACTATGGACCTTTAATAAAAAAAAAGAAAGAAAAAAAACAAGGGAAATCATTCTTCTACATATCCAGCTTAATTAGTGGCTTCTCTCTTTTTTTATTTTTTTTTATTTCTTTCTTTTTCTACCTTTTTTCTTTCTACCTACTTTAGGGCTTCATATGTGCATAACATGGACCGGGGAGCGGCATCCGGAGTTTTATTTAGTTTTTCTTGGGAGGTGGAAGGGGAAAGGGAGGGGGGGCGAGGGGGGGCGAGGGGGGAGGTGGACACAATGGAAGGATCAACATCACAGGTCACATTGCTGTTTTTCGTTTCTTTATTCTTATTCTCTTTGCCATTTTCTTGTTTCTTTTGTCAAACTGAGCAAGGGGTGGACACTCTGTCCCCGTTTCCACCCCTGAGCTGGCCGGATAAGCTGGCACTTTTTTTTTTGGGGGGGGGGTTGAATTTGTATAGATAGACGGAGTGAAGATATTTCCACTCGAACTAGGTCAGAGCGGATGTGAAATGACAAAATCTTCTTTGATGATTTCTCGTTATTTTCCTCGATGCAAACAAATTATGTGCAATGGGCATGCGCGATCGGACTGGTATAACCACCCACATTCTCCGAGCGGCGTGAAATATTCACGTACCAACGATGGGATCCAATGAGCAGGCGGTGCTTGCTCGTTCACATCTTGGGCATTCCATGCCATGCCATGCAATGCCATGTTGAGCCTGCTCCGTCAACCATCGTGCACACAACTCCCCCCCCCCCCCCCCCCTTTTTTTTTTGGGCGGTCCAGCCTCCCCCTCCGCTCTCCCTACAAGACCACGCTCGTTTACCGTATGGAAAACACCTCCTCTTGCACCCCCTCGACGTCCCACCCCTCCCCGTCCATCAGCCCATGCACGTAGCACTCCCCCACAAGAAGCCAGCAGGCATCGGGGTCGTCATCACCGCCGCCGGGAGCCGGGCCTTTGCCAGGCGCTCTCCGCAGCAGGAAGGGGGTCTTGCCGCCGCGCAGCACAGCCACGACATCGCCCTCTTGCAGGGCGTCAGGGCCCAGGACGAAGTAGCCCTTGCTGGTGACGGCGAAGCGGCGGTGGCGCGTAATGAGCGTCGCCTCGTGGCTCCATTTGAAGGGGTCGCCGGTGAGGGAGAGGGCGTGGATGGCGGGGGAGACGGGGGTGTGCGGGGACGAAAGGGAGTTGGCTCTCTCGAAGAAGCTGGTCATGATGTCGCTGCTGCTGCTGGCGTTACCGGCAGACTTGGAGGGGAACGAAGGAAAGGTCCGCGATGGCGATAGAGAGGAGGAAGGGGGAAGCGCGTAGCGGACGAGGTAGGCTGCTCCGCTGGCGAGCCATTCGTCTGGAGGGATGGACGAGTAGGGGCGCATGCGGTCCATGCCCGTGCAGGCATTGGTGAGGGTTTGGATGAGGGCGAAGAAGGCGGACTTGCGATGATGATCTCCGGGGGGCGCACACGAAGATGGAGACGGAGACGGAGACGCCGCCGGGGAGTCGTTGCGAAAAGGGGGATACACGTGCGAGAGGGTAAACGTCTGGTAGCCGCAGATTTGCTTCCAGAGGACTTCCATGGGGTGCGTGCGAGGGCCGTACTGGTCGCTTTGGCTGTTCCGTCGCGGGTGAGGAGGCGCGCGGCCTTGCTGGTGGTTGCTTCTGCTGCTGCTGCTGCTGCTGCTGCCGTGATTGCTTTTCGTGGTATTCTGGCCATTGGCGACACTGCCGCTGCCGCTGCCGCTGCCGGGCGTGCGCTCGTGATTGCTCCGGGGCAGAGGAGAGAGGCGATCGCCGGCCGGGCCGTGCTCGTGTTGGCGGTGCTCCCGCCAATGCCCCTTTTCCTTCTTCTTCCCCTGGGCGTCCTGCCTGACCTGAAACGCCGTCCCGTAAATCCTCCACGAATGCCTCGCCACCAGGTCGACCCTGACGCCGCGGATGTGCAGCGTCTGCGAGCCCTCGTCGATGGCCAGGTCCGGCTTGGTATCCCTGGACGCCCGATGGGGCACCGCGGGCGAGCCGAGGATGTGCATCGGCAGGTCTCTCCAGTCCGGAGCCCACGATGGCAGGTCCAAATCCCGGCTGCCCGCCCACGGCGCTCGCCTCTTCGCGTCGGGCCGGCTGTGGTGCGTCGCGGACAGCATGATGAGGTCGTCGGCGCCGCGGAGGCCCCTCGTTGCGACGTCGACGTACACGTCCCTGACGCTCTTTGAGTAATCTGCCACGAGGTCCTGGAGCGCCTCGCTGCCCTTGCCGATGGAAAAGTGCCCCAGAAAGGCATACACGTGGTCTCGGGGGTCCTGTGCCAGGAGGTGCCTCGCGCGGTGGAGCTCGTATGCGAAGTTGCCTCTGTTGTGGTGCTGATCGTATTCCGCGTCCGGCTCGACGAAGCGCTTGTGGAGGTAGCGAATGTTGGAGGTGCCGACGAAGAAGCGCTTGCGGAGGTGGTGATATCTCTCGTTGAGCACCCCCGCGACGAAGGAGAGCGTGTCCCAGTCCATCTCCGTGTCGCCCCAGTACAGCGTCGCAGGGGCAGTGGTTCCGATCTCCTGGACGATCCATATCCGATGAAACTTTTTTTTTTTGATTGTTTCCTCAGCGTCAGAAGATTTTCTCTCTATTCTAAGCTCCCCTGAATTTCTTTGGGATAGCGATAACCCCCCGCGGCCAAGGGGCTGTCGTTATACTACTTACCCAAGGAAGCTTTGTCAACTTGGAGAGAGGAATCCAAGGCTCCGGGCTCTGCATGGCCAGGTTCTCCTCGTGAGCAACTTTGAACTCGTCGTGGGCATCGTCGTCCTTGAACACTCCGTCTAGGTAGTGCACCATCCGCACCGCATCGGCGGCAACGCCTTCGGTATCCCGCCCTAGCCATACAAGCACCTTGCCGGCATTCTTGTACACTGCATTCATGAGCTTGACCTGCCGGCTGCGCTCTGCTATGTCATCCTGGTTGATGCAGATCTGATCGGCCCACAGGCGACGGGGCCGGTCCGGCAGTCTGACTCTGGCAAGCGCATCGTGGATGCTCTGCGTGAGAGGGAGGATGGCGCCGTCGCAGCCGAGCCTGAAGCGCCGGTCGCCGGTGCCCCAGACGTACGATATGGCCTCGTAGGGGGGGAGCTGCCCGATGTCCGCTGGATCAAGACTCCCGACCTGGATGCTCCCGACCAGAGGGTCAGAGCCGGACCCAGGCTGGAGAGTGAGAAAACGGACGAGTTTGCCGTCCGCAAGGGGCTCATACACGAACCGCTTCTCTTCGGGGATGCCCAGGGACTGGTTACCGCGATGCGGGATATCGTTGCTGCCGTTGTTGTTATCCATGAACGACGCCCGCGGTTTGAAGCCGCGACGCTTGACGGGCTCCTTTCCGCAGCGCGAGAAGAGCGGTTGCGGGCGAGCGGCGGCCCTTGCGCGAAGCCCGAGGCTGGAGGCGACGGCCTTTGTGTTTCCGAGATGACGATGCGGCAAGCGTCTGGGCCTTGGGTTTGTCCGGCGCCAAGAAGACCAGAAACACGAAACGCATTGACTGCCGCGGCTCCCAACACGGCGAGGAAGACGCATGGCTGACCATTGCGTCCGACGAGACGCGATGGTCCTTGGGAGATGGGTAGTGCCGCGCTATGTATGAATGTGGAGAGAGAGCTAGCTATTCCGCCAAACAGCTGCTGCATGTCATGCCGGTTGGACTCACTTGGGGTGCTTGCTGATTCTGCGCCTCGAATCTCGTGAAGGAGCCACTGCGGGTTTGATTTATATATATATATATATATATATATATATATATATTATTAAAAAAAAATCTTTATTGGATAACATGCGGTGATAAATGGACGGGAGCATGTGGGAAATGGAGGTTTAAAAAAAAAAGGGTTGACCGTGACCAAATAAGCAAAAATGAAAGACGAAGAAGAGGAGAAAAGACGCTGGCCCCTTGACCGGACAGATGGAATATGTTGTGCCTAAAATGATCCAATTATTCGACGGTTGGTATTAATATAGAGTACAAAGCCTTGACATGGACATGAATATACCGAGTCTGTCTCACAATTTTTTTTTTCCCGCATCTCAAATCAATGGCGTTGCTTAGACGGTCTCGCGAATCTTCACCGGCGGCGCCTCCGTAATACTGGCATCGTCCTCGTCGTCAAGCTGCTGCGGATTGGGCGCGTCTCTCCCCAAATCGGCTGTTACTATGCCAGCAAATCCCGTCGGGGGCTCGCCCCGGCCGTTTCCTAATTCCCAGCTGCCTATCCTCTCGTGCTCCGTTCCGCGCTTGGACACTGCGACGTCGGCATCGCTGGCCATCTTACCTGCTCCCTTGAAGCCGCCTGGGGGGCCGCTGCGTGGGTTGGACTCTGGGCGGCGTCCAAAGGTACACACCCCAAAGATGTAGAGCACGAACCCAGCAAGACCGGTAACGGCCAGCGTCACCACGGCACCAATGACACCGGCAACGGGCGGACTCACGGACGGCTTTTTGGATTCGGACAGATACTTGGTGAAGCCCCTGTTGCACCAAGGAGCAAAGGCGGCTCGGCAAGCGCTGCACCAGTTCAAAGAGTCGAGGGCGAAGCGTTGAAGCTGACCCAAGAATGCCGTATAAGGAATGGCGGGACCACCCGAGCCAGACGGATCGAGAGGATGGACGGAAAACGGCTCGCCCACATCGGCGTTGGCTCGATATGCGAACCGAACCATGAATTCTTGGGGCGTCGGCAGCGCGGAGGCGTCACCCGAGTCTTGGCCGATCAGCTCGATGATCATGGCCGAGCCGGGGTTTGGAAGCGTGGAAAACGGGCCGGAGAGCAGGTTGTCCCTGGAGTAGAGGCCCATGAGGGAAAAGAAAGCCAGCATGGGCTCGAAAGAGCCAAACATGAGCGTGAGCTTGCTGCCGCCGCTCCCCAGGGCGGCGCCACTGAGCGAGCTCGCAATTTGCATGGCGAGGGTTTGGCCAGAGACGCTGGAGATGTTGCTGTAGGGGAACTTTGGATTGGCACTGAGGCTGTCGCCGTTCTTGGCACGCTCCAGCTCAAAGGCGTTGGCTCTGAGCACGGCGAGGGTGCTGTTGGCGAATCCTAACCCGTCGTTGACCGTTTTGTTGTGGGTGTTCATGTAGTTGACATACTCGTATATGTTGTAGGCGTTCCAGTAATTCACCGAGCCATTGGATACGGTGCCCTTGAGCGGCGGAGCGGCGAAGAGGGACCTGTAGAGACTTTGGGTTGACCGGAAGCGGCCTGTGGGATCAATGTGCTTCATCGCGCTGACTTTGCTGTCCCAGGCATAACAGCCGAGGGTGCCCTGGATGCTAAGACACGCCCAGTATCGGGGGTTAGCGGTGCGAGTGCCGAAAAGGATTGCGCCCATCTTTCACAGGGCTGGGGCCAACTTACGCAACCGAGGCCGAGTCTGTCATGGATAGGGTCTGAATGTTGGGATACTGGTACCCCCCCAAGGGGTAGTCAACCGGATCCGAGCCAGACAAGACATCTTTGGCCATCTCTTGGCCTCCGGCAGGGCCGTTGAAAGAGTTTGCGGCTGGGGGGTACAAGCCCTGGAGGAAGGCCACGGCACCCCCGGCAACCCATTGATCCGTCTGGGACAGGACGGTTAGCTGGCTGTTGTCAATGGCATCTGCGGCTATTCCCTGAATCGTCGCATTTCCCGCCGAATTCGAAAGGGCGGTAGAGTTGCGGCCACCCAGGTAGCGGTTTCGAAAGGCGCTTCCCTGCCTCCACATTTGGCGGGCTCCCTCGGGCGTGAGAACCCTATCCGGGCCTCCCAAAGTGGGAGTCTTCTCCCCGTGGTTGATGTATGCGACCGCCGCCCAAACCTTGGCGTTGGGATGGCGGCCGGATTGCGCTGAGATGCCGACACTCAGCAACGCAATCGACAAGATGAGCGACAAGACTGGCGCCCGGGGGAGCCAGGAGAGGCCATTCCTCGATGAAGAGGCCATGCTGTAGTGCTAGTGCTGGGCTGATCTGCGTCAGCAAGTGAAGGCACAGAACTGCTCAAAAATAGAGACTCTTCTCGGCGGGCGACAGACAGAAACGAAAGAGGAGGTGGCACAACAGGTCGCTGCCTAGACCAGCGAGAGAGACTGCGGCTGTTGTGAATGAAAAGAGAGAAAGGATCTCATGCCAAACGGAACGAGCGTGTGGCTACGGGGCATGTCTTTTTTTTTCTTTTTTCTTTTATAAAGAAAGGATATCCAAGGCCGTCGAATTCCAGCCTTTGATTCGCACCGACGACCAGGACAGCCACACCCCCATCGAATTTGGCGTAGCGAGAGCTGCTACATGTTGCCGAGCGCGCCTCAAAACATCACAAGCTGCCGTTGCGGCACACACAAGCATAGAGCCAAAGCCAGATGTTGGTTGACGGAGGGCGCGGGGTCTGTGATGTGCCCCCGCGCTTGATGCGGCATCAAGGAGGGGTTTGAATCTGAATTCCAGGTCGAGGGCTGGTCGACGTGTGGATGTTTGAGGAGAAGCTTTTCCTGGATGCTTGCGGCCAAGCTCTGGGGTCAGCGGAGCAATGAGTTCAAACTATGACGATGGCTGCAAACCTGCGGGGCGCCGAAGCCTTGCTTCAATGACGTCAAGATTTCAGGCCAGCAGAACTTGAGGCTGTCCCCGTCTTTTTTTTTTCACCTTTGATGATGATGTATCAGTCAGTATGCGAGCGAGAAGAGGGGGATTTTTCTTTTCTTTTCCTTCCCCCCCTTTCATGTGAGGAATGAAAACAACTGCTTCGGAATCACGTGCTTTTTAGACGACTTCTTTACTATCTATGTTTTATCGTCAGGTTCTCAACAACCTTGACTTTCGGTACAATTGCGTAATAAAGTGGTGGCACCGGAGGCGCGTCCAAGCTTTCCGCCAGGCCATGACGATCCCCAAACAAACTCCGAGAGGGCCATTCCACCTTGAGCCCCTCATCATCGCCCGAACATTTATAGCCAATGGCAAGAAGGAAAACTGCCGCCGTCGCCGTCGCCGTCGCCATCGCCATGGGAAGCGGATCAACCGCTTCAAACAGGTTCCATGGTCTAACGGTTATGACTGCGGATTCTGATTCCGCCAGCGAGGGTTCGACTCCCTCTGGAACCTTTTTTTTCCCCTTTCTTTTTTTCTTCTTTTCTTTTCTTCTTCTTTTCTTTTCTTTTCTCTTTTTTTGCTCCTTTGCTCTTTTACTCCCCCATCCCCACTCGAGAAAAAATAGATTGATAGGTAAATACCTAGTACGGAGTACCTTTGTAGTGATGATAGCCCTTTTTTTTTTTTTTTTTTTTTCGTTATGCCGGTTTTATTGAGCAATGCCCGTGTCTAACATTTGAAATTTTACGGTGCTACGTATGCACGGAGTAGAGACCGCCCCTATGTATCCCTCCAACGAAATTTCCACCAAGATTATAGTCCAGATTTGCATCTTATCAATCTGCCCATTTGTCCCAGATTCAGACAAGCGCACCATGCAAGCTCTGCAATCCTGCCTCAGGCATTGATTGTTGTTCAGGTACTGAGTACGGAGTGCGGAGTACGAGAGAATTAATTAGGTAGTACCGTTTCCTCCCTTCACTTGGGATGTCGTACGTTGACGCTGCCCCTGATGTTTTTTTTTGACAGTCATTCTGAGGGGAAACCAATGGCCACAAACCGACCGGATGCGCCACTGCCTACGTCGCTGCGTCTTCCTATGGCAAAGACTGAGGAAATTTGGCAAATGTTCACGCCGATGATACGGGGCATCAACTGGAGGAACAAAGAAATGGTCATCCTTTGGGTACCTAGTACCTGTGGGTGTAGTAGGTACCTTTTGTATCGCCTCATGTACTATGTGTGTGTGGAGCAAGGTTCGGGCCCATTTATTTAGCCGTTGTTTGTGCTTTTTCCCTTGCATAAGAAGTGCAAAGCTGATGGGATGGCCGGCCACGTGCTCTCAGCCCTCTTTTATTGAATGCTGTCTGCGCCATAGAAGAAGAAGAAGGAGAAGGGGAAAAAAAAAGGGAGCGGCTATCCAGCACCCCAACTTTGCTATCCAGCAACCCAAGGTACTAGAATAAGGTATGGCAGCACCGCAGAATTTAAAGTACCTTAAGGTGCGCTGACTCAGCAATTTTCCTATAAGTAGCAGTACTTATTTTAAAAAAGTAAATGATATTTTAATAAGTAAAATAATAAAATGAAGTAAAAGTAAGTTAGAATTCGATTTTATTAATTTAAAGCTATATATTTCTTTTTTTATAATGGCTTATTTAGTTTTATTAGAAATAGCAATGCTTAATATTATATTATTTTTCATGTAGCTCTTAGTAACTCCCACTAAAATTTTGGGGTGCTGGATAGCCAAGTTGGGGTGCTGGATAGCCGCTCCCAAAAAAAAAAAAGCTGCTTAGTGCTCTTTGAATCTGTCATGTCAAATGATTCGTCGTATGTGCATGTACCTATAGCATACTACTAGTGGCTATAGTACCTAGTAGTACCGCAAAGGTACTACGGATCTCATACAGTACCAAGGTGCTATACCTAGGTACCTAGTAGGTAAGGTGCCTGTACTAAACAAGGTAATGAATGCACTATAATAGGCACAGTACCTCGAGTTGGATGGATGGGCAGGATGCACGGGGTGACCTCTCATCCCTGCTCAGTGCATGCATGGCGCTGCAGCCCGGTCCGTCCAGCGCCTGGAATGGCCTGACGCTCAGGTGCTATGAGCCCACTGAGCGCTCACAGCGGTCCCTTCCGGCAGGGCACCCGTTGTATGGTAGGCAGCAAGTGCCTGCTGTGCTGTGTGTGTGGGCGGTAACCCTTCGGCAGCCGCACGCCCCGTGGCCCAGGATTTTCTCCGCATCCATCACCAACAACCTGCTTTGCACGGGCACGAGCTCAGTGGACGGCACTCCCTTGTCCCACGCACCACGGCACAAAAGCACCGCAGCATCTCGCACACCCACCCCAAGCATCTCTGCGTCGCGCGCCGCCCTGTGAGGCCGAGGCAAGAGACTGCCAGATCCTCCCGCCTGGTCGCATCGCGTCCCGCGCTCCATGGCCCAGCCGCATGCCGCGTGCTGAAACCGCCCGCCATGCCCGCCGACGACGCCAGCGTCCCAGCGCTGTCCGAGGCGCCCCCCGTCGAGACGCAGCATCCAGTCGACGGTCAGGTCGAATGTGCCAAACAGCCCGTGCAGCCCGCCTTCCTGCACTCGCCGCCGGATAGCAACGATGCCGGAAAGTCGGAGCCCAGTGACTCGGAGCTGAGCGACCTCGAGGACGAGCCGCCGCTGGAGGATGCGCCGATGCTGCCCCCGGGCCTCGCCGCCGCCGCCGACGACGCCGACATTGGCGACATCCTGCCAGACCACTGGTCGTCGGGCAACGTGCCCGTCTTCCGGCCGACGATGGAGCAGTTTAGGGATTTCAAGCGTTTCGTATGTTCAGCAGCCCACCCCCGAGCCTCCAGCCGTCCCCCCCCGTCCGCTAACCGCCGGGCCTTGGCCCCAACCTGTAGATGGAAAAGGTTGACAGTTATGGGATGAAGTCTGGCATTGTCAAGGTCGTCCCGCCAAAGGAGTGGAGGGATGCACAGCCACCCCTCGACGATCTCGTAAAGCAGGTCCGAGTCCGCGAGCCAATCAAGCAGGACATCATGGGGTCCAACGGCACCTACCGCCAGGTCAACATCCTCCATGGGCGGTCCTACAACGTGCCGCAATGGAGGCAGCTCTGCGAGCAGAGCGAGCACCAGCCCCCCGCGAGGCGTGGGGAGAGGCGCGCGAATGTGGACAGGCCCAAGCCCGTCCGGGCCCGCCCTGCCGCCCCCAAGGCTGCGCACCCTGCCGGCGCCCCAAAGACCCGGGGGAGAGGACGGCCGCCCAAGGGCAAGGGCAGGCAGAAGCGAAACGAGGAGAGCCGGCCCATGACTCCGGTGTCGCCAAGGGTCGAGGCCGAGGCTGAAGCCGCAGAGGACGAAGTAATGGACTCGATCGAAAAGGAACTGGGCGCCGAGGCGGACTGTGAAGAAGACGACCACCACCAGCCCGCGGTCCGCAGAATGGGCGGCGTCAGGCCCGCCAAGCCAAAGATCCAATCGACCTCGGCGCGGCGGAAATACAGCCGCCGAGAGGCGTCTGCGGTCGTCGACGAGGCTGCCTTCAAGGATTTCGACTATCGCATGGACATTTCCGAGTACACGCCTGAGCGCTGCGAGGAGCTGGAGCGGGTCTACTGGAAAACCCTGACCTATGCCCAGCCGCTCTACGGCGCCGATCTGATGGGGACGCTGTTCGACGACAGGACTGAGACCTGGAACCTGAACAAGCTGCCAAACCTCTTGGACGTCCTCGGAACAAAAGTCCCCGGCGTCAATACCGCGTATCTCTATCTCGGGATGTGGAAAGCCACGTTTGCGTGGCACCTCGAGGATGTCGATCTGTACAGCATCAACTACCTCCACTTTGGCGCTCCGAAGCAATGGTACAGCATCCCCCAGGCCGACGCCCGGAGGTTCGAGGCCGCCATGAAGAGCATCTGGCCCGCCGACGCCAAAGCCTGCGATCAGTTCCTAAGGCACAAGGCCTTCCTCATCTCGCCCCAGCACTTGCTCCAGAACTACGGCATCAAGGTCAACAAGGTCGTCTCGTATCCTGGCGAGTTTGTCGTCACGTACCCGTACGGATATCACTCCGGCTACAACCTGGGATACAACTGCGCCGAAGCGGTCAACTTTGCTCTCGATTCCTGGCTCGACATGGGCAAGATCGCCAAGAAGTGCGAGTGCGCCCAGGCCCAAGACAGCGTGTGGGTCAATGTTTATGAGATTGAACGAAAACTACGCGGGGAGGAGACTGAATACGAAGAGACGGAGGAGGAGGAGGAGGAGGATGAAGAAGACGACGATGGCGATGACGACGATGACGACGATGAGCTGTCCGGGCTCCCTAGCCCTCCCGCCGGCCACGGTGTGAAGTTCAAGGTCAAGGACTCCAGCCGCAAGAGGAAGCGCGGTCGCGCAGAAAAGGGAGTCAAGGTCAAGGTCAAAAAGATTAGGCTACGGCTCAGAGTCAAAGCCGAGCCGTCCTGTTGCCTGTGCCCCAACGACGCACCGAGTCTGGAGTCTCTACCCACCGACGACGGCAGGAAGGCCCATCGCCTCTGCGCCCTATACATGCCCGAGACATACATCGACACGGTGGATGGCAAAGAAGTCGTCTCCAACGTTGCCGCCATCCACAAGGATCGTCTGGATCTCAAATGCCTGTTCTGTCGATCAAAGCGCGGTGCGTGCTTCCAGTGTTCTCAGAAGAAATGCGCAAGGGCGTACCACGCGACTTGCGCCGCGGCCGCCGGGGTGTTCACGGAGGAGCAAGACGTTCCGGTCTTTGGCGAGGACGGGACAGAATACAAAGAACAGGCCTTTGAATTCAGCTGCCGCTTCCACCGCACCAAGCGCGACAAGAAGCTCGACGGCAATTCCTTGGAAGAAGACTCTCGCATTGCGAAGGCCGCCGAGGCCCTCCGGGCGGGAGGCATCTGCCAGCTGCAATATCACAAGGGCGAAATCTTTGCTGGGGTGGTGGTGGAGAATCGGCCAGACGAGCGGATGCTGCTGATCGACGTCCTTCCAAACGGCGATCGAATGGAAGTCGAGTGGAAGTGGCTGCTGCTTGCAGACCCATCCGACTACCACCTACCCAAGGCGTCGGCAAGCGCCATCCCCCTGCCGTCTTCCCAAAAGGCAAAGGACAAGCTAAACGCCAAGCGCCAAGACGTCCATGACAAGCCACGAAAGGACGACGTCTTTGTTGAGGGAGGCTTCTCCTGGGCGGAATTCAACACTGGTCAAGTCTCCAGCAAGCACCAGGCAAAGGTCGACCTCGCCAAGCAAGACCAGATTTGGTACTATCTCGGAAAGACATCGACCGAAGCCAGGGCGCAGTACACCGAGGATCCATCGAAACCGCGGTACAATACCAAGGGCAACTTCCTGGACACGCTTCCGAAACCCCCCAAGCCTGTGCCCGCGCGGCCGGCATATCAGCAGCGGGCCTATGGACTCTCCGGCCCGTTCCCAGCCTCCGGCGCTGCTGCGGGCCCCATGGCGACGCACATGAGCTATGTGGGCTTGGAAATGCCGTACGTCTATCAGCCGAGGGCCCCGATGGGGTCTGGCCACCATCTCCCCGGTACATACTCATTTCAGGGGGCCAACGCG
Source organism: Trichoderma cornu-damae (assembly GCA_020631695.1). Classification (NCBI taxonomy): domain Eukaryota; kingdom Fungi; phylum Ascomycota; class Sordariomycetes; order Hypocreales; family Hypocreaceae; genus Trichoderma; species Trichoderma cornu-damae. Next base: position 5,294,752 of record CM036089.1, read on the forward strand.
CCTCCCCCGCCCCCCCAACAGTACCAGCCATTCGCGGTACAGCGATTCGACCGTGTGGCCGGGACAGGCGAGATGCCTCAAGCTCAGGCGCTGGCGCCGGCGCCACTGCAGCCGCCTCTCGCAGCACCGTCGGTTGGAATGGCTTCGGCGGCTCCCATGAGCCAGAGGACTGCTCCGTCTGCACATTTAGCTCCGCAGCACTACAGCAAGCCCACTTGGCAGGTCCATTCGTCGGTGTATCAGAAATACCCCTTTTTCCAAGTCAATCACAACAGGCAAGCATCTCTTCCGTGGGACGCTCCGTGGGTAGCTAGCTTCAACTAACAGCCTCGCAGGGATACGTCCAAATACCGAACCCCTTATTCTCCGTGGGGCGGGTTCACCAATGGCTACGAAGGCGACTTGAGAGCACATTTGCTAGCAAATCGAAGCGACGCTTTCCGACGAGCGCCGTTGACGGCAATGCCCCCAGCCAGTTCCTCGAGACCATACCAGACCTCGCCTTCCACAGCTGCATCACATGGGATGGCGGCAATCTCCACAACGCAGCAGCCAGGGCCGCCGGCGCAGCAGACAACTTGCTCGCTGCCTCCGCCGATACTAGGAACTGCCAGCCACCAGTACCATCCGGCGATCAAGGCCCAATATAGGAACCCGGCTCAGCAGCAGCCCATCAAACCCAAGCCAACCCCGGCGTCCAAGTCGTACAAGGTTGGCTTACCCGCCGCTATCGGTCTTTCCCTGAAATCGACTAAATCCGCAATGCAGGTCCCGTCTAAGCAGTCTCCGGTGCCTCTGCCAGCAAATTTCTTGGCCGCCATGACCTCGTCGCCCAGTACTCCTACGCCCCCCCCTTCCAAACTTTCGCCTCTTCAGCCGGCAAGCCCCCGGGTCGATTCTCCCAACACCAGGCCAGCTGCGACACCCTCAGCGCCATCTCCACGGAGGTCGGCAACACCCGTAGGACCAGCAACCAAGCCAGCACAACCGCCCCAGAGGATATCCACGACTCCAGTGCCGCTTCCCAAGTTTTCCATGTCATATCAAGGAAGCGTAGCAGCGCCTACGCCTTTGCCCTCACGGGCTGAGCCGTCGGACTTACCGCAGGCTAACAGACCAGGAGCTTCTTCAGGAGATGAAGTTTGTGGCGTCGATGCCCCCAAGGTGCCGGCGGATACTCTTGAAGAAGTTGCGGCAGCCATGAATGAAACCCCAAGCAGCACCAACCATGATGTAATTACAGACATGGAAACGTTTACGGCTGTAACAGCGCCGGCTACTACGACTCATCAGCAGACTGAGGCCGATGGAGCCCCTCAGTCTTGCCCTATACAGCCCATGGTACACCACCTACCTGAGGGATTCCCAGATGTTCCAGGCTGCGAATCTATGGAGTTTGTCGAGCGAATGATGGAGAATCTGAGGAGGGCATCTCAGCGACGGAGCGTAAGCTGAAAGGGGAGAGACCCCCCCCCCCCCCCTTTCTCTTTTTCTCCCCCTCTTTTCACTCTTATTTCTTCTACGGCAAACCGATGGTGTTGGCCTTTGTACACATGCACAACTCTTTTCATCTACTTCTTTCTTCTTTTTACTTCTTTGCCTTTTTTTCTCCTGGTGAAGGAAGTTTTGGTCAGATAAATTATGATTCGTCAAGGTTACGCAACTACGTCTTTTTACGGCACGGTCGATGAAACCCGTGGATTTTTCATTTCTTTTCTTCTTTTCGCGGTGAGGAGGGGGGGCATTTGTGTCGTTTTTTCCCTCGTGTGTGTTGGGAATTGCCTCTGGCGTTGGAACGGGCGTATTGGCGATTGGTTCAAGGCTCAGTCTAGAAGAAGTAGCATCGCTTTGTCGCGAGTCGGGAGGATGCATTTGGTGGTTCCTATGGCTTGCGTCCCAATAGGGGGAGAGAGAGCAGAGAAATGGAGAAACAGAGAGTTTACGGAGACGCAAATGTATTATACTACATACCTCAGATAGTCACACGACAACAGGGATCCCATTTTGTTTTTTTTTTCTTGATTTTTCTCTTTTCTTCTCCTCTTTTATTCTATTCTACTCTATTTTTCAAAAAAATAAAAAATAAAAAATAAAAAATAAAACCAATTGCTTTATATTGCGTCTGAAGAACGTCTTGAATGCGAACCCTCCCGTACGGACAACCCTTTTACAGGTACCTACCTATCCATCCAATGGCTCTTTCCCCCCCCCCCCTTTGTAATATTTGCACAAGGCGTTGTTTTTACTATAAATCGCATATACCAGAAGGTTGGCATTGTTTCCCAGTCAACCATTAAACAACAGCAGCAGCAGCAGCAGCAGTAGGTAAGGCAAGCACTGCCTGCGAAAGTTATACATCTCCGCGTGAGTCATATCAAACTTTTGGCTCCCTCCAGCCAGCCTTGTAAAGTTTCATGGCGTGTATAGAGGAAACGCGGCTTTTGGATGCGTTTTTTTTTTTTTTTTTTTTTTTTTTTTTTGGCCAGGCGTTTGGCAGCTGTTTGGGTTGAGGCAGTTTCAGCCAGTCAGTCAAGTCAGTGGCACGTTGGGGGAGAGAGAAGGGCACGCACGAGTCACTCTGCCTTTTTTTTTTTTGGTTTTTAATAAAAAATTATTTTTTGAAAAAAATTAAAAAATTAAAAGTTATTTTGTGTGTGTGTGTGTGTTTATTTGGGAGGCGTTGCTCATGCGTTTGTACTTACTTTTTGCTTTTTTGAATGGAAAGTTGCGTATTTTTTGCCCCCCTTCCCCCCTTTCCCCCCTTCCTTTTTTTTTTTTTTACTTTGCTCGCTGCAGCTTTTTTTCCCCCTTTCCTTTCCTTTCCTTTCCTTTCCCTTTCTTTCTTTCTTTCTTTCTTTCTTTCTTTCTTCCTTTTTCCCTCACACATCGACTCGTGTCTTTGACCAGATCGTATAGCACAAACAGCAAGCATTTGGCCATAGTGTTGCTCGCCCTAGCCTTTTCTTCTTCTTTGTCTTGGTGCCATCAACTTGAGATTTCGTTTTCAATCGAGAACCCCCTTTTCACATACACATACACACACACACACACACACACATATATATATACACATACATACATATATATATATATATATATATATATATATATATACATAACACACATATCCCTATAGATAAACAAACATCCGGCAGCCCCCCCTCAGCATAGGCATGGGTACTCTCGACGGAAAGTGGTTCACGCGCATGGCGAGCTTGAGATCGGACGCGATGCTTGATTCATTCGACACGTGGACCGAAAGGGATCAAGCGCATTCGACGGTACATAAGCGAAAGTTTGCCTCGGACAAGTACCTTCGCGGCAGTGTTCTGGGCCAGGGAGGGTGGTCTGTCGTCTACAAGATGCAGAGGGTTGAAGATGGCCGGATTTTCGCGGGCAAGTCGTCTACTTCTGTTGGCCAGCTCTATAAGGAGACGAAGATGCTCCGCAAGCTATCCCACGTAAGCGTCTTGTTGCCCTCCCTTTGAAAGTCCCTCCTCCTCCTCCTCCTCCTCCTTCTTCTTTTTTTTGGTTGTTGTTGTTGTTGTTGTTGTTGTTGTTGTTGTTGTTGTTGTTGTTGTTGTTGTTGTTGTTCGTCGTCGTCCTCGCTGAAAGCAGAAATCTTCAATGGACTAACTTCCTTGTCCTCGTTTTTCTTTTCTTTTCTTTTCTTTTCTTTCTTTTCTTTTTTGGATCATTCTAGAAGCACATCTTGAATTTTGTTGAGCTCCATAAAGAGGAGGACAAAGAGGAGGCCACTCTCCTCATCACAGAGCTTTGCGTCAAGGGAAACCTTCATATGCGTATCAACCACGCTCCTGGCGGCATGGGAAAAGAGGAGATTCTCCTCGCCACCAAACAAATATCCGATGCCCTGGTCTACCTCCATGGGCTGAATTACTTCCATTCGGACGTCAAGCCGCGGAACATCCTCGTTCGCCGTCTCGACCCAATTGAGATCGCCTTGGCGGACTGCGCAGACTGTAAAGTCCATGGTGAGTATCAAGGCCCGCCTGGAGGAACGCACAACTACTGGTCCCCGGAGTTGATGACGCGCAACCGCCATGGTGGCAAGAGCGACGACATCTGGGCCCTCGGGATCAGCCTGCTGGGGATGATGGGCCAGTGGCCGCAGATTGACAAGACAAGGACGGGCTTGACTAGATATCCGCGAAGCTGCGCCAACCACGCACACGGCCTTCAGAAACTGAATCCCGGACATAAGCTCGTCCTCCTGGTCTGTAGAATGCTCTGTTGGAGGGCCATGGAGCGCATCACGGCGGAGAAGTGCTACCAGGCGGCTGTGCAGCTTCTGGAGGAAGCGAAAGGAGAGGAGAGCATCGGAACCGAGGGGCTGGGCATCAAGACGCCGGAGCTGTTTAGCCCCATTTCATTTTGGTAGAGAACGACACCGACTGATTGGAGGTTCATGGGTTTGGGGGAGTGAAGATGGGCCGGCCCGCCCTGAGGATGGACCGGATGGCCGTTGGCGAAGGATGTTTGATGGCCTCGTATGAGCTGCATACAACTATGCTGTTCATATTCCGGTAGGTGTTTCATAGAAATGAGCTGCTGGTTTGGGGGGGGGGGTTCGTACAATCTCAGCATCATCGGCGTATCACAGGAAGAAGCGAGAATGAATAAATAGCACATCGCTCACATAGGCCTATAGAATTCCGCATGATTTAGGGGTTTTGTTTTGTTTTGTTTTGTTTATTTTGCCATGGCAATGCCCATAGAAAATGTTATATGTACAACGTACAAGGTACAACGATATTGCAACACATGTAGATGCATGATGGATAAGAAGACACAGGTCGAGTGATGATGGTTGACGGTTGCTTCAACGAGAATTGACAGCCATGGCCTAAAATCTCCACCCTTTCTTTTAGTCAGCCATGTTCCGTCCCTTTTTTGGCAAAAGCCGATGTCGCAACAGCAACACTTTTGTCGTCATTGAGGGTCCTATATATTGGAGAAATAAGTTATCGATTGGCCAGAAAAAAAAAAAAAAAAAAAAAAAAAAAAACCACGAGGCTGAGAGCAAAATTCCTACCAAATAATTTAATAAGCCCGTGCCGTTTTTGTATGTTTCAAACGCTCAATTTATCGTCGGTCGATCTTTGTTTGTGATCTAGTGCGGCTACTCTGTAAAAAAAAAAAAAAAAAAAAACGGGCACATTTAATACATCGGCAGCCAAATTGAAAAGGGGGGGAGGGAAGACAAGAAACAAAGTCCGAGCCCTCACTGCGTTTCCCTCTTTAACTTTTTTTTTTGTTTTTTATTTTTTGTTTTATCACGCTTATTTAGTTCCGAGTGATATCGACAATCATCGCATCACCGGCTATTACTTTGTGACCCATTTTGGGAAGGGAAAAAAGAAAAGAGGAAGAGAAAAGAAAAGAAAAGAAAAGAAAGCGGGCGTGCTATTTATTCAAATGTCCTTTTCTGCCCTGCGAAGCTCTTCTCTTGCTACCCTTCGAAACCAAACCGTGTCCTCAGCTGCGAGAGGACCTCTGGCGCAGAACCCGGCCATCAAACGAGCGTATTCCGCCATGAGCGGCAGTCTGAAACTAAAGCCCGCGGCGAGGGTGTCGGGGCAGAAGCAGGATGTGTGGTAAGTGGCTGCGTGGGCTCGAATGCGTGCGTGCGTATACAACGCGAAAAATTCCCCGGCAGGCAGGGCGCGTCGGAGAAAAAAGAGGCAAATGCTGAGGCGCAACGGGCCAGGACCATCATCAACGAGGCGGCCGCAGCGTCGCCGAAGCAGCCCGTCGTCAACATGGGACAGGGCTTCTTTGGCTACAACCCTCCGCAGTTCATCCTGGATGCTGCCAAGGATGCGCTGGACCGGGTGGACTGCAACCAGTACTCGCCCACCAAGGGCCGGCCGAGGCTGAAGAAGGCGATTGCCGACGCCTACTCGCCGTTCTGGGGGAGGGAGATCAACCCCGACACCGAAGTGACGATTACAACGGGAGCCAATGAGGGTGAGCCGACCGGTCTGAGCCGAGCTGAGAGCTGAGAGCTGAGAGCTGAGATGAGATGAGTTGAGATGGAAGGTTTGCTAACAATGGCGGGCGATGGCAGGTATGCTGAGCGCCTTCATGGCCTTTATCGAGCCAGGCGACGAGGTCATCATCTTTGAACCCTTTTTCGACCAGTGCGTGTATCCTGTTTTTTTTTTTTTTTTTTTTTTTTTGCCCCATTTGCGTGCCGCCCATGGATTCGCTCACACTGGACGATAGGTATATCAGCAACATTGAAATGCCGGGCGGCAAGATTGTCTACGTGCCCATGCACCCTCCCGTCACGGGAGCCACCAAGACATCGTCGGCAGCCGACTGGACCATCGACTTTGACGAGCTGGAGAGGGCCATTACTCCCAAGACGAAGATGATTGTCCTCAACACCCCTCGTACGTCTACCTCTGGATATGATTAAAAAAGAAGAAGAAGAAGAAGGAAAGAAAAAGAAAAAGAAAAAGAAAGAAAAAGAAAGTAGGGGGGAAAAAATTGCGTGAGCTCTCCACTAACCCCTTGCAACAACGGCTCTTGGTGTAGATAATCCCGTGGGCAAAGTCTACTCCAAGGAGGAGCTGCAGAAGATTGGCGACCTCTGCGTGAAGAACGAAATCATCATCCTCTCCGACGAGGTGTACGACCGCCTATTCTATGTGCCCTTTACCAGAATCTCGACCTTGTCCCCCGAAATCGAGCAGCTGACGATTACGGTTGGCTCCGCCGGCAAGAACTTTTACGCCACGGGCTGGCGTGTTGGTATGAATGCACGACGACCGCCGACGGCTCGTGTTGCCTCCCCCCCTTCCCCCCCAAAGAAAAAAACAAGGAAAAAAAACACGCACGCACGCACGCGCTGACCTGGTCTCCTAGGATGGCTCATGGGCCCCGAGCATCTCATCAAATACGTCTCGGCGGCGCACACGCGAATCTGCTATTCGTCCGTCTCGCCGCTGCAGGAAGCTTGCGCCGTCGGGTTCGAAAAGGCCGAAGCAGAAGGCTTCTGGGACGAGACCGTGCGGGACATGAAGGCCAAGATGGATCTCTTCAACGAGGTCTGGGACGAGCTGGGCCTGCCTTACTCGGAGCCCGAAGGCGGCTACTTTGTCCTCGTCAACATGAACAAGGTGCAGCTACCGGAGGACTACCCGTTCCCGCCGCACGTAGCGAGCCGGCCGCGGGACTTTAAGCTGGCGTGGTTCCTGATCCAGGAGGTCGGCGTTGCCGCGATCCCACCCACGGAATTCTACACGGATGAGAACGCACACATGGCGGAAGACTACCTGCGGTTCGCCGTCTGCAAGGAGGACTCCATATTGGAGGAGGCGAAGAATCGACTGAGGGGGCTGAAGAGGTATATGAAGTAAATCAACGGCTTCCACGACGTCGACACGGACCATGTATAGACCAAGAAACTTAGAGGGGGGAGAAGGTAGAAGTTGGTAGATTTCCGTTCCCCATGGGGAAGACATGGTTTTGTTTATTCGAGGGCGTATTAGTCAAATAGTGCTCTCGCATATCTTGAACATGGTCACAGCAAGTCGCACCAACTATTACTACTATGGTAAGGAGTAGGCAGGTAGGTAAGGAGTAAGGTAGCTTTTGGTTCTGCGCGGTACGACGACGGAGAACCACCTGCACGCACTTGGTTCAAGAGACTCATGATACCCAACGCGACGCGCCAATATCCGTTTTTTCTCTTTTATTCTTTTATATACATATATATATATATATATATATTATATGTATGTATGTATGTATGTATGTATGTATATATGTATTGGTGTGCAGTATTATTAATGCCAAAATCCACACTCTTGTGACCGGTTTTATCAAAAAGCATCGCCGTGGGCCGAAGCTGAGGGAGGAAGCTGCCGGCGGGTGGAGGCGGCCCTCTCAGCGACGGAGCCGGCCGAAGCGCGGTTTCATCCCTGTACTTATATTTTGACAGCGGGCGCTCAAGGTTCCAGATGCCACTGACTACAGGTACCTCGTCGTTACCTACTCAGGTAGATTAGAAGGTTTATTTGCGCAAGGCACTAGGTACCTTGTAAGTAGTCAGTACTACTAAGGTACTACCTATAGCCGTGCCTCGCGTCGGAGAATACAGGTACTACAAGCTATAGGCACTGCTGTCCCGTCACGCAAATAGGTAACCATTACCTGGTAGGTACAGCGCATCCACCATCCTTTTTGCCACGCAGGATCTCGGTGGGGTTACAGCGTGCTCTCTCCCTTTCCCTGTGCAAGTGTCCTGAAACAATCAATATTGGGCCGTGTCGTATCCTGCAGAAGTTTCTGCTGCCTGTACAAGGCAAAATGCACCACCGGCCAAAAAAGATTTGGGTTGCCCCAAGGTTGCAAGTTTGCCCGTCAAATTATAGGTACCTTCTAAATAACGTCATCCATTAATAAGTACCTACCTAGTACCTAGCACTTCACTAATATAAATTTTGATGCGAGTAGGCATGTACTTATGTACCTGGCGCTACTTGCGGGCTCTGTTTAGGTACCTACTACTCGGGCGTCCCTCTCCAAGGACATTTAGTACTAGGTGCTTGTTAGTACCCAACTCTTCTGGCATCTTTAGGTATTAAGATACAGTATCTTATTACATAACACATGTAACACAAGTACAAACTCAGGCGATGCCATTTAGGCCATAATGCAACTCCCTTGATAGCAAATCAGCCAGCTAACCTAATTTCATTAAACATATACTATTCCTATTTTAAAAAGGATTATTAATATAAAATATAATATAAAAATTTAATTTATATAATAACTTACATCCCTTATTATTAATATACTAAACTAGCAAGGGCTATTAAAATACTTATAAATAAAATAATTACTAAGAAATAATAAGAAATTCTACTAAAGGCAGGCTATAGCAGCTAATTTTTTATAAGCTTATTTACTTCTAGATAATAGATCAGCTATTATTATTAATTTTAGCCTAAGTTATAGATAACTTATAGAAATTAATTATTAAAGTAACTAGCAATAACTTCTATAATATTATTATTAAAAATAAAGTTAATAAAAGTAATTTATAATTTATTATTATTTTATTAATATATATATATATAAATAAGTAATAAATATTATATTACCTAATAGTTAATAATAATAATCTTAATTAGCTTATAGTTATAGCCTTATAAAAAGTATATAATAATATTCTTTAAGGTTTAAAAAAAAGGTTTAAAGAACTATTTTAAATAAAAAAAGTAGTATTTTAAGCCTTTTGCAATTAGCTTAAACTTTATACTAAAATATTAAAAAACTAGCTATAGTTATTAAAGCAAAAGGTTATAGTATTTTTATAGATCTATATATTTAATAAGAGTTAGAGGAATACTGCTAACTTCTTTAAAATATATTAATTAATAGTCTTATAGATTATTTAAGATTTACTTAATCTTATAAAAAAGTTATACTTAGCCTTTATAACTTAATTACTAGCTATATATATCTTGCTTAAAGTTATTTTTAACTATAAAGGCAGTAGCTTTAAAGGTATAATTAAGGCTATAAATAGTATATATATTCCTGCTTTTATTCTTAAAAAAAATTAATAAAAATTCTAGTTATAAAAAAATAATATATTATAAAATATACTTACTACTATAACCTTTAATAGCTTATTTTTTTATATACTAGCTAGTATAAAAAGATTAATTAATAATACTTTACTTTTATTATAAGCTTTAATTTATAGCTTTAAAATACTATTAATAAGATACTATCTTATTAATACTAACTTTAAGTTAAGAAAAGGAATTATTATTCTTTACCTTTAGATTTATTATTATCTTAAGGACTAAGGTAATACTAGTTAATAGCTATAGAATAATAAAGAGCTTTTTAACTTATAATATATAGTATTAAAGATTATTATTAAGTATATCTTTAACTACTATAAAAAGAAGTAAAAGATTATTAAGAATAGTGCCTTAAAATATAACTTTATTAACCAGGTGTTATTTATATATATAGTTATAAGCCTATATAACTTTATAATGCTTAAAAAGATAATTATAAATAATAATTATTATTAAAGCAAGCTTGCCTTAATTAAAAAAGAATAGCTAGTTATTATTTAAGCTAGGGAAAATATAGATTTAGTTTTTCTTAAGTTATTAAGGCTTTAAATACAAGACTATATTATTAAGAAGGCCTAGGAAAGCTATTAATAATATCTTAATATTAAAAATAAAAATAATAATAATAATAATAATAATAAAGTTAGTAAGGGTAGTAAAGGCAGTAAGGATAGTAAAAATAGCTAGAATAAAGAAATAAAAGGTTAAAGGTTTAAAAAAAAAATAAGATAACTAGGGCATAGGATGGTTAAATAAGGTGAATTTTTATACCTAGCCTTTTAAATAGCTATTAGTAAAATAATTACCCTTGCTAGGTTATTTTATTTTTTAAAGCTATCTATAGTTTCTTTAAAAATCTTTAAAATCTTAATTAAAGTTTATTACTAACTATACTTCCTTTACCTCTTTTATAGGTAATAAATTCTATATTAAAGGATTTATTAAATCTTCCTGTATTTAATAAACTAGTTTAATTAAAAAGTCTATGCCTTTATTGCTTATAAATTTAAAACATTCTTTAATAATAATTTTAAATACTTTAAGGCTAATTATTAAAAGTTATTTATAAATAACTATATACTTATAAGGCTATAAATTATATAATATTAATATAGCTACAAGCTGCTAAATAGCTTTTAATAAAGAAAAGCTTCTTTTTAACTATAACCTTCTTAACTTCTTCTTTTTTAATCTTATTACAGCTTTATTTAATAATAATAGTATTAATAATAATCTCTTTAATACTATACTAGCTAGTAATAATAGTATTAATAATTAAGGCATTAGTATTAATTAAAGCTATAAAGCAAGAATAGCCTTATTATTATTACTTTTTAATATTATAAATACCTTAATATTTTCTTTTATAACCTTAAGTAAGTCTTTAAACTCTTTTATAAATTCTTTACTAATTAAAATATCTTTTAAATTATTATTTCTTTTAGTAAATATAAAGCCTTTAGTATTATTTACTTCTTAAATATTTTAACCTACTAGCTACTCCTTAATAAAGATTTCTTACTAATTATTAACTATAATATTATTATTAATAAAGAGGCTATTTATAATAATCTTTTTATTAATAATATTATATTATAATATTAAAAGCTATTAATTCTATAGGCTTATACTAAAAGCACTAGTCTTATTATTATATATAGTCTTTAACTGCCTTTTTACTTTATTAAATACCCTCTAGAACTTTTTTAAATAATAATACTTATTCTTAAGTATTTTAATAATCTAAAGGTAGTTAAGATACTATAATTTTATAGGTTTAACTATTTTTTAAAAACCTTACTATAGGTATATTAATTTTATTAACTTTATAAAGCTATTATAGCATGCCTTAAGTAATAGATTAAAAAAGAATAGTATTTAATTATTTAACTACTTAATTTTACTCCCTTGTAATATAGTTAAGTTATTTTAAGATAGTTAAAAGGAAATTTAATTTATAATAACTTAAAATATATTTAAAATTCTATAGATTTTAAGGTATTTTAAATCTAGGCTATTTTAAAATATTAACTATAGCTTGATTAATATCTAATTAATATATAAAAGTAGTAAGTTCCTTAATTATAATTATAGATTAGTATAATAACCAGGGCAATAGCAGGTATATACAAGTCTCTTTACTTTTATATATAATTTAAAGTTAATTAGGTTAGCTGGCTGATTTGCTATCAAGGGAGTTGCATCATGGCCTTAGTGTCTCTTCTCTTCTTCCTCTTTGAAAAAAAAAAACAACGTCAACGGTTCACGAGGGGCAAATGATAACGCAGATACGGAAAGTGGGGTCAGCGGGTTCTGGAGCCGCAGCCCCAAAAAGCTGCAACAGGCAAATGAAAAAAAAAAATTTAAAAGAACAGAAAAGAAAAGAAAATAATTATTTTGCCCCTTCACAAGCCAGGATTGGCTCTGCCCTTCCCTTGGGGTACTAACTAGCCTTGTCTTCTTATCTGCCCAAATATGGGGTAAATAAATTGAATAACCGTGTTCAGCTCGAAGTTTAGCGGCAGAACTACTCCGTTGTTTAACGTGCCTTTTTTTTTTTTTTTTTTGCTTGGGGATTTTTTAGGTTATTTGTTGACGCAGCAGCCTCTTTCTTCCTTCCCAGGGAACTTGAAATTACCAAGTTAGTTTGTTTCTCTTTGTCGCCACTTTGGTAAAAAATAAATAAATAAATAAATAAATAATAGAGAAAAAAAAATTTAAAAAAAAATAGGTTCTAACTATCGCAAGAAAGGGGAGGCCCATATGCAAAGCCCGAAAAGAAAAGCTTTTGCTTTTTCAAAGTTCCAAATCGGGGCCATTTTCAAAAGGGCGGGCTCCGAAAACGCTTCAACGAGCCGCTTCTTCTTCTTCTTCTTCTTCTTCTTCTTCTACACCCCCAGCGAACAACCGTCGCAATAATACCTTCAGCCCTTTTGGCTCTCCGGCCTTTTCTTTTTCTTTTTTATTTTATTTTTATTTTTATTTTATTTTATTTTATTTTATTTTATTCTTCTTTTCCTTCTTCATCCATTTCCCTCTTTCTCTGTTATATAATAGGCCGTAGCTTCTCTTCCCTGGCCCTCGCCACCCGTCTTCCCCAATCTTCCCCATCTTTCCCTCTATTCTTCCCCCGTCTGCCATGGCGCCCGTTGCCACATCTCCCGATCGGGACGGGCAGTTGAACAACTTGGCGGCTCTGACGGCCAAGTTTGACGACACAGTTCGGTTCTATCTCAATGGCACCAAAGTCGTTCTCGACGACATCGATCCTGAGATCACGGTTCTCGAGTACCTGCGAGGCGTTGGGCTGACCGGAACCAAGCTGTACGGAACTGTCCCTTCCCCCCCCCCCCCCCCCCCTCCCCTCCTCCTCCTCTCCGTTCTCTCTCAATAGATGAGATCATGGCGAACCCGCCATGCGCGCCGTCAATTGACATGGAGCTGACGTGCCCGTTTCAAAAACACCAGTGGCTGCGGTGAGGGCGGATGTGGCGCCTGTACCGTTGTTGTAAGCCAGTACAACCCGACCACGAAACAAATCTACCACGCAAGTGTCAACGCCTGCCTGGCGCCTCTCGTGAGTCTCGACGGCAAGCACGTCGTCACCATCGAGGGCATCGGCAACACAAAGAGACCGCATCCCGCGCAGGAACGGGTGGCGAAATCTCATGGGAGCCAGTGCGGCTTCTGCACGCCCGGCATCGTCATGAGCCTGTATGCGCTGCTGCGGAACAACTCGACTCCTACGCAGGACGAGGTGGAGGAGGCCTTCGACGGCAACCTGTGTCGGTGCACGGGGTACAGGTCTATCCTGGACGCGGCACACACCTTCAGCGTCGACAAGTCGTGCGGAAAAGCCAAGAGCGGCGGCGGCGGCGGATGCTGTATGAAGAGCGGGAGTGGCAAGCCCGAGGGAGGCTGCTGCATGGACAAACTGGGCGACGGCCAGCAGCCGATCAAGCGGTTCACCCCTCCGGGCTTCATCGAATACAATCCCGACACCGAGCTCATCTTCCCCCCTGCCCTGAAGAAGCACGAGCTGCGGCCCCTCGCCTTCGGCAACAAGAGAAAGACGTGGTTGCGGCCCGTCACTCTGGACCAGCTTCTCCAAATCAAGAGCACGTATCCCCAGGCGAAAATTATCGGAGGGAGCACCGAGACGCAGATCGAGATCAAGTTCAAGGCATTGCAGTACCCCGTGTCGGTCTACGTCGGCGACATCGCGGAGCTGCGGCAGTACAGGTTCGAGCAAGACCACCTCGAGATTGGCGGCAACGTTACCCTGACCGACCTTGAGCACATCTGCGAGGATGCCATCGGGCGCTACGGACACCAGAGGACGCAGGTGTTCAAGGGAATCCTCAAGCAACTCAAGTACTTTGCCGGCAGGCAGATCAGAAACGTTGGAACTCCCGCCGGGAACCTGGCCACCGCCTCGCCCATCTCGGACTTGAACCCGGCCCTGTGGGGTGCCAACGCCGTCTTGGTAGCCAAGTCGGCGGCTCGGGAGACGGAGATTCCCTTGTCGCAGTTCTTCACCGGTTACCGCAGAACGGCGCTTCCGCAAGACGCCGTCATCGCATCGCTCAGGATTCCCTTTACCGCGGCCAAGGGGGAGTTCTACCGAACCTACAAGCAGGCCAAGAGGAAAGACGACGACATTGCCATTGTCACCGCTGCGCTGAGGGTCAGGCTGGACGACGGCGGCGTCGTCACAGACTGCAGCCTCATTTACGGCGGCATGGCCGCCATGACCGTGTCGGCGAAGAAGGCGACCGAGTACCTCGTTGGGAAGCGCCTGGCCGAGCTGGAGACGCTGGAGGGGACCATGAGCGCGCTCGGAAGCGATTTTGACCTCGACTTCAGCGTCCCCGGCGGCATGGCGTCCTATCGAAAGGCGCTGGCTCTCGGCTTCTTCTACCGCTTCTACCACGACGTGCTCACCATCGCCGACGGGCAGAGCGGGCACGTTGACGAGCAGGCCGTTGACGAGATTGAGCGGTCCATCTCGACCGGCCAGACCGATCCGCACCCGGCGGCCGCGTACGAAAAGGACGTCACGGGCAAATCGAACCCCCATGTTGCCGCATTGAAGCAGACGACGGGCGAAGCCCAGTACACGGACGACATCCCGCCCTTGAGGAACGAACTGTACGGATGCTGGGTGCTGTCAACCAGGGCGCACGCAAAGATCAAATCGATCGACTACTCCGCGGCCCTCGACATGCCCGGCGTGGTTGACTACGTCGACAGGGAGGACATGCCTTCCGAAGCAGCCAACCGATTCGGAGCACCCAACTTTGACGAACTCTTCTTCGCCGAGGGCCAGGTACACACGGCCGGCCAGGCCATTGCCATGGTCCTCGCCACGTCGGCCTCCAAGGCTCAAGAGGCCGCCAGGGCCGTCAAGGTGGAGTACGAAGACCTGCCGGCAGTCCTGACGATCGAGGAGGCCATCCAGCAGGACAGCTTCCACCCGTTCTACCGCGAGATCAAGACGGGAGACGTCGAAGAGGCCTTCAAAGGCTGCGACCACGTCTTTACGGGCACCGCACGGATGGGGGGCCAGGAGCACTTTTATCTGGAAACAAACGCATGCGTGGTCGTTCCCAGTCCAGAGGACGGGGCCATGGAAATTTTTGCCAGCACGCAGAATCCAAACGAGACGTGAGTGCATATTTCCCATTCCCAACACAAAAAATTCTCCCCTTTCTTTCCCCTTCTTTTCCACCAATGATGGCTGACCCCCGCCCGATTTTGATTTTTTTTGTTTTAACTTTTTTTTTTTTGTCTCTCTCTATCTAGTCAAGCATTCGCTGCTCGTGTCTGCGAGGTGCCGGCAAATAAAGTCGTCGTCCGCGTCAAGAGACTGGGAGGTGGCTTTGGTGGCAAAGAGACCCGGTCCATCATTCTCAGCTCGGCCGTGGCCCTCGCAGCCAAGAAGACCGGGAGGCCGGTTCGCTGCATGCTGACGCGAGAGGAAGACATGCTCACCATGGGCCAGAGGCATCCCTTCCTCGGCAAATACAAGGTGGGCTTCAGCAAGGACGGAAAGATCCAGGCCCTGGACGTCGACATCTTCAACAACGCCGGCTGGACTTTTGACCTCAGCGCCAGCGTGGTCGAGCGGGCAATGACGCACGTCGACGGGTGCTACCGCATCCCCAACACGTTCATACGCGGCCGCATCTGCAAAACCAACACCGTCTCCAACACGGCGTTCCGCGGTTTCGGCGGCCCTCAGGGCATGTTCATCATGGAGACCTGCATGGAGGAGGCCGCGGACCGGCTGGGCATCCCCGTCGACAGGCTGCGAGAAATCAACTTTTACGAGCCCCTCGAGCTGACGCCGTTCAACCAGCCCGTCACGGATTGGCACGTCCCGCTCATGTATGGGCAGGTGCGGGAGGAGTGCAACTTTGCTGAGCGCAAGGCCGCGGCCTCTCGGTTCAACGAGGCTCACAGGTGGCGCAAGAGGGGGATGGCCTTGATCCCCACCAAGTTTGGGATTTCCTTCACGGCCCTCTTCCTCAACCAGGCGGGAGCGCTGGTGCACATTTACCACGACGGCTCCGTCCTGGTGGCCCACGGAGGCACCGAGATGGGCCAGGGACTGCACACCAAGATGACGCAGATTGCCGCGCAGGCTCTCCAGGTGCCCCTAGACAACGTCTTCATTTCGGAGACGGCCACCAACACGGTCGCCAACGCCTCGTCGACGGCCGCGTCGGCGTCTTCCGACCTGAACGGATACGCCATTTTCAACGCCTGCGAGCAGCTCAACGAGCGGCTGGCGCCGTACCGAGAGCGGCTCGGCCCGCAGGCAACGATGAAGGATCTGGCTCACGCGGCCTACATGGACCGCGTCAACCTGTCGGCCCAAGGCTTCTACAAGACGCCGGAGATTGGGTACGACTGGGGCGAGAACAAGGGCAAGATGTACTTTTACTTTACGCAGGGGGTCGCGGCCGCCGAGGTCGAGATTGACGTGCTGACCGGCTCGTGGACCTGCATCCGAGCGGACATCAAGATGGACGTTGGCCAGTCCATCAACCCGGCGATCGACTACGGCCAGATCCAGGGCGCCTTCATGCAAGGCCTAGGGCTCTTCACCATGGAGGAGTCTCTGTGGCTGCGGAGCGGGCCCATGGCCGGCAACCTATTCACGCGAGGCCCCGGAGCGTACAAGATTCCAGGGTTCCGCGACATCCCGCAGGAGTTCAACGTCACGCTGCTCAAGGACGTCGAGTGGAAGGATCTGCGCACGATCCAGC
Source organism: Trichoderma cornu-damae (assembly GCA_020631695.1). Taxonomy (NCBI): domain Eukaryota; kingdom Fungi; phylum Ascomycota; class Sordariomycetes; order Hypocreales; family Hypocreaceae; genus Trichoderma; species Trichoderma cornu-damae. Next base: position 5,311,655 of record CM036089.1, read on the forward strand.
GCAGCAGGGGCGTCGGCGAGCCCCCCCTCTTCATGGGCAGCTCCGTCTTCTTCGCCATCCGAGACGCGCTCAAGGCGGCGCGGAGGGACGCGGGCGTCGAAGCCCAAGCAGGGGAAGGCGACGGGCTGCTCAGGCTGGAGAGCCCGGCGACGCCCGAGCGCATCAGACTCATGTGCGAAGACGAAATCATGAAGAGGGCCCGAGTGGCTCCCAGGGAGGGCGAGAAGAGCTTCTTTGTGGCCATATGAAGCTTCGAGAGGCTCGGAACGATTTTGTGACTTGTTTGGCTTGATGAGCAAGTTCTATTGTTTCAATTTGTTTCAAGGGCAGTGGATTGTTGTATTTTACACTATTTCCGCGTCAAGTATTCCATAGCGACCATGTTGGTTGTAGCGTTGGATAGATATTGGAAGAAAGTCAAAATCCTAAGCCCAAGCCAGCCAGCCAGCCAGCCAGCCATGCACGCATGATACGAACCCTAATTACCATCAGTACATTAAAGTTGTAAATCTGATAAAGAGTAAGAATTTATAAACAAAAGATATAAAATATTTCAATATATAGATAAACTATTTTTTAAATCTAACAATAGAAGGTGAGGTTGGCTTCTAGATAGATATAAGACTGATGCAATCAATGCGCTGCAACCGAAGCATTCTAATAGCAGTTAAGGAGGCAGCAGAGAGTTATGGAGGGGCTTTTGTTAAGTAGTAGTTATAGTAAGGCTAGCATATTCATTAATACTATAGTAAATAGGTCTTTGGTTAATCTTAAATATTTATACTTTTATCGAAAGTATGAAGGTTTTTTTTATAGGTTAGTTATCAGTAAAAACTACTACAACCTGTATGCTCATCACTTACCTTACCTTTTCCTAGCGGTTTGTTTATTTATTTATTTTATATTAACAACCCCTTGACTAATTAGTTAAATCCCTAAGTAAGGCAAAAAGGTTAGCTAAAGCTAATTAATATATTTAAATATATAGAGGTTGGTTATTTATAGCAGGTAGGTTAATAAAAAAAAAAGATAAAGAAAAGATAGTAAATAAAGGCAGGGGCTAAGGGCAGTATAAAAAGCTAAAGCTATATATAGATACCCTTTAGTCTAAAGTAAGTCCTATAGAAAAACTACTTTAAGGTAAGTTCTTTATAGGGTAGGCTTTTATAGGGTAGGTTTTATAAAGTAGGGGAGTAGTATATAAGTAGGTAAGGGTATTTATAAAAAAATAATTATTACTTAAAAAAGTAATTAAGTTAGTTTTTTATTTATATAGCTATAAGTTAATTTAGCTAATTTTCTATATAAATTAATTTTATAAAAAATTAAAATATAGCTATAAGCCTAATTTTAATAGCCTTACCTACTTATTTAATTAAAAAACCCTTAAGGGGAAGTAGCTATAGCTGCTTTCCTTCTTTATATTATATTTTATATAGTAAGGTTAAGGTATTTTTTTAAATAAGCTTATAGGCTTTATATCTTACTTATAGTTAATTTATAACCTTATTAACCCTTTTTAAAAATAGCTTTTTAAAGTGCTTGCTATATAAAGGCTACTTAAAAGTATTATTCTTAAATAGGTTAAAGGGTTATTTTAAAGTAAGCTAAAGTAGTTATTAAGTAATAAAAAAATCCTGCCTAAGGTAAATACTATAATAATTAAAGCTTTAAAGGCTTAAGTTTTTTAAAGATAGTATTAATAAAGTAATTCCTTAATATATCTTTAATAAAAAAGATTATTATTAATAATTTTTAATATAAAAAGGTCTTTAATAACTTAATAAGATTTAAAAGAAAAAGGTATTAAAAAGGGGCTTAGTATAGTAGGCTAGCTAGGTTTAAGTAATATCCTTAAGGGCAGTTTATTATAAAGCAGTGCCTTCTTTAAGAACTTTAAGAAAGTAGTGCTTTTTTTAAGGCTTAGTAAGTAGTTAGTAATAAAGATAAACTTTTTTAAAATTTATAAAAAAAAGGGTTTATTTTTAATATATATAAATATATAGCTAGGGTTTAAAGGCTTATTATAGCAGTAGGTAGTCTTAATCTTATAGTTTAAGTAATTATAGTAATCTTAAAAGTCTTTATAGCTAGACCTCTTTATAAAAAGATAATATAGTAATAAGTAAAGGAGTTAAAGTTTAAAAAAGGCTTTTAATTACTAAAGATCTTAACTTTAATAAAAGGCTAAGAGATTTTATTATTATTAATCTTTAATTACTTTATATTATAATACTTTACTCTTTTTTTAAAAAAATATAAAGTAAGGTTTTATATTATAAAGGGTTTAAATAGTGCTATATTTAGTAAGGGCATTAGCTTTTTTATTCTTAATAATATTTTTATACCTAAGAGCTTAAGAGATATAAGTATAGTAGCTTTTAGTAACTATAGCCTTTATTAAGCTTTAAAAAGCAAGGAATTTATATTAAGAGTAGTTAAAGATAGCCTTTAATAAGCTTAATATAACTACCTGGTTATTTAAGAAGTAATAGGTAGCTAAGGGTGTATTACTAGATTAAATAAGTTAAGTAGTAGTTTAGGCTATAGTTAAGGCATTAATAATTTTAATATTAAAGACTTTAGCTTAAGAGATTGCTTTATAAACTTTATAAAGGCAGCCTTATAAATAAGTAACTGCTCTTTAGCTTATATTATTATTAAGTTAAGACTTATTTAAATAAAAGATAATATAAAAAAAGGGGATAAAAGCCTTATAATTTATATATAGATTAATAGCTTTATCTTTACTATATAGTAAGAAAACAAAGCTAGTAAAGATATAGTTAAGTCTATAAAAAAAGATCTAAAGGCAAGGGCAGCTAAAAGATAAAAAGGCTAGTAGTTAGAGATAAGAGTAAAAGTAGTTTTATTCTTTAAGCTAGGTAGTTATTAAGTATTAAAGATTAAGTTTTATAATATAGTTTATAGCCCTTAGCTTAAGCTATAAAAAAGAAACTATAGTTAAAAAGATACTTAATTCTTTATATAATATAAGGAGGGGGGTAGTCTTTTAAATTAAAAAGATAGTATAAATAACTACCTTTATAATAAAGTTAATATAGTTTATTAAATAGTTTATACTAGCTTATATTAATATAAAAAGGCAGACTTAGCTTAACTATATAAAGCTAGAGTACTAAATCTCTACCTTATAATAAAAGGTAAAGAGGATAACTACCTTAATAACTTAAGCTATAGTATTTAAAAATATACTTTTATAAGTTTTATTAAGTAATTTTATAAAGTTAATAATATAAAGAGCCTTTTTAGCCTATACTTTAATATACTTTTTAAAGCTTAGCCTAAAGTTAAAAAGTATATTAAGTTATTAAATATTAAGTTTAAAAGCAAGGCAAGAGTTATTTAAGGTAATAAAGGGGGAGGGTAAAGGTATTTTTTCTTAATAAAAAAAAATAAAGTCTGCTTTAACTAGGTTAAAAAAGACTTTATTATTATAGCCTTAATTAAGTAATAAGTTAAGTTTAATTTATAAACAGTAGATTGCTTTTTTAAAAAAGCTTTTAATTATTAAGATAGCTATATTATTAATATATTTAAAGTAGTATTAAGCCTTTCTTAAGTAAAGTAAAAAAGAAAGGTAAAGTATAAAAAGAATTAAGCTTATAAATAAGCCTTAAGGGGTACTATAAATAAAAAGAATAAAAAAAAAGGTTTTACCTTTAAAAATATAAACTATAGTAAAGTAATTAATAAAGAAAGAGGCTATCTATTTTATAAATACTTTTAACCAGCCTTATTATTAAATATAAAGGACTAGGCAGTTATATAAAATAGTATTAAATACTCTTAATATATTAAAGGTTACTAGCACTATTGTTGGAAAGAAGCATGATAAAGTGGGGCGGTAGCAAGACTGTATTACTAAGCATTAGTATAATGGGTTAGGTGCTTGAGGGCGCAGCCTTATAATACACTAAATACTTATATAAATAATAAGCTATAATATATATTTCCTTTATTTTAATTAAGGCATTTTATATACTCTTAAATTGCTTTATTAGCTTAATGTATATTTTAATAATTATAAGCCTAGGTGGTTAAGCATTGTATTAATAACTTCCACTATATAAAGAGTTAATAATAATAACTAAAATAAATATTTATAAAGACTTTAAACTAAATCTTATCTTTACTATAAAACTTAATACCTTAAATAATTAAGTTAAATAGCTAGAGACTTTATATAGCTATATAATAAGTAAAGGTATTTAGCAGTATATAGATCTAATATACTTTATGCAGACTATAGATAAGCTTGTATTAAAAACTTAATTAATAGTTATTAAGGCATGAATTAAAGTTAAAAAAATATATAAAAAAGCATTAGTAGCTTTATTTATAGAAAAGATTATAATTATATATATAGTAATACTATAAAATATAGACTTTTAGCAGTAGGACCTTATGCTTAAAAGAAAGATTAATATTATTATTTAAAATTAGATTATTATTATTATTAATTTTAAGATATATTATATAATACTTATATAGCTGCAAGATAATAACCTAAATAAAGAAAAGTTTATAATTAAAAAGGTCTTAAAGGCTTTAAAGTTTAAGCTTATATTAAGTAAATTAAGTATAATAAAAAATACTAGGAAATAATATAAAGTAATGCTTAAGGATATATATTATATTAATATTAAGCTAGAAGTATAGTATATATTATAGTCTAGTGCTTATATAAAGGCAAGTATATATAAGATCTTAGATATAAAAGGGAATTTAATTATTAATAATTTCCTTTATATAGTTAAAAGTAAGTATATATTAAATTAAGTAGATAATAAGCTTAATAAGCTTATAGAGTATAAGCTTAATGCTCTTTATAGTATATTAAGTCTTAATTAATATAAAATAATATTTTTATTAATTATTATAAAAGTTTGTAAAGTTAAGAGTGCAGGCTATTTTATTATATTAGGTAAATACTTAAATTAAGAAAAAGGAGTATATAATAAAAGCTTAAAAGTATTTAAAGTAGTATAAAAAAGGGATAGTAATTATTTAAAAGAATGTCTTTACTATAGGGGAAAATTAAGGTAAATATATTACTAAAAGCTAGAGCATTATAAAGCCTTAATTTATACTTTAACTAAAAAATTACTAAAAGGCCTTAATTATCTTATTCTATAAGGAAGGGTTAAGGAAATCTTTATATATTATTAAGCACTTTATTAAAAAGAGCTATATATAGAAATAAAAAAGAAAGGTTTTTACTTATTAAAATATAATAAGGATAAGTAAAAGGCTTTTTTAAAGAGTATTAATATAGTAGTAATAGACTTAATAATCTTTATATTATTAAAAAGCATTAGTATTTACTTAACCTTTAGTTATAGTATTTATATTTTAAGTAAAAGCATGCTATTTAATAATTATAGCGCTATATACCTAGTTAATAAAGAAGATTTATTAAAGCCTAGGACCTTTATTTTTAGCTAAGATAATTAAATTAAAGTGGGCACTATAAGATTTCTTATTAATAACTATAGTATTAAAGTGTTAAAGAAGCTGTTAAATAGTAAGTATAGTGTTTATACTAAAGACTTTATATTAAAGAATATTATTATTATTAAAGGATTCTATATTAATATTATATTTAAAGTAAAGCTTTTAAAGGCTAGTATTTAGTATTAAGGGTATAACTACTCTTTATACTTTAGTATATTAAAGTGTAATATATTATTAATATAGTTAGTTAAGAAATATAACTTAATTTTCCTTAAATATAAATTATTATCCTTTTATAAATACTTTATAACCTAAGATATAATACTATATAGTTTAATAAGGCTTTTCCTGCTTGTAGAAGTATAGTATTAATTAATTAATAACTTGTAGAGAAAGTAAAGATTAATAAAAGATTTTTTATAGCTATATAGCAATTTTAAATACTTATAGTATTTATAAGCTAGATATATTAAGCTAAAAAGGCTTAAGGTATTGGTTTATAATATAAAGAATGTATAGATTAATAGAATTAAGTAGATTGATTATAAGGCATGTGCTTTAATAAATTTAAAGTAAGTTATATTATAAAGATAACTAAAGTATAAGGCATTAAGGCTATTTTAATATATTTATTAAGATTTATAAGATTATAAAAAAGGGTTTAATAATTTAAATTAATTATTAATCTTTAAGGATAATTATAGTATTTAATATAGTATATAGCCCTTTATTAATAAGCATTAATATATATTTATAATTATTATAATTTATTTTAAAGTATAGGTAAAGAGATAGTTTAATTTTTTAATTTATATTTTTAAAAGTAATTAAGAAAAAGTAATAATACTATATATAAAGCGCTTATTATATATAGACTAGACTAGTAGTAAAGGAATATATATTAAGCTATCTTTAATAATTATATATAAGCTAAATAAAGGTGCTAAGCAAGTTAGTAAATATATTATTATAAAGTTAATTATAATACTTAAAAAAGTAAGGCTTTTAAAAAAGCTATAGTTAAAGAGTATATAAATAGCTATTTATCTATATAATATAATACCTTCTTATATAAATAAAATACTATTACTTATAAAGAAATTAAAGTAATAATTTAAAATATATATACCTTTAGATATTAAGGAGTATATAGTTAATTTATAGCTAGATTAAAGTAGTATATATATATATAACTGCTGTGCCTATATACTATAATATAATTATAAGTTTAGCTATAATAAGAGAGAGTATAAAGTAAGCCTTAAAGAGATAATTAAATACCTTATAGGTTATTTTATAATTAATTTATATAAAGTATAAATCCTTTAACTTAAAAAGGTTATAACTATAAAGAATATTATTTTTAATAAGACCTACTATTATAATTTATAAAAGTAAAGTATAAAGAAGCTTATTATATACTAGTTAAATAAGTTATTTATAAAGCTTAATAAAGATAAGGTAGATAAGATTAACTTAATTAACTAGACCTAGAATAAAATATAAAAAGCTTTTTAAAAGAGTAAGGAGTATTTAGACCTAAAGGTAGAAGTGCTAGGAAGTACTATAAAACCTTAAGAATTAGTATTATTAAGGCTTTAAATACTAAGGGATACTTTAAAGAGAAATCTTTAAAGTATATAGATAAAGAGTGAATATAATGCTATAAAGAGTAGTCTAGCTATTAAAGAGCAGTATTATATATATTTAAAACAAGGACTTATATCCTTAAGGGTATATAGCCTAATAGACTAGACTAAAGAAGATTTATAGGTTCTAACCTTATTATTAAAGTAAAGTAATAAGTAGGTAATTACTAGTTTAATACTAGATATACTGCTTAAAAGTAATAAAATATAGTAATAATTAATTAATAAGGAATATCTAAAAGGTATATAAAAGATTATAAAGCTAGTACTATAATAAAGAAGTATATAGTAAAGAGGGATAATAGCCCTTTATATAAAGTTGCCTGCTATAAAGTATAAATAAAGATTATAAAGATTAAGCCTTTAAAGTATATATTTAATTATAAATAAATTCTTAATATTAACTAGATTTAATATACTGCTTAATTAATAAATATTAATATTAAAAAATATAAAGAGTACTTAAATAATATTTACTATATTAAATATAGTATTTAATTAAAGTTTAATTAAATAGATATTAATAGTTTAAGTTAAGCTAGCAGTATATTAAAAAGACTTACTAAAAGTGTTAAATAACTAGAATAAGTTATTAAAGTATTTATTAAAAGATAGATTCCTTAAGGCAGTATATAAAGAAGTATTAGCGCTATATATAAAAGGAATATAGGTTAAGATTAATTAAGAAGAGGCATTATTAAGGCCTTTATTAATAAAGTAAGTATTTATATATAAGCTATATATAGATAGATTGCTAGAGTATTATAAAGTATGCTTAGTAATATATAAAGATTTTTAAAAAAGCTTTATAATAAAGAGTATATATATAGCTATATTAATAATATAAATATTTAAGATAATAATTATACTTTTTATAAGATTTAATCTTAAACTTAAATAGTTTAATATAAAAAATGCATTCTTAAATATAAATTATAGTAAGTATAGTATTTTTATAATATATAAGCTCCTTAAAGAATTTAAGTAGCTTAATAAAGTAGTAAAATTAAAAAAGGTATTATATAGATTGCAAGACTTATTAAGTCTTTAGTTTAATAAATTATTAATAATATTAATAAAGCTTAGCCTTTAGTAAAGTGTTAAAGAGCCTTATTTATTTTATATAGTTAATAAAAAGGTTTTTATATTATTTTATATAGATAATATTATTTTAATATATTATAAAAGTGATAAAGCACTATATAATAGCTTTATTAATATATTAGAAAAGAAATATAAATTGTATTATAAAGGTAATGCTAAATAGTTCTTAGGTATTTAAATTATTTAAAATTGCTAAAAGTATAAGATCTACTTATTATATAATACCTATATTAAAAAGGCAGTGTAAAAGTTTAAGTAAAAAGATACTAACTAGTACTTTATAACTTTAATACCTTAAATTAAATTAAAAAAAAACCCTTAATAAGTAATAAAATTATAGCTAAAAAGTTATTAAGAAAAGATTAGTATAGTGCTTTATACTATAGTTATAATATAAGTAAAAATTACCTTTATTATATTTTATTTTTTATATTTCTTAATAAATCTTAAAAAGGAATATTACTAAGCAGTAGACTAGCTTATTTATTATCTCTATATATAAAGGCACTTTGCCCTTTAGTATAAAGGGTGTAGGGAAATATAGGTATTAACTGCTTATAGTAATATATCCTTTATTAATAATATAAAGACCTAAAAGTTATTTTAAGGATATTTAATAACCCTTTATAATAGATTTATAATTTAGAATGTAATGTATTAAAATATAGTAATAACCTTAACTATAAAGGTTAAACTATATGCCTTAAGCTAAATAATATAAAAGATAATAGCTTTATAATACTTATTTTTATAAATAAAATTTAATACTTAAAAAAATTAAAATATAAGCTATAATAATTAGTAAACTATATAGCTAGTAACTATAGAGAGTAGTTAAATAAGTATATAACTATACTATATAGATATATAGAATATATAGTTAAAGCAGGAATTTAAAAAAGGATTATTTAAGATAACCTTTCTTTCTTTATAGTAAATGCTAGCTAATAAGTTAATAAAAAACCTTTTGTAATAAAGCTTTAAGAGATTTATTAAATTATTAAATATAGTAGATTTATTATTATACTATACTAAAGAGCAGGATATTAATAAGAGTAATATATAAAAAGGAAAAGAAAGTAAGGCTTATTTATAAGCTATACTATATTAAAAACCTAGATTATTTATTTCTTTATTAACTTCTTAATTTTATTACTTAATATATTTAAGGCATTAATAAAGGCTATAGTATTATTATTATTATTATTATTATTAAAGGTATATAAGGCAATCTTTAGCACCTTTACTATATACTCCTTACCTGCTTTTAATAAATTAAATTAAAGGCGCAAGGCTATTCTATATTTATTAAATAATTATTATAATATTAATAATAAAGTAGGTAATAATAAGGAGTAGAGTATTTATAGCTTTATTATTATTTAACTTTACCTAATAAAATATTATTACTAATAGCTTAAGCTAAGGGTAGTTAAGTATAGTATTAATAATAAAAAAGCTTATTTTAAAAGAAAAGAGTATACTAAAGGTTATAATAATAATTATTTATAAAGTAACTAAAGTATTTTTTTATAGTAGTATTATTATACTTTATATATTAATTAAAATTGCCTTTATCTATAATAATACTTAAGATATAGTTCTTGTAAGGCAGTATTATTAATTAAGTATTTAGTATTATAGTTATAGGCTTTAAGGGGGGCTTTTAAGGTATTATTATCCTTTTTCTTTTTTCTTTACTTTATAACCTTTTAAATAACTATTTTAATTAGTATAGTTAATTAATAAAAGTAGTGCTTTAAAGAGCAGCTATTATAGTAAAAAGGATAATACTTATTATTAAAGGGATTATAGCTATATTAACTATCTTAAAGAAAAAGATAATAATAATAATATTAATAAGAAAAGATTAATTTTATAAAGTATAAGAAAAGTACTGTATTTTATAAAATAATTATTCTTTTACTTATTGTTTATAGTATGATTTAATAGAATAAAGTATATATATTCTCTTTATTTCCTTTATATTAAATAATTATTAATATTATAAAGAAGAATAAGAAATAAAGTTAAAATTATATATAAGTATAGTATTTATTTATAAAATAAGATAATAGTAGTTAATAAGGTTAATAAGAAGCTTATTATTAGTAACTAAACTAGAAGTTATTTAAGGAAGTATTTTAAATAGCTTTATTAAATAAGGGGTGTATTAAAAAGAAGTATAATAAAGTGGGGCAGTAGTAAGATTGTATTATTAAGTATTGGTATAATAGGTTAGGTGCTTGAGGGTGCAGCCTTATAATATATTAAATACTTATATAAATAATAGGCTATAATATATATTTCCTTTATTCTAATTAAGGCATTTTATATACTCTTAAATTGCTTTATTAGCCCAATGCGCATTCTAATAACTATATAGTAGTTCTTAATAAAGGTTTATTTAATATTATATATTAAGTATAATATTAAGTTAGTAATATATCTCTTTAATAAAGCTTTAAAGTATTAAAGCAAGATAATAAAGTAAGTAATTATAGCTTAAGCTATCCTATAAAAAAAAAGCCTCTTAAAGCCTTTACCTATATAAAAAAAAAAAAAGATTAATTACTACTTACTAACTATATTATAAAGCTACTTGCCTAGCTTAAAGATTATTATAACCTTAGCTATTTAAAAGTATTAAAGGTAATAACTAAGCCTTAAAAAAGCTTAAAAAAATAAATAAATAATATCCTTTATAAAGGACTAGGCAGTATAAAGAAAGGAGATAATAATATTATTAATACTTAATAAAGTATTACTAACCTTAAGCAGTATATCTTAAGCCTTATCTATAATAATATTTAAGTAAAGGGGGATATCCCTCTTTAACTAAATTAAGGTTTATAAGTCTAGTATATCCCTCTTTATAATTTAATAATTAAAGAGGCAGTCTTATAGGTACTAGGCCTATTCCCTTAAGGTAGAGTAGCTTTAATCTCTATCTTAAAAAAAAAGGGTTTAAAAGCTATTAATCTTATTTCTTTATTTAACAATCTTATAGATAAGCTTGCTAAGGCTAGTAAATATAATATATTCTTCTTAAAAAGTATACTTCTTTAATTATATAATATAATAAAGTTACTTTTTATTCTTAAAGAATAAGTCTAATACTATAGCTCTTTATATTTAATAATAATTATTATCTTACTAGCTTGCCTTTTAGCTAGTATAATATAGCTTTTTACTAGCCCTTTAGATTGCAAGCTTAAAGATATCTTAAATTTAGGTAGTAAGCTCTTTATAGTTATTAATATTAAGGTTTATAAATAAAGAAAGGGTATAATAACTTACTAGCTTAATAAACTAAATAAAGGTATTTAAAGGGATAGTATAAGGCTGTATAAATAGTAAGGGTATAAGGTTAAGGTTATAGACTTAAGTCTTAATTATTATATAGTTAAAGCTAGTAAAAAGAGTATTATTAACCCTTAATTTAGCCTATAGATTACTAAAGACTAGGTTAATAATATTTTTATAATCTTAAGTTAAAATATTATAAATATAAAAAAAAAGTTAATAATCTTTAACCTATAGGGCAAGTTTATTATTAATAATATTACTCTAGCAGCCTGGCTGCTAGGTTTAATAATAGGTATTAAAATCACTAGTAATAAGGAAGTATTTAAAAAGGGGGAGTTAGCTTAAGAGGGCAGTTATATTATTAATAGCTATAGTCTGCCTATAGTAATTAATAATAATAATCTTATTAACCTTAACTTAAAAAAAGTATAGGTTAAGGTTAAAGAGGGTGACTTAAGTAAGAATAAGTATAAAAAATATATAAATATATATAATTATATCTAGTTATATAATTTAGTTATTTATTAAGTTAAAAGCAGTATAGCTAAGGTATAACTTTATCTAGTATACTTTATTTATAATTTTAATTTAAAGTTTTTAAAAAAGTATAATATTATATCTATACTTTTAAATAAGGTTTAAAGCTATATTATAATAAGGCTTAACTTTAGCTATATTAACTTAAAAGATTATAAGCTTTTTTATTATTAATTAAGGTTTATTTATTTAAGTTTAAGGGAGTTTAGCTAGGCTAGGTCTATATTAAAAGAGGGCTTTAAGGTAAGATTTAAGAAGTTAATAGCTAAGGGGGTATTTAAGGTATAAATATAGTAAATAAAAATAAAAAATTTAATAATAATAAAGGTTAAAGAGTGCTTTACCTTTTTTTTAACTTTTTAAAAAAGTAAGGGGAGGATAAGGCTGCTTAAGGCTAGAATGCTTAAAGAGAGGGTTAAAAAGACTTTTAAAGATAAAACTAAAGAAAGGGGGATAAGGGCTTAAGCCTTATAGTACTAAGCTAAGCTAAAGGCTTAAATAGCCTTATAGTTAGCCTTAATTAAAAAGTAGTAAATATTATATAACTTAATTAAGCAGGCTAGGTATACTTAAGAAAAAGATTTATAAAGTTTAAAGTAGTTTATATACTACTTAAAGGCTTTATAGCCTTTAATTATATATCTAGTTTTATTATATTAATAATATTTTATAAAGTAATAGCAAGCTTATTATAAATAGTAGTTTAGGTAGTTTTTATAAAGGGGCAGGGGGTTAAGGTTAGTAAAAGGGCAGGAGGGCTATAAGCTAAAGATAGATATTAAGTAAATAGCCTTAATTATAATAACTATCTAGTCTTAAGTTAAGAGATTAGTTTTATAAATTAAAGGATAATATTAAAGAACTTATATCTTTATAATAATATATACCTTAATTATAATAATCTTAAGGGTTATAGTTAGTAATTTAATTAAGGTTTAAAGGGTTTAAAGGATAGTATAAAAAAGGTTTTTATATTAATTAATTAAAGGCTTAATATAAAGTAATAAATAAGATTTAAAGAGTATAGACTAAGCCTTTAGGCTAAAGAGGGTAATTATAATCTTAAATAAAATAGTATTAATAATAAAGAGTTAAAAGGTCTAAAGTTAGAATTCTTTTATAATAAAAAGGATAACTATAGCTAAAGGGAGTAAGTGCTATAAGTAATCCTTAAGCAATCTTAAAAAAACCTTTAGGTTAACTAAAGGGGTTTTAAAGGTTTAGGGTTTAATTAAGGTAGGTTAAGCAGGTTAAAGGGCAGGGCTTTTTATAGTAATTATTGGGGATGTAATAATGTCCCCACTTTTATAGTCTCTACATAGTATAGGCACACAGTGCTGACACTATATATGCACTATATCTTAGTAAATAGCATTAGCTAGTATAATAATAATAAAACAAGCTTATCTTAATTATTATCTTAAGACTTACTATTTAGTAGTAATTATATATTATTTATAATAACCATGTATATACACCCTTAGGTTCTACTAGTCTGCCTAGCTTTACTAGTTAAGTTTTATAAACTATCTGCTCCTTACCCTTTTCTTTTATTTTATTTTTTTATTTTAGTTATTTTATAACTATCTACTTACTCCTTTTTCCTTTATATTTATAATATACTTATTTAGTTTTTTCTTTTCTTTATTTATAATTTTCTTTTATTAGTTTATAATAATAGACTAACTATACTAGCTAACTATATAAATCTCCCTCTTTGCCTAAATAGGCTACTACTATATTAATAAACTTATAAAGGCTGACTTTATTATTATTTAATAATTCTAGATAAATAATATAACCAACCTTATGCCCTACCTATTAAAATAAGTAAATAGGTATTTAGCTTAAAGGATGTTTTAAGCTACTCTATAGTATTAGCAGCAGTTAGTACTATAGCAATATAGGCCTAATGCATTAATTATAGAACTTGACTGCTTGCAGGTAGCTGATGCTGTTAATAAGTCAAGACCTGCATATAATCTAGTAATTATTAATAATGCCCTAGTCCTATTATTAACTAGGCAACCAGAGCCTATAATAATATTATGCATTAATAATAACTAAATATAATATAAGATTATTAATTAAATATAAAGAAATAAAGACTAGATATAAGGCATTAATAAGTAAATATAAGGCTATAATAACTAAATACAAGAGAATATAAGTAATTAAATACAAGCTACTGCAGACTAGTTATAAATACTAGTCTAAATATAAGATTACCCCTCCTTAATATTAATATTAAGTTTAATGCATTACTTATTAATAATACTAAGCAAGCGCGCTTATACTACCTTTACTTAAATTAAATTACTAACACCTCCTTTACTGCACTTTCTATTATTAATAGCTATATATAGGTCTATAGGTATTTAAGTTTATCTTTTTAAACCTCTTTATTTATTTAAACTTCCTCTTATAATCCTTTATTTTATTAATACTTAAATACATCCTATCTTTATAAATAGTTTAGTAATTAATATATTATCTTATTTAAATCTCCTATATAATAAAGTAGCAACCTTATTACCTTTACTTATTGCAACCTTACTAATAGCTAACCCACTATTAAGAATACCTAGTATAGAAAAGGATGGTAATATACTACCTACTTAAGCAAACCTAAAGGTAATACTATTAAATACTTAATTTAACTATCTATTTAGTTATTTAATACAGGCCTAGCACAACTGCCCTTACTAACTAAAAGGTCTTTATAACTACTAGAAAATCACCTATATTAAGTTCTTTAATCTAAAAGTGGCTAATAAGACAGTTAGTAGCAATGCTATTGTATAGAATAATATTAATTAATTTACTAAGAGTATTTATAATAATATAATTATTAATAAATATATAGAGTATATTTATATTAATTTATTATAGCTGCTTTACAGAACTGCTCTTTACTAATAGGTAGTATTACTACTACCTTAAGAAAAAGAGGCTATTAAAGGCTTTATTAATACTTAAATTAATGCACTATACTATTAATTTTATCTAGATTAAGTTAATACTATTTATACTTTTTTTTAGTAATAATATATAGATAAGAATTATTAAAATAAAGAGGATATTTATCTTTAGGCTATAAAATTTTTCTATTTAGCATAAGCAGCTAGTTTTATTACTATAAGATAGTAATTAATATAGCTATACTTATATATTAGCCTTAGCTTATAAAAATTAGTATTTAAGCTGCATTAATTAATAATAAAGATTAAATATATTAAATACCTATATAAAAAGTAATAAGCCTAATATACACTCTTAATTAATAATACTATAGATAGATATATTCTATTTAATATATATATACTATATTAATAACAGGCATTATTACTAGGCCTCCTTGCTGCATTATATATTATAAAAGATAACCCCTTTACTGCCTACTTTAGTTAATATTGTAATAATACATACCAGGATAGTGGCCTAGTTAACTAATAGTCCTTTAGATATAATATAATAAACAGTATTAATTAATTCTATTTATACTGCTTATAGTTTAATAAATATAAGGCCTAAGGTGCTTTTTAAGGTAGAAACCAGGCTTAACTAAATTAATAATAAGGGCAAGGATATTATAATATATATTGTAAAACTTACTAGTATAATAGTTAGTTTTAGCAAAAATAACCCTATCTAAATAATTAATAATATTATTATTAATAGTTTAAGTTTATAGGCAATATAAATACTGTAGATAATATAGATAATATTTATATTAATGTAAATAATTAAGATACTAGAAAGGTTAAGACTAACCTTAAGGCTTAAGGGTATTAAGTTATTAAGGAATTTAAAGATTTAGACTATAAAGACTTATATATAGCTTAAAATCAATCCTAGTTATACTATATTTATTCCTTTACTATAATGCTTTAATATAAATTAAATAAACTAGCTAGGTTTATCCTACTATTTAAACCTTACTATAGATAAGATACTATCTTTAAGCAGCAATATTATATATACTATAAATGCAGTCAGGCCTTTTTATTAAAGTCTACTTTAATAACTTATATATTCTTTAATATATATTATTAATAATAATTACTTAGCCTTATAATAAATAGACTATCTTTAATAGATAAAGCTAGCTTATTAATAGTTAATAATAACTTACTAATAGCACTACTATTATTATATTTTTATAATAATTAAGTTATTAAAGTATAGCCTATAGCTAGAATTAACCAACTTATTAAATACACCTATATTAAGGTAGACATTAAATTTAATTTAACTAAACCTATTACTATAGTGGCTATTAATACTAGCTATTTTAATATAATAATTAATAAAGACTAGCTATATTATCACTTTATTAATATATAATTCTTTACCCTTAATAAGCTAAATTAGATAAATATAGTAGATAGCTTAATTATTATAACTACTAAAGCGCGCTTTAACTTCTATATAACAGTATAGAAGAATAATATATTAATATATATTTATTTCTATATAAAGGCATAGGTTAAAAAGAATCTTAAACCTAATATACTTATTAAGAATAATTTTATATATTAATATAGCCTAGATTTAGTATTAATAAAGAATAGTTTATATATATAGTCTATATATAGCGCTAAAGTGTATATATATATTAAATAAAAACTATATTTTATTTATTAATAGGTTGTTATAGTTAAGATAATAGTAGTACCTTTATAAAGCTTAGCTAGGGTGGCAGTGTATTATAAAAAACTTAAAAAATATAACCTATATAATATACTATATATATACTACTTTACCTTAAAGATACTAGGTTTAATTAATTATATTTATACCTTAAATATATTAAGAGTAATATAAAAATAAAGCTAGGTGCTTGTTATTAACCTATTAGATATACCTATAGTGTTTTACTATAAGTAAAGGGCTAGTTTACTAATAGACTATAATAATAATAGCTATTTAGTAATAATAAATAATTAAGTATAAATAATATAAGAGTATATAAATAGCTAATTTAATATAGATCTAAATAATAATAAAGTACTTTAATCTATCTTAGCTATAATAAATAATTAACTTTACTAAATATAATGCAAGTCTATGCTAGGTAACTATACCCTGTTAAATAAACAAAGGGCTATAAAGAAACCTATAAATATAAAGGAATATATATTAACTAATAGTGTATATATTTATAATAAATACCTTAACCAGGCTGATTAAATCTAGCAGATTATAAAAAAATATAATATATAGTATAACTAAGGTATTATCCCCCTCTTTAAAAATAAAAAAATAAAGATTAACCTAGTAAAGAACTAATAAAGCTAGAAAACCCTTATGCAATTATATTTACTTAAGATTAAGGATAAAAAGTTCTTTAATATAACTATAAATACCCTGCATGCTTAAGGCTATACTAGCTAGATAAAATAGCCAACCTTATTTAGCTATCTAGTATTTATAATCTAGTGTATAATTAAAGGCATTAAGAAAGGTTATATAGTAATTAACTTATAATTATTAAATAAATTAATAATTCTTAATATATACTTTATTTTATTATAAAAAGATATTATTGCCTCCTTTTACAATAAGAGATATATTACTATCTTAAATATATCTACCTTTTTTTATTAATTATTAATATACTTAAAGCATAAGGATTAAATGGTTCTTATTAATCTATAAGGACTAGAGATATTATATATTATTATTATAAGTTATAAAAACTTATTATTATTTATACAATAGTTTATAAATTAAAAACTATATTTATACTATTACTTTATACAAGCTTATATTAATAATATAATTATCTTAAGTAATACCTTTAAAGAGTACTATTAATACTTATATTAAATATTCACCCTATTTACTTAACTTTATCTAGCTATATCTTTATCTAAGACATTCTATATATATTTATTAATATAGTTATTAAGATTTAAAGTTAATGCCTTTAGTTTGTTTATTATATAAGAATATATTAATAATATTATTAAAATATAAATACTAACTAACCTAGCAGACCTAAAGATATACCTAAAAATGGCTATATTCTTATAAAGATTTATTTTTTAATTTTAATATAAAGCAGCTTTATTAGAAAAATATAAAATAAAGCTGTTAGTACAGCTATAAAAGGATAAATAGTAAATAATTAATATTAATAAAAAGGCTTATTATTTTAAACTATAGAAAATAATATTTAAACCCTTAGTAGTAAAGAGAGAGGCCTTTACAATACTATAAGAATAATTAACTATAGACCTTTAGCTTTATTATTATAACCCTGCCTAATTAATATTCTTTAAGCTAGATGTTAGTGAGAGAGGTATAGGCCTGTTTATATTTTATTTAGAAGGTGATGAGTAGCTTCCCCTTAAGGTACTACAAAATAAAATATAACCCATCCTCTTCCTTAATTACCTACTTACCTTAATAAAGACAAGATATAAGTTAATAAAGCTAGAGGTAGTGTATTTAGTATAGGCCTGCTGTAAACTATATACCTTAATATAGTCTTATTAATAACTAGTTAAAATATTAATAAATTATTAAGCTACTAAAGGTATAGTAGCTTATACTACTATATTAACCTTAAATCTAGTAAAAGCTAATTAATACTTAATAATAATATTTATTTATTTTAGCTAGTACTAGCTAGATATATATTATATTTTTAATAAAATAAACTTAATACTAGATGCCTTATTAAGACTGCCTGCTAAACTGCTAGCTACAGCCTAGTTACTAGATAAAAGCAAGTTAGATAATATTTAAATTAATAATATTTATTTTATTACTATAGTTTTATTAATTAATAACTCTTTTTAATAAAAAATCTAAGATAAATATAAAAAGGATTATTATTTTAATATTATTATTAATATATTAAATAAAAATACTACTAAACCTATATATAAAAGTATTAAGTATTAAGATAGACCTATTTACACTTTATTTATATACTAAAACAGACTTATCTATTAATATAATATAAAGGACTAGAAATTCTTATATATACTATAGAACTATATTAAAGATGTCTTATAAATAGCTTATAATAATTAATTTTATATAGGCCTGTATAAAACTATTATAGCTTTTAATAGCCTTAGCATCCTATAGATAGTAAAGACTATTAAGGAATATATTGCTTATTATCTATAATGCTTTATAAACTATATAAATATATAAAAACTTATTAAAGAACTTTAATTAATATAAAGCCAGGCCTAGCCATATTATACAGTTACAATAGATTTTATTATTAATCTTCTACTAGAAGCCTTATAATTATTCTAGAAACTACCTAATTATCTTTATAATTTTAATACTATAATAACAACTACTTATAAATAATTAAAAAAGTTTATCCTTATTCCTAGCTTTATGCAATATATAGCTAAATAGTAAGCTGCTATATATTTTTAAGCATTATTATTATATAATTAAGGTATTTTTTATATTATTATTAATAATAAAGATAGAAAATTTATATCTAACTTCTAGCAAGCCTTGTTTACTGCCCTTAGTATTAAGCTAGTAGTAAGCATAAGCTACTACCTATAAATAAACAGGATATTAAAGAAGAAGAACTAAATAGTTAAAATCGCTATATAGTTCTATACTGCAATATTTAATATCCCCTAGCTAAAGATAATCCCTGCCTTATAATTTATACTAAATAATGCCTATAGCACACTTATTAAGTATACCTTAAATAAATTAATATTAAGGTTTAAGCTATTAGGCATAACTAACTTAATTAAGCCTAACTATTGCCTAGATTAAGATGCATTAAATACCTTTAAATAATTATATATTAAGGATATAAAGTACTTAATAAAGAAAGCTGCTATAAATATTAAGCATTTTTATAATAAATACTATAAATTAATAGAGTTTAAACTAAGAGATAAGGTTTATTTATATTTATATAGAGGATATAACTTACTTAAAAAACCCTTGTAAAAATAGTCTTAATAAAGGGCAGGCTTATTTAAAATACTTAAAAAAATTAGTCTATTAATATATAAACTTAAGCTGCTATTAAAATAGTATATTTATAATATAATATTAATAGCGCACCTTTACCTTAATTTTATAAATACTAATCCTTATAATTAATAATAGCCTTTACTAAAGGTTATTATAGTAGATAGTGAAATATATTAAGAAGTAGATAAACTAGTATAATAAAGACTTAATAAATAAGGTTATTACCTATAGATTAAATATCTAGTATAGTGGAAAAATTATAGTCTAAAAGATAATTAATGGCTAAAGAGAAGGGAACTTTTTTAAATAGTAAAAGACCTAGTGTAATAGTTTAAGTTAACTAAACTAACTATATACCTTTACCTATATATAGCTAAAATTATAATAATTAATGCAGTCTTAAAGATAAATATATAAGTGGTTTTGCTAGCTAAAAAAGCCCTGCCTGCACTAGCTATTATTATTAATAAACTAACTGCTAACCTAAGCAATATAGCTGCTAGCCTGTAATAGCGTTTTAGCCTTAGGCACTACTAGCTAACTATAAAATCTATAGATAAAATAATACTAAAACTTTTCTTTTTTTTTTTTATATTATTAACTCTTGCTATCTTAAGTTTATAGCTTTTAATACTACTTGCACTTTATCTCTTAGATATGCCTTAATATAGACAACCTATTAGAAACCTAATTGTAAGGGGCACTCTATATATACTATAAGGCAATGTTAAGTTAAATAATAAATTTAAGAAACTAGAGAAAGGCTATTAAGGATAAGATGCTATAAATATTACAACTTTATTACAAGAAGATAAAATAGCCTACTATAAAGTCTTGGTTAAAGGTATTTTTTAAATGATTAGCATTAATTATACTAACTATCTCTTATATTATTTTATATATATTAAAAAATATATTTAAACTAGGGTTCTTAAAGCAATAATATGGTTATCTTAAGGTAGATATTATAATATTATATAGAAAGTTAAATAATTAATATAATAGACTAACTCTATAGGCTGTTTCTATATCCTAAATGCATTAAGCATTATTGCTATTATTGCTATAAAACAAATGTAAAAAATAAAGATAGATAGTATAGATTTTATTATAATATTATTATTAAAATATAAGGTTTTTAAATTTGCCTACCTTTTAGTACTATACTTTAAATTATACCTAAATAATAAAATTATATTAATAAACCAAGTCTAGCCTGCCTTATTAATAATATTAGCTAGTAAGGAATTATTAATAATAGTAGATAGTAAAGAAATAATAATCACAGATGCAACCATAATGCTAGAACTAAATATATTAATAATAAATAAACTAAATACCCTTAAGCTAAATAATAAAAGTAAGAATATTATAACCTTAAAGCTTATTATAATAGCTATAGATAATAATTATTAAAATATAGCTAGTTTAATGTTAATCTATTAATAATATAAGGCACTAAGTATATAGCGCTAAATTATACTACCCCTTTTTTTAATAATAGTAATAATAAAAATAATAATCACTTATAATAAAGTACTACAATAAATAAGTAATATTATTAAGAGTATTTATATATAAAAGTAGAATAATAAACTTAATAAAGCGCTAGATACTATTTTAATAGAATAAATTATTAAAGTCCTTCCTTAAGAATATAAAGCTTAGATAGAAGGATAGGCTATATAAGTAAACAAGCTATATATTAATATATAGTTAATAAAAGTAACTACTAACTTAATAGTCTATAAATAAACCTATGCAGAGGAGACTCCTAAACTAGCTTTATAGTTAAAGATAAGGCTGTTGGATAATATTATTTAAGATTTAAAAAAAATAGTTATAATTAATAAGTTATCTATATAGGCTTTAAGACAATGTATTTATATTATTGCTAACCAGCTATAAAGCTGCGCTAAATATATAAAAGCATAATGCATTAAACTTAATTACTGCATTTTAAAAAGAATAAACTATATAACCTTATTAATAAATAACAATATATTATTAATTATCTTATGCCTAGATAATATAGAAGCTATAGTAAGTGGTTTAAAGAGGTTATATAGAACTACTTTTAATAATAACAGTAGTTAATTTAATAATAAAAACACTGTTTTACTTAATAACAATAATAGTTATCTTGGTTATTACTCTGCATAAAGAATTAATAATAATATTAAACTATAGTGCTTTATAATCAGGTTAATTGATTTTTTTAAAAGGGGGCACCTGTTAGGGATGTAATAATGTCCTTACTTTTATAGTCTTTATATAGTATAGGCATATAGTGCTAATACTATATATACACTATATTTTAGTAAATAGCATTAATTAGTATAATAATGATAAGACAAGCTTATCTTGATTATTATCTTGAGACCTACTAGTAATTTTTATATAAAAAAAACAAGGGTTTTATTATAGGATTTTTAAGCTAGGGGAAGAGGCTATAGTATTTTTAAAAAGAGATATAAGCAGTAGTAAGGCTAAAGGGGATAGTTAGCAATATAGCTAGTTTTATTAAGTAAAGAAAAAGGTAAAGGTGCTTATTAAGGTAGTTATAACCTATATTTTATATTTATAGTATTTAAAGCCCTTAAGCTTATTAAAGGTAAGGTTAATAACTTTAAAGACTATAATTAAGATAGTCCTTTAAACTATAACTTTTTTAATCTTAATTTAAATAAGCTTAATAAGGCTATTATAAAGGGAGATAAAGAAAGGGCTATTATTAAAAGACTTTTTATATAGGTTTTAAGATAGTTAACTTTAAAAAAAGGAGTTTAAATTAGTATTTAAGTTAGCTAAAGGGTTGTTGCAAGAGGTTGGTATTATAAGCAGGAGATAGAGGGCAGCGGTTAGATTAGCCATGCCTTTATAAAGGAGGGGATTTATAGTCTAAAAGGTTGTTAGTATAATATCTAGGAGCCTAAGGCTTAGGAAAGTAAAGGGGGAGGTCTTAAAGCACTACTTTAAGTATTATAGATAATACTAAGGCCTGGAATTTCAAAAACTCTAGGTAGATGTAAGGTTAAGGTTGCCTTTTCCTAGCGGGCGGCAGTTGGCAGTACCTCCAGGGTACATATGTACCAAGCTACCAGTTTTATCAGGCATCGTGAACGCCAGTATTAATAAAGGCTCGTGCTCGGTCTTCGCAATAAAGGGCAGAGCAAAGTGTAATTGGAGCATCGTGGCCACTGTATTGTCCGGCAACAGCTTCAACAACAGCTCGCAAGCTTGTTCTAGTCAGATCGATTATGCCCTTGGAAGATTATGCCGTTTCTGCGTTCTGATGAATGGTAAATGATCTTTTTACCTCTGTCTAAGCGCCCTCACTCCCACGTTGAACACGGCACGTACATGTATGTACTGAGGCCTCTAACTATAGTAGTGCCTCATAGTACCTAGTACTAGGTAGTTCTTACGTATAGTGCCTATAGTAGCAAGTACCTGGTAATAACCGCCCACTACAGGTACCAATAGCAGTACAGTACCTACCTGTACTTCGCTTACCACCCAAGGTAGTATCATTTTGGCAGCCATCTGCTACCAGATCAGGTAGGTACCCAGGCAACTACTAGGTACTCAAGGTAATTAATTGACTGCTACGGAGAACTTACCAACCTACTAGTACCTACCTTACTATACGGACTACCTACCCAGTAGTACTTTCACGACCTGTCTTCAAGGTTAATTTGTTACACAAAAAAAAAAAAAAAAAAAAAAAAAAGGCTCCCCTTACGGTATAATGTTTACCCCGCCGGATCGCCCCTGCATACTACCTACTACCTTAGGTAGTAGTACAGAGTACAAGTATTATAAGGTACCTAGCACTGCTAGCAGTACGGAGTAAACACGCACCTTAAAGACGCTAAGGCACTGATTACTACAAAGGTAACTGAAGTAACTTTACACGGTACTAAAGGCACCCGACCCTCTTCAACTCTTATCGGTGGCTGGAAACCGCCTTCGGCTGATTCCATCCATCATCACCACACCGGACCTTGCCAAGCTGCATGGGCATCGCTCTGGCCGATGCTCGTCCACCAGGGGAGCCGTGAATCGATTTTCATGTCTAAGCGGCTTGCAGTCTTTGTCCCCAAGGCTCCATTTACCTCTGCTCTAGGCCCATCAACACCGACAACAGACTCGACTCCATCCCCATCCCCATCTCCATCTCCAGCCCCAGCCTCAGCCCCAACCCCAGCCTCAGCGCTTCTGGTCTCGGTTGCCGGCTGCCAGCATGGCCTCGACCTCTCAGCGGCGACGACGAGATGAAGACGACTATATTCCCTTTGGACCCCCATCTCTCCCCAGCACGCAGACACACCTGGACAACATGTCCTCTGAACCTTGGCCACCCCCGGTGGCCATGTCCGACTCGAGCGACGGGGAACTTGGAGAACACCACCCGACGCCTGCCCGACGCATTTCCCGTCGAAACCGGATCCCGCATGGCGAAGGCGGGATCATGGCCCTGACTGCCGACCGATATTCGCCCGACGTGTACTCTGTCACATCCGATCCCCCAAGCCAGACGCCGATGCTGTCGGGGCATGACGCCGGCATGCAATCACAATACGCCGGGCTACACTCGCAGTACTACGCTACGAGAACGCCCCGCCCAGGGCCGCAGATCAAACCGCACCTGTCGTCCCTGGATATCCCAAGACGCTACGGCAGCAATGCCATCCTCGACATGTATGCGCTCACCTACGTCACCGACCCGGACCCGAATCTGCTTTGTCCGATTTGCCATGATCCCCTCGTCGACCCTGTGACGACCCCGTGCGACCATACGTTCTGTTACCGGTGCTTACGCAGAAGCATGGCCTCGAGCCCCGCCGGCGGCGCCTGCCCAATCGACAGAGAGCCTCTGCTGTGGACCGACTGCTCCAGCTCAATACGTCTGATTCGCACGCAGCTGAACGGCTTGATCGTCAAATGTCCCCACCACGGCAGAGGCTGCGAAGAGGAGATGAGGAGGGAGGTGGTGGAGCGCCACGCGACTCTCGAGTGTAGCTTCCGAGAATTTCCCTGTCCAGACGCTGCATGCAGCAAGACCATTCGCTACAAGCCGTCAGCCGACAAATGCAACCATGAAGAGCACAACTGTATGTTCTGCGACGCCATCATCGAGGACGCCGATCGCGATATCCACTTGCTCCAATGCCCCAAGAGCAAGACTCGGTGCGCGGCCTGTTGGGCGCTGGTGCTCCGTGAGCAGGAAGAGTTTCACCAAAACCTGGACTGTGACGCCATCGAGGTGGCATGCCGCTTTCAAAGCCTCGGCTGCCCGGTGAGGGTCGTGCGAGCACACCAAGAGCTTCATGCTCTTTCCTGCCCTTTCCACCCGGATTCGCCTTCCGGGGCCATCATACGCAGCCAGCGCGAGCTCATAGAAACGTACGGCAACTTGGGAAGCCAGCTCCGTCACCTACGGGCCAGACAGGACGAGACAAGCCGACGGCTCGACCAGATCTCCGGGCCGAATCACCGCCCTGGCGATACCGGATTCAGGGATTCCAGGGCAATGCAAGATCTGGATGCCGGGTTCGGAGAGGTGCACCAGGGCTTGACCAATCTCGAGCGCCAGAGCATGTGGACCGTGAATCAAATCATGCCCGTCCGGGAAGAGGTTGCCGAACTACGAAACACCGTCAACATGATTCGGATGCAAGTCAACTGGCTTCTAAGCCGCAGCCGTGAAGAGGGCCACGCAAGACCAACATCTAGCGGCACAACGAGGCCCACGTCAATGGGATCCGATACGGCGCGGGAGCCGATGCCTCCCATGATGCGCCAAAGACGGCGATCGTCCAGCGCTGACGTTGATCTTCCCCGACTATAGACGGCGAAAGTTGTGGCAAGGAATTGAATCATTTAGAGTGGTGTTGCGTTTTACGTGCATGAGATGCTGCCGAGCGATATATCAAACAAGGCGTACATAAACAGGAGAACTTTGCTATATCTTTTTTTTTTTTTTTTTTACTTTATTCCTCTCTCTCTCTCTCTTTTTTCTTCTTCTTCTTTTTTTCTCCCTCTCTCTTTTTTTTTTCCCTTTTATTTCGGCCCCGAGCATTATGAGGGCCGTCTACCTTACTTCTGTTTCCTAGCAATTCAATTTGATGATGCCGAACTGCGCCTTTACGCCTTTCGCGTGGCGGAAAAAAAAAAGTCATGTCTTCCTCAACACCTCAATGCCGGTTTTGCGCTATTCTTGCTTGCTGGCAACTCCGCTACTCTAGTCATGCAGACGGGATGGAGCGAGGGTGGGATGAAGGAGAAATCCGCTGTTCAGCAACAGGAAGAAGCCTGCTCCCCCCCCCTCTACCCCCCTGAAAAGGCTAATTCAGCACGATCTCCCGATGGTCGGGATTCCCCGCTGGCTGGCGGACTTTTGACAGCTGCTGAAACTCGTATGTAGCACTAATACGAATCCTGATATTTTGTCTGACCTGGTGGCGGAGTTCCACTGCGTGCCCCTAGAGCTGTAAAATAGTGCTGCAAGACCACGGGGGAATTTTTCTTATTTTTATTTTCCGGGTCTTCAGCCGATCAGCTAAATACCCAGCATCCTTGATTTCCGAACTTTGTCTTCTTCTCTTCTTTCTCTTCTCACGACCTCTTCTATCTCGTGCTTTGTATCCGTGGCACGTACCACCAAGGAAAGTGAAAGTGTCTATAAGAACGCTGTTACCTTAAGGCACCTTAGAAAGTTACGGCGTGTGGGTGCATGTATTCCGTACTCCGTACTCTGAGGTCGCGCCCAAGGTACCTACTGCTACTCGACAGCCGATTACCAAAGCAACGATGAGATGAGCTGCTGCGATTGATGATCATCGTATCAATCCGCCCTGTCCCGCGATCAAGGGGAGATAGAAATTAATAAAAAAAAAAAAAAAAAAAAAAACTCGATACCACGTCAAAGCCATACGAGGGTTCCGACCCCCCCCCCCCCCCGATCTCGATTAGGGCCGCTGGGGAAGCGCAGAGAGAGAAGCCAAATAAATACTAGCGCCACTTACAGGCGGCCGGCCACTGAAGCCGTCGCTAGAAGCTCGGAGTGGCTGCGGCCGCCCCCCGCAGGAGCGCTCGAGCAGACGCAGGCAGACATCACTTCTCCACCAAACAGGGCCGCCCGGGTTGCATCTTTTGTCAGCCTCGCCATTCCACCTGCTTCTACGTTTCGGCAGCGCTGGTCACCGCAGCGCTCCGGTCCGTTTCCCGGCTTCTCCCCTTTCCCTTTTTTTCCCTTTATTGTTATTGGGGATTTTTTTTTTTTTGCGCCTTAAATTCTTTTGGTTCTTTGGTCGTCTTGGTTGCTTCGGCCAACAAAACCTGGGGACTCTTCTTCTCTTTCTCCTCGGCAATCTCTATGGATCCCAACGCAACCTCGTCCGCGGGGCCTGACGGCCCTGACAAGGAAAAGATGGAGCAGGTAAGTCGTCCTCGTGCTTTGCCTATGGGCTGCCTCTGCGCGTTGGCTTGGTCGTGTATATATGGCAAACAAACGGGCTAATGGGGAAATGTAGATTCGAGCGCGGCGTCTGGCTAAGCTGGGCAATCCGGCTGCTTCGAAGCCGGCGGAGAGCAAGCCAGCAGAGGCTCGGGGTTCGACATCGCCTCCTCCGCCGCCTCCGTCAGGCTCGCCAGCCCGCGAGGCCGAGGCCGAGACGGACAAGCCCAAGATCAACATCACGCCGGCAGTCCAGCCGATTTCGAACCCTGTTGCGCAGCTAGGAGTGAGGTCGACCAAGCTGGCCGAGCCTGTGAGCTCTACAGGTACTTTTCGTGTTGCTCGCAAGAGGTCCGCCTCTGAAGTTGACGACGTCCTTTCAGCGCCGCCCCCGCGTAAAGCCACCCCAGTCGTCCAGGTCGAGTCGGACGAGGACTACGCCGACAGGGTGCTCAGCCAGATCTTCCGCATATCTGTCGACCCGCACAGGATGACCAGCAACCATGGCAGTCACCGTTTGGCGTTTCTCCTGGGCCTGAACCAGGAGCTGAACGACTCCGGGGAGCCCCTGAAGCTGTCGGTCAATAATCTAGATCAGGCCATCATAGAGGCTTGCAGCAGCTGGCCCTCCGACAAGCCCTTGCTGCACTATCTCCTCCCGTGCTGGAAGAGGTCTGTGAAGGCGGCTGCGGCGAGCAAGCAGACGAGTGGGCCCAAGTTTGAGCTCCACGAGGAGTCGAAGCGCCTTTGTATGAGCAGCTGCCTTTTCGCCGTCACTATGCCGGTATTATATGGGTCAGTTGCAAGCAAATCTTCAGGCCGCCCCCAATACATTCTTCATGTCTGATGCCTCTTCTTCCAGCCGCGAGCCGAACCCGGAGCACGACACCATTGCTCCCCATCTCCTCAAGGGCCCCATGGAAGATGGCGGAATATGTTTTGATTTCATCAAGGAAGCCATCAAGCGGTTCGACGACGACGACGCGTTTCCTGCTGTCTTTAACGATGCCATGATCAAGATCAGCACCCAGCTCGCGGGGCTTTCCATGGGCGATGAGTACAAGCCCCATGTTCAGGTCAGTAGGGGGTTTTTTTTTTCGGTCGTGGTTGTGAAAATGATAGCAATCAACGGGCATCTCATGCCTACCGCCAGATGCACGGCGAGCTGACGTCTAATGTTGCACAGGCACTGCTGACGTACGCACGCTTCCCTATCCTGATATCTAACCTTTCGAAACATGCCTGTTTCAAGCTCCCCCTATCAGCCCATAGTATCGAGAGGAACACCATCCTAGGGCCCTTCTTCCGTCTGTCTCCCTTGCAGACAGAAGTGATAAAAAGCTATTTCCCTGGATCGCGCACTCTAGACAAGACACGCATCACCAATGCGCAAGACGCTCTGCGGATGGTGCTGAGGACGCACCAAGACGACTTGTTCGTCATTACCAATGCTTTCATCCGGGCAGGGCCCGACACAAGGAACCGCACGTTGGACTGGTTTGCCTACATATTAAACACGAACCACAAGCGGAGAGCAATCCAGGTTGATCCTAGAGAGGTCGCTTCGGACGGATTTATGATGAACGTGACTACGATTCTGGATCGGTTCTGCGAACCCTTCATGGAAAACGACTTCAGCAAAATAGACAAGATTGACGTGCGATATTTCAGGAGACAGCCGCGAGTCGACATCAAGGATGAGACCAAACTCAACGCCGACCAAGCTGCCGCCGACAAGTATTACACGGAAAAGGAGGGCGGCGAATCAAACTTCATCTCCGAAGCCTTCTTCTTGACACTGGCCGCTCACCACTACGGAAGCGAGGCGCTCAACTCTCAGCTGAAAAACCTCGACCGCGAAATCAAGTACCTGGAGAAGCATCTCAAGACCATGGAGGCGGAGCGCCCTAAGCTGGCGAATTCCCCACACCAGCTGAGGCTGTTTGAGGAAACTATTCAACGGCATACAAATGTGCTAGAGAAGACAATAGCACTAAAGTACTCGATCGAGGGTGTCCTTCTCGACGAGAGGATGCAGAGCACGTCTCTACGATTCATGCGATATGTCGCCGTATGGTTACTTCGACTTGTGACAGGGTCCGACTACAAACCTGGGTCTGAATCCGAGGCCATCAAGTAAGGCTTTGGCGCTCTCGATTTGCCCCATTAAACCAATAAAAAAACGGAAATGCGTTGCTAATGGCTCCCTCCACCAGGCTACCTATTGATATAGGACACTCCGATGCATTTGCCTATCTTCCCGAGTACACGCTTCAGAATATCGTCGACAACTTCAAATTTGTGTTCCGGTAGGAGCACCCCCCTTGCATCCGATACTGGCCACTCGGCTACGTCTCGCGAGTATAGAACTGCAAAGAACTAATCAAACCGGGCTTTCTCGACAGATGGCTCCCTACCATTCTTCCCAGCGCCGTGGGCGAAGAAATGATTGCCTTGTGCATCACATTCCTTCGATCTTCAGAGCAGATCAAGAATCCCTATCTCAAATCGTCATTGGTGTCTCTGCTCTTCTCTGGTACCTGGCCGTTCATGCACCTTAAGAGAGGTGTTTTAGGCGACCAGCTCATCTCCATCAAGTTTGCCAACGACTATCTCCTGCACGCTTTGATGAAATTTTACATCGAGTGCGAGTCCACCGGAGCCAACACCCAATTCTACGACAAATTTAACATCCGATACGAAATCTTCCAGGTTATCAAATGCGTATGGGTCAATGATGTTTACCGACAGCAGCTTATCAAGGAAAGCAAGTAAGCACAACTACCCCCCCTACCCACCCCTTTTTTTTTTCCTCAAAGGAATTTTTTTTTTGTTCATTGATTGGCATGTATCTAACGAGGATCCCAGGGTGAACCGAGGCTTCTTTGTCCAATTCGTCAATATGCTACTGAACGATACCACGTACGTCCTCGATGAGGCCTTCACAAAGTTCCCCAAGATGCGCGGTCTCGAGAGAGAGCTCGAGGATCGAAGCCTATCCACAGAGGACCGGCAAAAAAAGGAAGAGGAGCTGCAGAACTTGGGAAACCAGGCGACGTCATATATGCAGCTGGCCAACGAAACGCTTGAAATGATGAAGCTCTTTACAAAGACGTTGTGCGAAGCTTTCACCATGCCCGAAATCGTGTCGCGCCTGGCGAGCATGCTGAACTACAACCTTGAAACGCTGGCTGGCAAGAAAGCCGCAGCTGAGCTAAGCGTCTCGAACAGGGACAAGTACCATTTCCGACCCGTCCAGCTGCTTTCCGACTTTGTTGAGATTTACTTGAACCTTGGTTCGTCACACGTCTTCGTCGAGGCCGTCGCAGCGGATGGCCGGTCATACAAACCAGAGGTCCTAGATCGCGTCTCCCGGATTCTCTCATCAAAGCACCAGAAAGACCCCGCGGACATTGCTCGGTGGGACAAGCTCAAGCTCAAGTTCACCGAGGCCAAGGAGCTTCAGGATCAAGCCGAACTCGATCTGGGAGACATACCGCCTGAGTTTGAAGATCCCATCATGGGGGAACTGATGAAGGATCCGGTTCTTCTGCCTAGCAGACACGTCGTTGATCGGTCGACAATCGTGCAGCACTTGTTGAGCGATCCCAAGGATCCGTTTACACGGCAGCCCATGACAATTGAGGACGCGGTTCCGCAGACAGAGCTGAAGGAGAAGATTGAGAAGTGGCGGCAGGAGAGGATCCAGGCGTCCAAGGCTAAACTAGCAGGAGGAGATGCGATGGACACTGCTGAGGGCTGATGGAGACGAGAATGTTGCTCCCAAGCATGTGACGAAGAGATCAGTGGGTGTAGATGCCGGGGATGAAGAGCAGGCTTTTTTCCTGCCTCTCTTTTACCCCTTCCCCCCGCCCCCTTTTCATCTCCCCATCCAAGGCTGTTTTTGTTTACTCTGGTAGGGATAGGGAAGGAGAAGGAATTTTATTTTGCGGCGAAAACTCTTTTTTCCTTCTTTCTTTTGACGATTTGATATTCTTGGGAGGGCAGAGGATAGAAGCATGATTACGCGCTTTGAGTTAGGAAAATTTGTTACCGCTACCTTGATGGTTTTTTCGGGGTTTACGTTGGCAAGGGCACTCTTTGATTTCGAGCCCAAATGTGCATTGCTATCACGATGTAGGCAGACCTTCCCCCCCCCCCCCCTTTTTCTTTCCTTTTTCCCCCCCCTGAGATAAGAGAGGCATCCATTTGTATATCAAACGTGAAACATTATTTCCACTAGCTTTCTCTTGTAGACTGGAGAGAGGCAGTTTTGTAGTAGCCATCCCTTTTATGCAAAAAATAATAATTTTAAAATTAAAATCAAACATCCAAAAAGGTGCCGATTTTGACGAGAAGAAGGCACGTACATACACGCTGATGCCACAGGCAGCACAGTTTTTTGGTCAGAGATGATTAGCCAAACTATTGTCAAGACGGAGAAGCTACAACACGGTCAGTCATACATGAGATGAGAGAGACGAGGCGGCACAACCCTATGCAAGGGGGAATGAACGTAAGCACACACACACAAGTGACGACGACGATTAGTAGTATTTGTGTAAAAAAAAAAAGAAAAAAAAAAAGTCCCAAGCAAACAAGGCGAGTGGCAAATGCACCAAGGCAGTCAAGTCAAGTCAAGCAAAGAGTGTAAGTAGGCCTTCTTCGCAAATCACAACCCAAAAAAAGGGGGGGGGGCTATTCAAAACGACACAAGTCCGCCATTCGTGTGGGCTGGCCTGGCTCGCTTAGTTTGCAAAGTAGGGAGACAAAAACACACGACGCTCCTCCTCAAAAGGAAAAAAAAGGGGGGGATACTAGGCGTCTCTGCGCTTTTTGTTAGGGAGCGCACAATTTCTGGAGCTGATTGCTTGACGCTGGCAAGAAATATGGCCCGAAGGGGGCCGAGACACAGACAGGCAGGCCTAGGGGGGAAGGGGGAGCCGAGTTGACGCATCGAATTCGTCTTTTTGGTCGTCGAGATCGGTTTGCGAGCCGGCGGCCGCGCGCGACAAATCGGTAGCCACTCCAAGGCTTAATCATTATTAGGAGGAAGTTCGGGCTTTGTTTCAAATGGCCGCACGCACAGGTCTGACACGCGCACGCACTTGGTTAGTTAATTACACCTGGATGTCTCCGTACTCGATGTCTCCGTACTCCGCATAGAGCAGGTCCCCCCCTATACCACCCCCCCCCTCCACCCTCTTCCCCCCTCTCTCACACACATGCATACTACATATGTAGGCTTAAAGAGTAGTCCTGTAAGCCTTATTCCTGCAGACTTGCGTCATTTCGCTCCATTACGCTAGGCCCATCCGTCGGTGGATTAAAACAACGTGTTTTTGGTCTCTTGTCCCCGCGATTGCGAAGAGAGAGAAAGAGGGGGGGGGGGGGGGGGGGGGGGGGGCCTCAGATGCAGCACATGAGGCGAGATTTGAAAGCGTGTCTAATTATTACGGAGTAAAAGAGGACGAGAAAATGGCGGTGCCACGGTCGGTCACCAAGCGGTGGGCTGGAGGCAACGATTCGCAAGAAAACGAACCATTTGTCTCTGTAAAAACGCTGCGACCTGGAACGCTTCCTTCCGGGCAGCCTTGCCAGGGGGTGGGAAGTTTTACTAGTCGGTTGCTTCAACACACACACGGACTAGACAAGGCTCGGTGGGAAACAACTCCACACGCCGTCTTCCCACAATAGCAAAGCAGCAACAGGCCGTTGCAAGTAGCACCGTGGGGGCCGTGGCCTTAACCAACCGCGGTAGGAAGCCATTCTGGGTGGTGCGCCATGAAAACGCATGACACAAAGGACAACACAAAAGCAAAAAGGTTCTCTCCCTCCTCCATTGCTTCGGTGCGAGTATGAGAGCCCGAGCGGCGTGCCAAGTCAGGTGAGACATGCCGTCCGCAGCCCCCGACAAGAGGCTGGGCTGGTTGTTGTTCCGCACTCGATGCTGGTGCAAGTAGCACGAGTACTCCGTTGGTATCCCAGCCGTATGCTGCAGCATCATCTCTCGGCTAAGCCGCCGTGGTTTGCCGCTGTCGTTTGCCGTACAACAACTCGCCGACGATCGACAGATGGTGCGGCCCTGGTCTCTTCAACGCATACAAAGAGCTAGCGCCAACGAACCAACATGGCTGCGGTCAGCAGCTTTACTGCTGGTAGCAGGTAGTTAGTGGTAGGAAGTAGCATCGAAGCGGAGGGGGGGGGGGGCTCTCCCGTGTAATACTCCGTACGGACGGCACAACGCGGAAGCTTCCTCCGAAAAACATAGGCGCTCGACAAATCGGTGAGCATACGTAATTCGGACATGGGGGAAATCTGTCTAATCATGAGAAGGACACCGGCAAACAGTACCTGTAGTATTGTGCCGGGGAAGCCATGCGCACTCCCCCCCCCCTAGGGGTACAAAATCAGTTTGGGCGTAAGCCCTGCTCCGGAGTAATAACAGTAGTGCTCGTACGAGTAGACAAGCTCCGTTCCATCTCCTTGGCCTCTTTTCCCTTTGAGCCATGCCAATAATAATCCGCTTGCTGTATATGCACGCTTGCAGTGTGGGAGCTCTCACTTCCTTGTGTGATGTGCCTTTAGGTTGGTACGGCTATTGCCTAGCCACCCTCCCCAGACACGTCAGACGACTGCTGCAACCCTCCAGCTTCGGTTGCTACCACGGGAGCTTATGTCTTTCAGCTAGAGCTGCGAAGCCACCCCCCCCCTCCCCCCTTCTCTCTCCCCCCCTTCTCTCTCCCCCCCCCCCCCTCCCCCCAAAAAAAAGAAGAAAAAAGAAGAAAAAGCGGCCACCCCTTCCTCCCTCTGCCACATATGTAGCTCCTGTGATCAGCCTAGTTTGGATATCTGGCGCCAAGCGATAAGACTCGAAGAGGGTGATTTTGGTCTTTCGGAAAACGCTGGCGCTGTAACCGAGTCAGCACGTGCGCATCAAGAGGCCCCCCCCTATCGTGAGGCAGTCCCATCAAGCCCACCATATCAATGCTAAAAGTAACCTAGCCCACTATCCCCAGGACGGCGAGTTGCAACTCCAATAGCTAGCCGCCCGGCTTTGGCTAGGGTGTGGGCGACACAGGCAGGGAATCCTTGAGCTTCCCCCACAGTGTACCACGCCGCCGACGCTAGGAGGCATATTTCGCCCCAGCTTCAACTCGTGCGTCTCTTCCCCGAGGACGAGTACGTGCTGTACGGGCTACTCGGTACAGGGCCAGATTCCGACATCTTTTGATGCCGACCAACCGCCGGGGCCAGTTTTGCCAGTTTTTGCGGAGTTGGGGCGCCGAGGATCATCGTTGACTGCTAGATTGGCTTGTTGCCAACCGACACAGGAGCCACGGCCAGAATGGTGAGGGTGCATCACACACACCCAAGTTGTTGATCCATCCTCCAGGGTGGTTTGATATTCGTATGACTAGCAATGGTGCTAGCAAATGCAGGCCGTGTAAATCGCTCAACGTGTCCTTGGAACGTCCTTCTTTGTCTACCCGCAATGTGGGCAGAAAAAGGCCTTTCTTTGTCATAGCTCGGTAACCCCGGTTCGGCTCCAAACGAGGAGACACATAACTCCGTACCGAGTACTGTAACAACTTATCCGTTGCTCCGTGCATACAAGCTTCCGGGACGCGGCAAGGAGGAGAAACGACGCACGCACGTACATATGCCTACTGCTGCTACTGCTCCTACTGGTGCTGCTAGTGCCAGTAGTACGGAGCACTCCGGGCTAGCTCGTCAGATAGCCGTGTGGTCTAATCTAATGCCCCATCGCAGCAGAGCTGGGTGGCTTCGGCGGACGCCTTTGCGGAAGTGCTGGGTGTTGCATTTGGGGAGGGCAAAGGCGCGCAGAGTGACTCTTCATAATCCCCCTACCCCCTCCACACCCCTTCTTCGGGCGGCCTCTGCGGCTAGAGCAAGCCACCTTGCGTTGTTTCGTGCCGCCCTCCACAAACGGTCCAAGCAAGTCCATCTCAGCCGCGGCCGATCAAATGATAACATTTGTACTTTGTACTATGTAGGTAGTAGTAACACCGCCCTACGCCGTCATGGAGCCCCGAGGTCAACTCTGCGGTCCCAATCCGTGCTGGAGGACGTAACAAGCAGCCGCTCTTATGAATTCTTCAAAGCCAAAAGCAAATGGAGGCCAACCCAACGCGTGCCGATTACACAACTCTCGGACGTGTGTAGATGGGTTACCAGTTGCATTGCCACCGTCGCGTGCTTGTTCAACAGGAGAAACATTCATAGACCAGACGTCTGTTCACCGCTAAACGCGGTCCTGAGGCAAGTACACACAAGTCCAGCGCAGCCGAGGGCAAACGCTCCGTCTGGCATGGCCAGGATACGGCCAGGATGCTCAGTTCGACCGCGAGGAGGGACTCGATTAGCCAGAAAATCAGGCATCTGGTGGGGTGGCCTAAGAGACGGCGGGCACGTCTTGTTTTCCGGAGAGAACCGACTCGCAATGCAGATCTAGAGACGCCTGGACTTCGGATGCCGCTATAAGGAAAGCGTCATGCCGATCTCCCATGAGCCATCCGTGCCGTGGAGTGCTCCAAGTTGACCAGCCAAAATGCCCTTTCGTGCGAAGTAGCCCTCCCCGTACGGACCGACCCATAAATACCTGCAACCCAACATTCGATTCGATTCCGATCCACAAGTCTCTGCTGGCTGGTAGCAAGTCGGCCGTCATGGACGTTGAGGTGCCCCAAGGATGACGCACTTGTCGAACAAAGGTCCAAACATGGCCAAACGCCAGGCGCCGTCGTAAGGCAGGGCTGCAGCGAAAGGTTCCTGGAAGCAAAGGCCACATTGTCCCACTTGCGGACACTCTACACACCAGCCTTCAGCCGCAGGGCCCGGCGTTTCGAGTCGAAGGAAGAGGATGCTGTTCCCCGATGTGGAGCGAGACGCGAGCCCTCGAGTTTTCCGCCTGTACTAGTAGTATGTACGTAAACCATGGCCCCCATCTTCATCCACAGGGGAACCTAGCAAGTAGTAGTGCCACTTCGTGCGGAGCGCTTTTTTTTCTTTCTTTTTTCTTTTCTTTTTTTTTTCTCTTCTCAATACCCACGCCATCAACATGGAGCTGGCGTGCTCGCGCCCCGTAGGAACAGCACCCGACTAAACGGCATCTCAGCCTTTGTTCTCTGTGCTCTGCTCTGGGTAGATAAGACGGCGGCGTCTGGCTGATCATTTGCCGAGGCTAAAGAGACATTAGCAGGTCCGAGGCTTCCCAAATTCGCAAGACCAGATTAGCAGCATGTCTCTAGCGCAGGAAATGAAATCTTCACGGCGCCGTTGCAGGGCGTATCAACGAGCGGTCGGGCCAGAATGGCGCCATGTCGCTGCCAATTCCTGATTCGCGGGCAATCCGTCTTCCAGATGCCGGCCGATTGCCCAGAATGGCCGACCAAGAAAGATGGAGATGCGTGTGCGTGTGCGAATCAGCAGTTGATGTTGGCCCCCCCGGTCTCGGTGACTCGCCTCCAAGCTTGCGCAGATCACCACTAAACTGACAATCGCTGCTGAATCCACTTGCTGCATAAGACGAAGACGGGTAGGCCATAGCGAGGCACGGGGTTCTTGTGCTATTCGATTCGATCATTAGGGCTTCCTGTGCCGGATACGTGATCGCGACTTCAGGCTTGCTTGCGGGCTTTTGCTTGGTTTGGAAGGTTTTTTTTTTTTTTTTTTTTTTTTTTGCGAAAGTGCGGAACCGTGGGATTTTGGTTCAGGGGAAGCCTTACGAAAGAAAAAAGGTGGCAAGCAGATCGGCTGGGCGCAACTGCCTGTTTAGTACAGTAGCAGTGCCTTGCCTACCTAAGGTAGTAGCAGTACTAGGTAGGTACTTAAATAGCAGCAGGAGTAGTAGCAGTAGCATAGCAGCAAAAGGGGAGACTCCGATAGGCAGCACCCAGGGCAAGGTTAAGTTGTGCGGAGTATCTTAGTACTACTAAAGTACTAGGTACCTATAGCGGTAGCAGTAGCAGTACCTACCTTGACGTTCTACGGAGCAACTCCGCTGGCGGACAGCAAAATCCACGACTCCATCCGCATAATGCATCTTTAATTAACAACATTTTTCAATACGGCTGAAGGCAAAACAAAAAAAATTAAAAAATAAAATAAAATAACATATGCCTGTATGTATGAAGCACTTGTGCGCATGGATCCATTCCCTAGCAGAAACCACACAGAGGCGCGTCGATGTGCCTCTGCTTCTGCGCAGCTACATACTACTACTGAGTCGGTAGGAAAGACATGCAACGACGCATCTCCAAATGCGGGAGAAGACGAGGAAAAGATGAACCGAAGAGAGAGAGAGTTGAGAGAGTTGAGAGAGAGAGAGAGAGAGAGAGAGAGAGAGAGACAGAGAGAGAGGAAGAGGAGAGACAGAGACACACACACACACACGACGCCTAGCGCCACCCGCTTCACCATTGGATCCCGTTCCGTCCGCTACGCATCGTGGACAGCGGGAATGGCGCCGATATTCTCCTCTCGTGGTTTCATCTCACACAAGCTCCTGCTTTGGGCTTTTGATCAGTTTTCACATTTTCCAACCCTCGGCGCTGCTGCCCGGCCATGGCTTTGAGCCCATTCGCGCGGCTGCTCTGCCATCTCTCTACGGGGCATACGAGTACCTGCTCTGCTACGGAGCACCTTGGGTATTTACCTTTGTGGGTACGAAGGTGGTGTTCCAGGTAGGAATCGTCGTCATCGTCATCATCACCACCATCGCCATCGTTTTTGTCGTCGTCGTCGTCGCCGCCGCCGCCGCCAAAACACCACGCGATGGACACTGTGCCGAGCCGACAGCAATGGCACGGAGCAACGCGCTGCCAGCATCCGGGTTGGGCGAGCCCACAGCCGCTGCTACTTCACCACGGCGCCCCCCCCCCCCTTGGTGCAGACGGAGTAGTCCGAGCGGATATGCGAGAGCTAATTGCAAAAAATGCTACCGAGTGCACATGGCACCGAGCGCACCATGTTTTCGGGGTTCGCAGATACCAGACCTCGGGCAATCATCAGCCCGCCGTGCCCTTTTTTCCCGCAACATCTCATGGCTGTGGCTTGAATGGGGCTGGCATTACATGCGCGTAAGGCTCCCTTTTTTTTTTTTTTTTTTTTTTTTTTTTTTAAATATATATATTTTATTATTAAATAAATTTTTTTTGCCCTTCTTCCTTTCACCCTTTTCCCTAGCAAGCGCTTACTCTCTCGTGGGACTGGGACTCTGTCGGACTTGGAATCATCGCACCCAGACGAAGGGCTGTCGGGTCCAATCTTACTGCCCATCCTTTTCTGTTCTCTCGGCCAAAGCCAGGACCCCCTTGGGCTCAGCCTGGTTTCTGCCCCCATGGATAATACAACCACTCCATGTTTGTTGCACAGAGAGAGGTACGTCTGGCACCAAGGTAGTAAGTAGGCACGCCATGTCCTTGCGTCACGAAGCACAAGACCAAAAAAAAGGCACAATCTTCCGGAGACTCCCGATCTCTTTGCCGTGCCAGGACTGCGCCACGCGTTCTTTGGCTCATCTCTCTGACCGTCCGTCGGCCGCATGCTGCCGCAGAGCCGCCATGGAAGCTGAGCACCAGCCAGGGGGGGTCCCATCTCCAACGCTTTGTTCGGCTCACCAAGACCCGGCACCCGGTACTCACCTCCAAATCTGGCGCCTCGGGCGCTGCTCCGTAGTTACACAGCATGCTATGCAGTAGGTCATGAAACCGTTCTGCAGCCGCTCGATGCGGGGTCGTCCGCAGCGCGGCTTGGCTGGGCTATCTCTTTCGCTGTTGTCCGAATGCTTTCGTCCGAAGTGACAGACGGGACTGGGAATCCGCGGTAGCCCTCTCTGGGACGGAGGAAAGGATGTGCGTTTACCCAGGATACCGGGAATCTTTTCATTTTTTCATCTTTTTCCTTTTTTTTTCCCCCCCCCCCCCCCCCCTCTTTTT
Source organism: Trichoderma cornu-damae (assembly GCA_020631695.1). Classification (NCBI taxonomy): domain Eukaryota; kingdom Fungi; phylum Ascomycota; class Sordariomycetes; order Hypocreales; family Hypocreaceae; genus Trichoderma; species Trichoderma cornu-damae. The sequence continues at coordinate 5,351,131 of CM036089.1, forward strand.
TTTTTCCCTATGGTTCTTTCATTTATTCAAGGGAAAAAAAAAAAAAAACCGTTGGAGAGAGAGAGGAAAGGACAGGGCGGGCAAGCAACGCAACCAGGTCGGTTCGACCTTGTCTTGGATTGCGCGAACGGAGTAGCAGCATCCGAGATGGCTACTCCAAAAATCCCGAGAGCCGGAGCTGCTGTGCTGTATTAGCAGGACAACGATAAAGCGCGGAGCAAAGGAGACTGACGCATCCACATCCACATCCATGGATTGGGCACGGAGCACGCTTTCACGCTTGCTCGTATTACAAACGGCGGCTCACTCGGCTCTAAACCGAATGTTTGAACTCCACAAGGTCGAAGCAGCCACAACCCTTGGGAGATTCGTCACGGCGCGGCGCCCTCTGCGGATACAGCCGTGTGCCATTGGCGCCCACGCGCGGTGTGGCATGTGCAGACGGCCCAACCACCTCGTGCCCGGGCTCTGGGGCTTTGGCATGCCTTGCGCGCAAGACTCTCTCTTGTCCCATTCCACGGCACGAAGTCCGGCGTTGGGTGCTTTCAACGGCAACATGGCATGGGCTGTCCTATTCGCGCGCCCGTCATTCCACGAGAAGAAGAAGGTTCAGCAGCAGCAACAGCAGCAGCAGCCCTACCATCTCTCCTTTGTCCGCTTCCTATGTATGTATTCCTGCTCCGTTCTCTTTCTTATCGCTCCTCCCCGCCAGGGAGCCCAGCCGGCGGCTCGGGGGAATGGCCTCGAGTCGGTTCCAAGTTTAGGCTCGCCCACAATCTGCTGGCCCCCGGCCGCTTCTGGCGCCACGCGCCTGATGGCCAGAGGGGGGGAGGAGGGGAGGGGGGGGGGGGGCCAAACCAGGCAGTTAGGGCAGAGGCGAGCCTAATTTCATGCGAGGATCCCGACATTTGGTACTTTTCTTGTGAGGAGGGGGGGGGGCGAGTTGATCAAGCTAACACAGAGCCACACAGTACCAATTCATCCGTTTAACCAGGCGAGCATGGGTTTCTTTTTTTTTCTTTTATTGTGGATTTCGCTTCCAAATGTGCTCCGTAGCAACGCTACCACTGATATAGTGCCTACCTAGTCCTACATACCATACCTGGCTCGAGCTCGACAGGGGAATAATTGGTGGTGTCCTCTTGTCGGGAAGCGTCTGCAGAGTACAAGTACTCGTACGGATTTGTGTTGTGTTGGGGAGTGCCTGACCACCACGGAAGATTCCGTGCTACTTTGCGGGGTTGCTGCTACTACTACTACTCCGTACTAGCAACCATCTTCTTTTCCCCGTCATGTGGGCACAACAGAGACACCGAGAAGCGCTGCCTCCGGTTTTTTTTTTTTTTTGGTGCCATGCGAATCCGGAACAAGTGAGCGGGAAAAAAGAAAAGAAAAAAAAGAAAGAAAAAAAAAAGAAAAGAAGATAAAAAAAAACCCTTTGGTTTCCCACATCTTGCCGCGATGAACTGGCCGCACCGTTGAGGGCAAATAAAAAAAATTAAAAAATTTTTTTTAAAAAAAAAACCGGAAAAGAAGCCGAGTCCACGAGTCGAGTCTCGCGCGCGGCAGATCAGTTATGATGATGGCCAGTGCACCGCCGCCATTCCTCGCGTGGGCTTTTGGCCTCGATGACTTGTGTGATTGGCATTGAATGGCCATTGCCGTTCCTTTTTGCGGTGCGAGCATATATCAGTTTTTTTTTTTTTTTAATTTTTAATTTTCATTTTTAATTTTTTTTTCTCTTCTTTTTCTTCCTGGGAGTGGATTTCGGGCCACGCGGCATGCAAGCGAGACATGATTGTCGGACGAACAAGCAACGAGTTATATGCTCCTACGCTCCGCACATACATAATACGTACATACGATACATACAATACATAGTAGGGTTACTTGCTAATATACAGTACCGCTCTGCCCGCACAGCGCCCCCAGCAAGGCGCGAGTGGATATGCGGTGTGCCCCCCCCGCCCCTCCCACCCCCCCCCTCCCCCCCCTTCTCTTCCCCGTCCTGAGCAATATAGCAGACGTTAGATGCCTTTTTTTTAAAAAGAAAAATAGGAAAAAAAAATAAGGAATGAAAAAGGTAAAAAAAAAAAAAAAAAGGAAAAAAAAAAGAAAACAAGGTAAAAAAAATAAAAAGAAACAAAAAAAAGGACAAGAAATTTTCCCTCCCCAAAAGCGATTCTTGTCTGGAGAACGAGGGGGTTGCATGATGCATGGCGGCCAGTCGGCAGTGAGGGAAAATGGCTAAAAAGCTTACCCAGCCCCCCCCCCCCCCTCCCCTGTCCACGGAGCACTGGCGCACATCTCATGTCCCGAAATAGGCGGCTTCGGCCCCAGAGGGAGCCACATGCCGGTGCTGAAGCTTGCGCAGGGATTGGTGGGAAATGGATGGATGGCCACGGAGAGAGAGAGAGAGTGTGTGTGTGTGCGGGTGAGTTGTGTGCGGTCTGGAGATGGCGGACTGCGGCGCCGTGTCGCCATCATCAACATCGTATTGGCCTCGATTCAGTAACTGGTTATCGCAAGGATCAGGTACTCCCGTACGGACTACGGAGTACATACCACGCTTGTCACCACCACTTACGGAGTACCTAGGTACTCAGTACCTTAGGTGAACACACACACACACACACACACATGTACAAGTACAACTAAAAGTTTGCCCTTATAATATTGGCTGCCTTTAGCACGTACATATAGGTAACTTACCTTCTTCTAATGATGGGGTTGGCCCGTCGGATCGGACTCGCCGTTTTGGCAACCCTCGAGGTGCCTGCGTGCACTGTATTTCTTTCTGTATTTACCAAGGTGCTGAGGTGGTGCTAACCTTTAGGCACCTTGGTGGCATTACTGTACTGGTATAAGTACTGGATTTAGCAGTAGCTTATACAGATGAAGGTACCTTAGTAGTACCTAGGTAGGTACATCACCAAGGTATAGAGGTAAGGTAGTATAGTGCATCTAGCCGGGGGGGGGGTGTTTGTTCAGGGCAACCCTGGGCGTTTCGAGGGCAAGCCTCGAGAACTGCGAGCATTATCCGCCCCGGCGACCAAAATAGGCGTACCTTTTTTTTTTCCTTTTTTCTTCTTCTTGTTGTATGTTTTTTTTTTAAATGAATTCACGATTCAACTTGAGCGAGTGTGTGTGTGTCTCTCTGTACGTGCCGTGATTTGAGTTGCAAAGAGAGTTTTTTTTTTTTTTTTTTTTTTTTTTAAAAAAAAAGGGAAACATTCGAACATTGATAAGCGTCCTTTTTGGCGACGCAAATTCTATGGATTCCATGGGGTCACTTTTTTACCGAACCAACTACAATCAGTAAAAAAAATAAATAATAAATAAAAAAAAAAGAAAAAAGAAAAAAGAAAAAAAAAAGAAAAAAAAAATAACCAGACAAGGAACGGGCAGAGAGGCCCAGTCGTCGGCCGTGGTTCGCGGGTGCGGCATGACATATGACCTGAAAGAAGAGAAAGAACATACAGTAGGCCCTGGCAGCAGGCCCGATTGATCACGACTGGGGTGTGTGTGTGTGTGTGTCCAACGCCGCTTGTGCCCGTCCTGAATGCGATGATGCTTGTTTCCCTTCCCATCAGCCCAGCCCAGCCCGGCGCGCCGAAAACCAAATTCTTTTTATTGTTATCATTATTATCATTATCATTATTATTATTATTATTAACGACTTTTGGCTGATCCGGAATTTGTCTTTTTTTTTCTTTTCCCCCTTCCTCGAGAAGATAGGAAAGGGGTGTGTGTGTGTGTGTGTGTGTGTGTGTGTGTATTGTGGCCTTTTTTTCTTTTTATTATTCATCTATTTATTTATTTCTGTTTTCGCGAACCCGCCCCACGTCCTTGCCCATCCCAAGATATGATATAATATATGTATATATTATATATATGTAATAATAATAATAAAATATATATATATATATTTCCGAATCTTGATTTTTTTTTTTTTTTTTTAGTAAACGGGCGGATGGGCGCATTGGAAACTTGCTACAGAACACGACGCACCGGCTGTGGCAACCCGACAATGCCATTCCCATTTCACCTTGCCGTTCCTTCTTTTTTCTTTCGCACACGCTTCGCACAAGCTTCGCACCCCCTCCGCCCTTTTTTTATTTTATTTTTTTCCTTTTATTTTTCTTTCTTTCTTCTTTTTTTCGCTCCTGCCTCTTTTCCCAACGCTCCAGAGCCCGGGGGCCGGATTTTTTTTCCTCCCCGCGGCATTGCTTGCCTGCATCTCGGCAATCACAATCGCAGCCTTGAGAATTGAAACAACATCGCCAGCCAGCACTTAGTAAACCAACCGCCACGCCGACTCCAGACGGATTCTGTCCTTTTTTTTTTTTTCTTTTTTTTCTTTTTTTTTTTCTTCTTCTTCTCCCTTTCCTTTTCTTTTTCTTTTTTCTTTTTCTTCTTTTCTTCTTTCTTTTTATTTGATTTTGTTATTATTTTTTATACCCATCGTCGATCCGGCCCCCAATCAAACCCCCCCCCCCCGGGCTTGCGGGCCCTGTTTGCTGTTCTGTTTCACTTTTTTGTGCTTGAGCGCAGACCGCGTAATCGACATACATCCCATCCCATCGTGAACCCCCCTCTCTCTCTCTCTCTCTCTCTCTCTCTCTCTCTCCCAATTGGCACATGCCAGATGCCGCCGGCTTTGCCATCTCGCCGACAAGCGTCACTAAACCGCAGAGCTGCTGCGGGTTTTTGCGAGCTGGCGTCTTTTGACTGCAGCTCCGCAGCTAGAACTTGGGTCTAGATTTTTTGGGGGGAAATTTTTTCTTTTTCTTTTCTTTTTCTTTTTTTTCTTTCTGATTTGATTTGATTTGATTTTGTTTTACTTATTTATTTTTTTTTTTTTTTTTTCGGGGCGCTTGGCGTCTCCCCCCAATATCGCGGGACGACATCATAGCCGTGCTCACATCGCAGATCTTGTTGACATTTTGAAGCAGTCGCTTGTTCCTTGGCTAGCTTGATTTATTTATTTTTTCCCCTTCTTCCTTTTCTTTTCTTCCTTTTTTTTTTCTTTTTTTTTTTTTTTTTTTTTTTTTCCCCCCCCCCCCCCCTTTCACCACCACCTACTCCACCACCACCACCTCCTCCTCCTCCTCCTACCTCCTCCTCCTCGTGATTCTTTCTTTCTTCTTCTTTTTTTTCTTTTTCCTTTTTTCTTTCTTTTTTTATTTTCTTTTTCTTTTTATTTTTATTTTTTATTTTTTATTTTTTTGCCTTTCTCGTCCGACAATCCTCGGCAATTCTGCCGTTTGGCTCCCTCCAAGCGCAGCGCGATCCGTACACCAGCTCAATTGGGTTCAACAAAGGCATCCAAGGCTGGCGTGATACAGCTCCCTTTTCCGCGAGTTCCCTCCCCGTTGGTGCCGAGAAACCCGATCGGTTGGGTCGCTCAACCGCCTAACACAGCGCCAACATAATTCCGCGCCGGTGAATCAACGACGGGCGAACTCTGCTGGCACTGCGAGCTGGGCGGTTCAGTCGACTTGCCTCGAGAGTGCGCAGCAGCCATGGCAGAGACGTCGCACAATCCGTATCCGCGCTCTCCCAATCCCTCGACCAGGTCATACGATTCGTCATCTGTCTCGTCCGCGACGTCGCCTAGGCCTCCGTCGCGGTACCTCGGGAGCATGTTGAATGCCACGGCAAGGCCAAACCCGACACCACCTCAGCCCCTTGGCATGCCCACCTTGCCGCCGGTCAACCAGGGCTTTCCGCCCTATACGCCCATGCCGCCGACTTCCATCATGGGCCGGGAGTCTGTTGCTTCCACCGACTCTCTGGTGAGCAGCCAGGGACCCGGGAGCTCCCAGCTGTCGGGAACTCCAGGCGCGCAGGGCCAGAAGAGGGCCTATCGCCAGAGGCGGAAAGACCCCAGCTGCGACGCGTGCCGGGAGAGGAAAGTCAAGTGTGATGCGACCGAGACCATGAGCTGCTCCGAGTGCTCCAGTCGGAATGTCAAGTGCCAGTTCACCAAGGAGACGAACCGTAGGATGTCCTCCATCAAGCAGGTGCAGGACCTGGAAAAGCAGATCGAAAAGGTCCGGCGCGATAACAACCACCTCCTCCGCATGCTCCGGGAGAGGGATGGCTCCATGGATATTGACGTCGAACCCAGAGAGCGGCCGCCCCCCCAGCTGCCGCCCCCCATCGAGGCCGAGAGCAGACCGCGCAAGAGACCGCAGCCGGTGCCCGACCTTGGCCTGGCGAGGGCCAACCTGCGAAGCTTCTCAAGGGGCGTTTGGAAGCCCCCGGCGCAGCACCGCCTGCCGGCCCCGGCCGTGTTCGATGCGCCCGCGCCCGCGCCGGAGCTGCCTCCCCGTCAGGTCGCGGACCAGCTGCTAAACACGTACTACGCGTCGGCGCACACCATGTTTCCCATCATTCACCTGCCCAGCTTCACGGCCATGGTTGACGAGCTGTACAGGGCGGGCCCGCCCCGGCTGCCGTCGGCGTTCCTGTGTCTGTTCTTCGCCGTCTTGGCCGCCGGCGGCCTGTTTGCCGCAGACGCCCCTGCAAGCGCCGCCGCCTACTTCCGGCCTGCCGAGCTCCTGGAATCGGCGCGGAAGGCCATGGATCCCTGGTGCAACCACCACACCCTCGACGACGCCAGGGCCCTCGTCCTCGTGACGATGTGCCTCAACGAGATGAACCTGAAATCCGCCGCCTGGAGCTGGCTGGGCAGCGCCGTGCGTGTCGGCCAGGACCTGGGCCTCTATCTCGAAACGGAGACCTGGCCCGTCGTCGAGGGCGAAATGCGTCGCAGGACCTGGTGGGCAATCTACATCCTGGACAGGGTCATGGCCACCGAAATGGGCCATCCGTTCCTCATCGACGATGCCGACTGCAGTCTTTCGCTGCCGGCTGCCGTGGACGACCAATACATCCGAGACGATGGGATGCGAGTCCCCACCGGGGCCGAGCCGCTCACCCACTCTCTCTTGGCCGTCATCCACGTCGTCCGGTCCTACACCTCCATCGCCAAGACGACAGAGTCTCCCATGGTTCCCCTTGCGCAGCTTGCGAGCTTCGATGCTCATTTCAAGAAGTGCCTAAACACTTTCCCGCCGGCCTGCGACCCGGCAAGCACCGTGGCCTTGGCGCCTCATTTCCTCGCGCCGCTCACCCATTTGTTCCATGCACGGCTGCTCCTTCACCGCCACAACTTGAATCCCGGCTGCGACGTCGACACTCGTCTGGCCGCCCTCGAGGGCTGCATGCACATCGCGATAGAGACCGCGTCGTTGATCAACCGGACGAGCTCTCCGGCCGACGGCGCCACCGCCCTGTTGACAGCCCACATCTTTCGCTCTGCTCTGTTTCTGCTGCTCACGGGGTATCTGGATCACGCCATCACCTGCATCCGGGCTTTGGCGGCTATTGATAGTCGGCGCGACATAGCCGCTGCCTGCGGGAGATATCTCGCCTTCTTCACCTCCACCCTGAGCGTCAAGCGAGCCGAATACTCGAGCCGCATCGCGAGGACGACTTCGCCACACGCCTTTTCGACTGCGCGGTCGCCCGTGGACCAATCCACCCTTTTCATTTCCTTGGCCAGGGACGAAGAGCTCCTAGCTTACGTGTCCGCCGACCTTCATGCCTCGCCGTCGAGATCCTGGGTCTGGAGCGAGGGCCAGGATCGCGAGTATCCGCCCCCCAAGGCGGAGGGCCTCGTTGCATCCGCGGGGCTTGGGCATGCGCTTTTCAGCTCGGCAATGAGAACTGGTCTGAGTGAAGAAGAGCGCAGGGAGTGGGGCGGATGGGCCCAGCTGGAGGCGGCCGTTCGAGCCCTTGGAGCGACTCACGCAATCAATAACTGGACAACTCTCCCTCCCCCTCAGGTCAAGAGGGAGTCTCCCACACCGGGCATACCTGGCATTCAGCGGCTATCGGATGCCCCTCGATATGCCTCGGAAGTGCCAAAATACGGCAGCGAGTCGTCGAGATCTGCTGCCGGCCCTGCCGGCAGAGACAGACTGAGCATTGCCAACATTATATAATGAACGACGAAGACAAAATGGAGGACTATGCAACTTGGAAACGATGCACGAATTTTGACATGATGCTTTGGTTAATGTTGCCCCCCTATTTCTTTTCTTTTCTTTTATTTTATTTCATCTTCTTTTTCTTTTCTTTCCCTTCTTTATGTGTGAATTCCTGTTGGGCGAAAGGGGTGGGGGTGGCGGCGGGAGGTAGATATGGGCTCGCTTTTTGAACCTTGGGATTGTTGTCATCTCTGGAATTAGGAAAAAGCGGTCGAAGGACGGCATTTGATGATACCAATCACACTCACGCATACCCATTGGACCTGGCGATTGTTTTTTTTTTTTTTTTCTTCTTGTTTTCCCCCCTTTATTGTACTCGGGTTTTGCAGAAGTATTATATACCAATTTTCTTTTTGTGTTTTCTTTTACTTTCTTCTTTTTTCTTTTTCCCCCCTTTGTTTTTTTTTAATAGTACCTTGTGTCGTTGTCAATTACGGACGCAAAGAGCAGGAGATACCACGAGAACCTTTTCTTTCTTTTTTTTTTACCCCCTCCCTTGCCCCCCCTCCTCTCTTTTCTTTGGACTATTTCTCTCTTTCCAATTTCATGGCGTCGCATATGAAAGCGTGTAGTGCATGTGTTTCTGTAATGGGGAGGCCCTTTCAAGGACTTGAATGATATAATAGCTTACATATATAGCGTCAAATTATTATTGTTATCATTATTTTATGTATAATTCGGAGTATGATGATTATATTCATCTACTTATGCTTTTTTTCCCCTACCCTATTTTTGTGAACCCTCTTTTTTTTTTTTTTTTTCAATATCGAAAGATGCTATCAAGAGACTGTAGCTCAGTATCAAGGCAATATTGAATTGTTTCCACTGCCCACAGCACGTTGTTGTACAATAGCATTCGCCTGTTCGAGTAGCAGTCGTGAATGGAGCGCGCGGTCCTATTAGGATAACATCGCATCTCGCCCCAACCCCCGGTCAAACTGCAATTTGGCAAACTTCGCCTGCAAAGTGTCCCGCAACACGCCCCCGTCGTCAACGTACTCGGCTAGATCCATAGCCTTGAGCGCCCAGACATGACAAGGCCCTTCATCGCCTCGGGCGTAGTAGTCAACGGCGTGGTTGAAACTCGTGGCAACGAGCCACTCCAGCTCCGCAGACGGCAGATGGGCTCCAACCTGCCAAGTAATTAGTACACATGTGACAGCGCCACGAAGCAGCTGCCCCTTCGAGGGCGGAAGGGCGCTTACTTGCTTTCCCTCGTGTGCTATTTGCAAAGCTTGATCTACAAGCTGCAGAGCTGAGGAATCGTCCACCCCTAGAATCGCCTGAAACATGCAGCGAATGTATTTCGCAAGCTTCTCGTAGTCAAACTCCTCCAGCTCAAAAATCTCATTGGTGATGAGCCGCATGGTCGAGAACATGACTGGAGCGTTGAACCTGGTCAGCGTCGTCCCCTGAGTAACGTGATACGGACCATGATGTCGGAATCCTGACCTTTACCCGGGGCTCTGCTTCTCAAGATGCAGTCCCCCATCGCTTTGTACATGACTTCGTCTCGACACGTCTTCGCCTTTCTTACAATCTCGTTTAAACCATCCCAATTCTTGAGGGTCACGGCCGCCTCAAAGTCAAACACGAACAATGTCGATAGCTTGGCGATCAAGTCTTTGAGGATGCTTTCATCCAGAACTTCATTGGTGCTAGTCTCTAGAATAGCATCAAATTCCCCGATATGACGCCTGGCTTCCAGGTAGTGCTGCAGCTGCTCGTCCATTTTGTCCTCAGCTCGTGCCAGCGATACCAAAGCTGCGGCAATGACAAAGTGGCAGCGCATGGCCATCAAAGCCATGTCAGAAATTTCGGACACGGGCAAGTCCTTGGGGTAACAGCCTGAAAAGGCCAGGCACGTTTTAAAAATCCGTACAATGTGAGATAATTCCCAGGTATCGCATTGTGCAACGCCCATGTTGTATGCATTTTTCCGAAACCAATGCAGTTCGGGCATTGTAAAAACCCTGTTGCCCTCGTCATCTCGGGGATCCTTATTGGCATGCTCAGCGGCTGTGTCTACAGCATTAGCAGACACCTTCACACAACGGCGCGTCACGATAATTACCTTTCTCGAACGCACGACATAGATCCTCGGCGTGTGCTATGATTTGGGAGCCATCCGCACATGTACAATCTTGTTCTTCGATTAAATGGATTAAGCGTATCGAGCATCGCAATATTGACGTCAAATTGCTGGGGGTCGCTTCATCAACCTTCCAGCTCCCCATAATGGCTTGTAGAGCTGTCAGGGTGCACAGCTTGTCACCGGCTTGCTGCGCTTCCCTGATACAGGCGTATAGGATATTGCGGCCTTGCGAAGTGTCTGAGAGTCTGCCAAGGTGCTTAATGCTCTCGATGCCAAGCTCATGATCCTAGTCAATGAGAGACACTTTGAACATCAGGTACCTGGTGAGAATGTGGTTTTGAGCATTCTCGGACATGGAATGAAAGATTTGACGAGCCTTTTCGGTATCATTGGCGCCTAGAGCACAAACGATGAGTTTCCTGCTAAATTTGCCACGATTGGCTTCACCGCTATTCAGAAATATTTTGTGTAAGGCGATTGAGCACCACGCCTCAGCGGCTTCATACGTCTTGTCGAAAATTGTGGCATCTATCTTGTTCCATATAATCTCATGTCCATTTAGCGCTGGAAAAGGATAATAGAAAAGCAGATAAATAGATAAATGAAGAAATAAAATTGAAAAAATTGAAAAAAAAAGGGAAAAAAAAAAAAAAAAGGGGGGGGGGGGGGGGGGGGGTATAACAAGCGCTGCGGCTTTCAACTTACCGAGTGCGCTGCACCGGCGATATCAGACCCCAAAGACTCAGATAGGCCATCGTAAGCTTTGTCTAGGAGATTTCGAAGTTGGGGCAGGGATTCAGCGGAATCGGTATCGTCAACGGTGCTCATCCATATCCTCCTCACAACAATTTTCCCGATCCATTCGCTATTATTTGACGAGACGACGTGTTGTAGCAAAAGCTCATCCAACAATCCGCGGGCCAGACGAGGGGTCTTTTCGTTCAAATTTTTTATGTGATAGAACAAAAATTCAAAAGAAGAATAGGAGTAGTCGAACGAACGGACCATGCGATGAAGTATGCTAGAATAGGCGTCAGTGTCAAAGACTTCCCCTGGTGCTTTTTGTAAAATTTCCAAGCGCCAGTGCAACACGAGCGGTTTGTCCCCAATTTCGGACTCAACATATTCCACCAGGTCGTTGGCTTCCTGGATGGATTCCTGGGAACCGACGTCGAGAAGTCCCCGGACAAGGCCTTGGCATATGGCTAGTCGTAACTCTAGCCCTCCGATTGTGAGTTGATCCAACGGTTGATGGTTGATAACATCGTAGGCGCGCTTTAACCACTTTACTGCCATACCATGATCTCCTTTGGAGATCAGATCGAATCCCAAGTGCTGCAATGTGTCGGCAATGATCTCGGCCGAGTGGGGATCCAGCGTCGGCCGAAGGGCATCTATTTTGCCAAACATGTGCTCAGCGACATCAAGTCTATCCTCTTTCCATGACTCTCCAACGTGTCAGGAGCGCATTTCGTCAGATGAGTCCCGGGGCGGATACTCACTAGAGCCGTTCTCATTGCCAAATATTTTGCATCAAGCTTAGACCAGTCATTCCGATTCTGTCCGCCAGAGTCCGAAGAGTGAGGCGGGACTCCCTTCAGCCTCTCCATCAGCTCCGCAGCTTTCTGCAGCGCCAGCCTGGCCGCATCCAAGTCTGAGTTTCCTACGCAGAGCTTGCCGAGTGTCAAGGCCAGATTGGTAAAGTACAAAATCTCGGATTCGTCGCCTTTGTTGACTCTACCCGTGCTTCGGCCTAGCTCCAGCATATAAAAGGCAAAAGACCTAGCTTTGACGAGAAGCCCGGCCTTTTCCGTCGGCGCGGACTCGTCTCGCTCTCTACGCAGCCTTACGCAAAGATTCCATAAATTCCGCCCTTGCCGCTCGACATCTTTGGCTAGCTCCGACGGGAATGGACACTTCGAGCCTTGTTGCGCCGCGGTGTGAATCAGTTGGATATGATGGCTCGTGTCCGCGCAGAGAAGATCGACGGTCCTGGCGTCGGGAGAATCAGAGAGCCTGGCCTGGAGGGTGACTGCAAATTCTACATTGTTACGGTCTCGTTAGAAGATGTGGTGTGCCGACCAGGAGCAAGGATGACGAGATAGCTACCGATGAGGGAACGGGCCTTTCTTATCCCATTGGCGGAAGGAAGGTCTTCGTGAGCCATATCGACACGGGCTGATGAAATCGGGTGTGAGAAGACCGACAACCACAAGCAATGATGCCACGGATATAGACAGTGCTGGGAAGAAAGTGAGAAGAAGAAAAAGTTGCATACTACTGCTACTACTGCTGCTACTGCTACTACCTTATTACTGCTGCTGCTGCTGCTGCTGCCGCTGAGGCGGTAGTTGTTCCTGCCTTGGACATTTACAAAGGGGATCTCACACAATATTAAATATTTAAGTAATAAAATAAAGAAATTAATTAAAAAATTAAGTATTTTTAATTTCTAATATAGCGTAATAAGTATTTATTATAATAAAAAAAGATTACCTTAAAAGATTTTTTTTAAATTTTTACTTTAATTATATATTTTATATATTTTATATATTTATATAATATAGTTATATACTTATTTTACCACTTTTTATAATTACTATTTATATAGTTTATTAATTATTATAACTTATATTTTAATTTTCTTAAGTATTAAATTTTAAATTTAAAAATAAATATTATAAAGTTATTTTTTTATATTATTTAACTTAAAGTATTATAATAAAATAAAAAAGTTAGGTAAGAGGTAGTAATAATAAGTTATATTATTAAACTAAAGCTTAAGGAGTTATTTTCTTTTTATACTCCTTAAAGGCTTTATAGTTAAAAAAGGATTAAAGCTATAAAAAAAAGACTAAGCTTTATTATTAATTAAGTTAATTAATTAAGCTTAGCTATAGTAAAGAAGGCTGATTAATAAAGACTAGTTAATAAATTAAGGCTAAATATAGCTTAATAATCTATTAAGCTAAACTTCCCTTATAGAAGGGCAGTAAGCTACTGCAAGCAGCAGTATTATTATAAGTATATAGCTTAACCTTTATAATTAAGGTTATTATTATATTTTAATATATTATATTTTAAATTATAAATTTACTATATAAGGTTATTAAAAGATCTTTAATATAACTTTAAAGTCTTTATATTATTAATAAAATATATATTATTATAACTAATTAATATTTATATTTTATTATTTATATTTTATTATACTTTTTATATTAAAGAGTAAAATGCTTTTATATATAAAGATAATAAATAAGTATAATAGGATAGGAGAGTTAGGAAGGAGGCAGTAATAATAAGTTATATTATTAAACTAAAGCTTAAAGAGCCTTTTTATTTCTATATACCTTAAGGGCTTTATATTAAGAGCTAGGGAGCTTAAACCACTAGCAACCTTACTAAAGACTAAAAGCTTTAATACTAAATAAAAGTATTTAACCTAAAGTATTAATATTAAATAAAAGTATATAAAAGCTTTAATACTAGATAAAAATATATAGTTAAAAGCTTTAATACTTAATAAAAGTATTTAGCTATAGTAAGTAATTTTAAATATAAAGAAAGAGGGCTTTACTTATTTTTATAAAAAAAAAGCAGAGATAAATAAAATTATATATATAGACCTAGCTATAAACTTACTCCTACCTATTTTTATAATACCTATAACCTTGCTTTATTCTAAGGCCTACCTAAGATCTATCACTCTTCCTTATCTACCTATCTTTAATAGGTTTATCTTTAAGGCAAAGAAAGCAGATAAAACTAGCTAAAGAAAGGGGAGTTACTAAAGATAAAGCAACTAGTTACCATCCTTATTTAAAAAGGCATCCTCCACTATAATAAAATCAGCTTAATTATTAAGATAGATATAAAAAGGAATAAGAAAAGGACTAGGAAGAAAGGGACTAAAGTAAGCCTAGCAGTAAGTTAGCTATAAAATAATAAAGAAAAAATAAAAAATATACTATAGCAATAGTTATTAATATACTATTTAAGGTATATAATAAGTTAGCAATATCTAGCTATACTTATACTTTAAAATAATAAAGAGCTTATTATTAATAAAGGCATTAAAAAAATATAAAGCAGGCATTAAAATATTATAATACAGGTAGTAATATAAATAGTAATACAGGCAGTAATATAGGCAGTAATTTAAGCAGCTTTTTAAAGGCTTTTTTTATTTTATAGACTACTATTTATATATCCTTTATAACAGCTTAAAATATATTAACTATAAAATAAAAAGATAAAAATAATTAATTTATAGTATTTAAAAATAATATTATTAACTTAATTAAAAAAGCTTAATTTAAAGCTTACTATAGCTTAAAAAAGAGTTTATAAGCCTTACTGCCTTTATTATTAAGACCTTAATAATATATATATTTATTACTTTTATTTAAACTTATTAAAAATAAAAAGGTAATAATAATTATAAAATATATTAATAATATTTATATAAAGCTTAATTATATCCCTTAAAGCCTAGTTTACTATATATATTAAGTAATAAAGGCAAGGATTAGTATTAATAAAAGTTAGCTATAAAGTTATTATAATATAATTATTATATTAAAAAAGGTTTATAGCTTAAAAAAAAATACTAAATATATAGGAGCTAAAGGTATAAAAGGTATTTATAATATTATAGGTATAGGTATAAAAGGCATTAAGGCTAGAGAGGCTAGACAAGCTTAACAAGCTTTTTTTATAAAAGCTAATATTACTAACTTCCTAGCTTTTAAAGCTAATAAATAAGTTTAAAGAGTTATTATAAAAAAATAATAAAAAAGAAAATAAGCTATAAATTTAAAAAAAAAAAAAAAATTAAAAAAAGGATTATTAATATAATAAAAATAAAAAAGTACCTTTTAATAAGCTCTTTATATAAATATAGCTAATTTATAATAAAAAGCTTACTATAAGGCTATAGTATAAACACTAGTAAAATACTACTTAAGACTATTACTATAACTTAAATAAAAAAAGTATTATTTATAGTATTATTAAGATAGTAATATAAAAAAAGAGTAGCTTATTAAGAGCTAAAGAGCTTAAATTATTAATAACTTTATTAAAGACTAAAAGCTTTAATATTAAATAAAAATATTTAACTTAAAGTATTAATATTAAATAAAAATATATAAAAGCTTTAGTATTAAATAAAAATATATAGTTAAAAGCTTTAATACTTAATAAAAGTATTTAATTATAATAAGTAGTTTTAAATATAAAGAAAAAGGGCTTTACTTATTTTTATAAAAAAAAATAAAAAAAAATAAAATTATATATATAAACCTAGCTATAAACTTACTCTTACTTATTTTTATAATACCTATAACCTTACTTTATTCTAAGGCCTACCTAAGATCTATTACTCTTCTTTATCTACCTATCTCTAATACTTTATAATTAAAAAAAGGATTAAAACTATAAAAAAAAGATTAAGCCTTATTATTAATTAAGCTAGCTAATTAAGCCTAATTATAATAAAAGAGGTTAATAAATAAAAACTAATTAATAAATTAAGATTAAATATAGCTTAATAATTTATTAAGTTAAACTCTTTTTATAAAAAGGTAGTAAATTATTATAAATAATATTATTATTATATTATTCCCTTTTTTATAATAATTACTTAAATTATTATATATAAACAATATAGTATTAATTTAATTATAAAGCTTTTTTTAAAAGCTCTTTTTTAAGTATTAATAATTTTTTTATTTATAATACTTTATTAATATAGGTTATTATATTTATTAATACAAGCCTTATATAAAGTACCTTTATTTACTTTAGCTAGTTAATTAAGTCTTTATATTTATTTATTTATAATATTTTTTATAATATATATAAGAAAAGCTTTTTTATATTTTAATCTAGTTTTTTCATTTTTTATAATTTTTTTATAACACTTTAAGTATAAAAAAGTTTTATAACTTATTTAATACTTAAAAAAAAATATTAATAAACTTTAATAAAATATTATAGCTATATTATAAACTATTTTACCTATTATTAATAATATATTTACTACCTTTATTATATAAATATTATAAATATAAATATATTAATATTTTTTTAAAGGTTTTTTATAATTATTATATAAGTTTATTATTTATAATATAATATTATTATTATATAATATAAAGCTTATATTATATTTAATAATAATTATACCTTATTTATAATTTTTTTTTTCTTTAAAAAGCCGTAATTAATTATTAATTAATCCTTTTGCTTTATTATAGCAGGCTGCTTTTTAATATAATTAATAACTTAACCTTTTGAAGAATTAATATAATAAGCTAGGTAATAGTTTTTAATTTTTTAAAATAAAGAATATTATATATATAGCTTATTTTTATATAATATAATAAAGTCTTATACTAATAATAAATAATTTTTATATTATTTTTAATTACTTTAATTAAATATATTAATTTAAATATACATTTTTAGGTTTAAAAAAGAGTTTAATTATTAATTAAGATATTTATTTTTATTTTAGTTTATAATAAAAGGCTTTTACTTTATAAAAATACCTATATTTTATATTATATATCCTTTTTTTATATATAAGCCAAGCCTTAAGATTTTATTTAATTAATATTATTATTATTGAGCTTTTATAATACTAAAGACTTTAATAATAATTACTTTTAAATAAGATTTTATTATATAAATTAAATATTATTAACTTTATTATCTTTTTTTAAAAATACATAAGTTATATTTTTTAATAAATTACTTTTTATAATATGTTTAAAGTAATTAAAAGTATTTTAATAATAAAGATAGTAAACTTTATAAACTATACTTTATTATTTAAATTATTATTTAACTTAAAGGTATTAATTTAATGCCTTATTTATTAAATTAAGGTTATAATAATAATACTATAGATTTATTTAAGCTTTTTAAATATTTTTCTTTTTATAGTTAAAGTTTATATATAAACTTTTATTATTAATTACTTTATTATTATTAATATAGCTAGATTCTTTTAAGTATTATTAATATTATACTTTTTTTTTTACTTCTTTTAGCTTAATTTATATAGAATCTTTTAGCTAAGGCAGGGGTATTTATATTATTTTTATAAACCTATTAATTATATTCTATAGGCTATTTAGCTTATTTAATAAGATAATAAACTTTTTTTTTATTTTCTTTTTATTTTTAATCCTTTTTACTTTTTATTATTTTATAAGGTTATTTAAGTTAAGTATTATTAAGGGTTTATCTAGGCTTCTTTCTTTAAGTCTTTATAATTTAAAGAAGTTAATATAAAGATATTATAAATATTTAGATATTTTTTAAGTAATAGAAGTTTATAGGCTTATTTATTAAATCAAGTAGTAATATAAAAAGGCTTTATATATTTAAGTATAATTTTTTTTTTAAACTTGAAGATTTTTAATTAATAATATAATAAAGTTTTTTATATTTAGCTTTAAGGGTTTTTACCTTTTATTATAATAAAACACCTGCTTTTTAACTATAATTTATTTTTAAATCTCTCATTATTTATATTTTTTCTAGCTTTTTAATATATTATATTATATTTATTGCCTTTTTTTATAAATAGTAACCTTATTATTAAGGTTTAAGATATAAAAGTTAAAGTTTATATTTATAAAGGCTATAAAAAGAAATATTTTAATAATTATATTTTATATTATGTTTAAGTAATTTTAAGTTAATATTAATAAATAAAGCTATATTACTTATTTTTTATTAATAAAGTAATAAAGGTAGTGCTTAATAACCTAATTTATTTATTTTATTTATTAATTTAAAGGTAAAATACTTTAAATAGCCTTTATATTATTTTTAATATATAATAAAGCTTTAATTAAAGTTTATTTATAAATATTAATCTATTATTATTTATAATCCTTTATATAAAGCTAAAGATTATTTTTATTTAATTATAAAATTATATTATAAAATTTACTATAATAATAGTATTATTATAAAAAAGTATAGTAAATACTTTATTAATTAATTTATAATAATTAAAATTATATTAACTTTCTTAATCTTAAAAAAAGTTAAAAGTAAGTTTATAATAAAGTTTATTAATACTTGTTTTTAAAGTTATAAAAAAAGTAATAAAGATTTAAGCTTATTATATAGCTTATACTTTTTAAGTATATTTTTAATAAAGTTTATAAATTTATATATACTTTATTATATCTTTATTTATAAATAACTAAAAGAATTTTCTTTAAATAAGATTAAGGGTTTATATTATATTAAAGTACTAAATTAAAGGACTATTATAATAAAGATTAATTATCTTATTTTTATACTTTTTTTTAATATAAAAATATAGGTATAATATTATAAAATATTTTTATATTAAAAAATATTATTAAAGGATAACTAAGACTATAGTAAGATATTAATATAAACTGTATATATTAATAAAGAAAAGCCTTAACCTTAAGCCCTTAGCCTTTAGCTAGAAGAGAAAATATATTTATAAAGGATTAATAAGTTAAATAAAAAGTTAAAAAAAGGTTAAAGATTAATATAATTATTATATTATCTTTATATTTAATAATAGCTTTATAATTATTTTATAAAAGGTTAATAATTATATATTATTTATTATATTTTATACTTTTTTTATTTTTTTATAATTTTTATTTTTAATAAATTAATCTTTTTATCTTTATAAAAATAAAAAGATTATTAAAAATAAAATAATAAAAAACTTAAATATACTTTTTTATAAATTATTAATAAAAAGTTAATAAATATGTAGTTAAATCTTAAAAATAATATTTTTTAAAATAAAAATATTATAATTAAAAAACTTTAATTTATAAAAATAAAAAAATATAATAATTTATCTTTTTTTAAGTTATAAACTTTTATTTTAAAAATAATAAATTAATAAAAAAAATATAAAATAATTAAATATTTTATATTTAATTAAAATAAAAAAACTTTAAACTTAAACTTATTTATTTAATTTTAAAAAAATTAAAAAAAGTAAATTTATAGCTTAATATAAGTTAAGCTTTAATTATTTAACTTAAAGTTTTAAAAAAAATTATAAATAAAGCTTTAAATTTATATTATAGATTTTATAAGGTATTTTTAATTTAATAAAAATAAGTTTAATAATAAAGTTTATAAAGTTTAATATATAAATAATTATTTAAAAAATAATATAAAACTATAATATATCTTTTATTTTAATTAAAAGTATAAAAAATATTTAATTAAATTATATATAATTAATATTTTAAGTAATATAAAGATAATATTATAAAAAAGGTATATATACTTTAATAATAATAATAAAGTTAAATACTATTTATTAATAAAATTATAAAACCTTTTTAACTTTTTTTATATTTTAAAACCTTTATTAATAAGATTTTTAAAATTATATTAAATATATTTAAAATCTTTTAAATAATTAATAAATATAATTTTTAAATTAAAAATAATATAATTAATATTAAATTACTTATTATATAATAAAAGCTTTATAATATAAATATAAAATCTAAGGTAATAATAAATAATAATATAAACTTAAGATTATATTATAATAAAAAAATAATTATAAACTATAAATAATTACTTTAAATTATTAATTATTATAAATTAAAAATAAAACAAAAACTTAATAAATAGCTAGTAATAACCTTTTAATATTTTTAAAAATAAAAAAAAAATTATAATTTATATTATTAAAGTTTTAAAAATATAAAAGAGTATATTTATAATATTATTATAAAGTAAAAGACTATATAAAGTATAAAAATAATTTATATATTATAAAAAGGTATAATAACTTAATTTATATATTTATAAAATTTAATATAATATTAATAATTAAAAAAGCTTAAAATAAAGACTTTAATATTATTAAAGATAAAGATATTAAATTAATAATAAAGGTTATAATAAAAGAATAATAATAATAAAATTTATAAAATTATAGCTAGATTATAATTAAAGAAAAGTAAAGACTATATTAAACTTTAAAAATAACCTAAATATATTAAATAAAAAATTATTATTAAAAATAATAATAATTTTATTTTATAATAATAAAGTAATTAAAGAGTTTTTAAGCTTAAATATAAAAGTCTTAAAAAAGTATTTATTATTATAAAGCTAGTTAATAATTAAAAAATAATTAAAAAGTTATTAATTTTTTTATAATTATAAAAATAATAAATAATATTATTTTATATAGTTTATAATTTAAGATAATAAACTTAATTATAGCTTAAAAAAATAATACTTTTAATTAATAAAAAAGACATTTTAATTAATAATATTATAAAAATAAATTAAAAAGTAATATAAAAAGGTAAAGATTAAGATAATTATTATTTATATAATAAAAAAATACTTTAATTTAAGCTTAAATTAAAATAAGCTAAAGATTTATAATAATTAATATATAGAAAAGTTATTATTTTAATATTAAAAATATATAAAGGTATTTTATAAAAAATAAAAACTATAAAGTTAATATTTTTAAAAAGTTTAATATACTTAATAAACTTAAAATTAAATATAAAGTTATTATAAAAACTTATTTATTCTTTAATAAAGATTAAGTTAAAAATTCTTTATAATTATATTTAAATAACTTTAATAAAAGGTTAAATTAAAAGATTAAATAGCTTAATAAGTACTTTAATATTATATATATTTAAAAAAATAAGTTAAAACTATATATTAATTATTATAAGATTAATTAAATTACTTAAAAAAATTATATATATATTTTATTAATATATAAAATAATAAATTAACTTTAATATATTAAAGTATATATAAAGCTTAACTTAAAAAATATATATTATTAATTATATATTTATAAATAAATAAATAAAAAATAATATTTTATTATTATTATAATTACTTTAAATATTAAGTTTTATTTTTTAAGTTAATAAATATTTTAATTATATTTTAAAGCTATATTAATAATATATTAATAAACTATATAAATTACTTTTATATTATATACTTTAATAATATTTTAATATATAATAATATAATTTAAAAAAATTAAATAAAATATAAATAATATATTAAAAAAATTAAAGATATATAGGTTATATATAAACCTATAAATATATAAGTTTAATATAATATTTATATTATATTTTAAATTTATAATTAAATTAAATAAAATATATATAAAGTATAAATATATTAATATAATTATATAATAATAAGTATTTAATAATATAAAAAAGATTTTTTAATTTTTAAGCTTTATTAAATTTTATAAATGTTTTATTAAAAACTATAATAAAATTATAATTATTTTTATAAATAAAGTAAAAAAAATAATATAAAAGTATTTTTAAACTTAATAATAATAAATTAATTATATTTAAAAAGCTATAAAATAAGTTTTTAAAAAAGTTTATATTAATATATTTTAATTTTATAATAAGGCTATATATTAAGATTAATATATTAAACTTTATAATTAATATAATATTAATATAATAATAAAAAAATAATTAATACTTTATTATATATCTTTTATAAAAGTTATTAAATATAAAGTATTATTATATAATATTAAATATTAAAATATTTATTATTATAAAGACCTTTATTATATAAAGATATTATATAGCTTATTTAAAATACTTAATATAAATTATTATTAATTACTTAAAATATAATTACTTTATAAATAAAAAAAAGTTAATAATTAAGTAAATTACTTAATTAAAAATATTATTATTATATAATTTTATAATTAAATATTATTTAAAAAAAAGAATTTTATAAATATACTTTTTAAAAGATTATATTATTATAAAAAAAAGAAAAAAAGTAACTAAATAATAACTACTTAGCTATATTTATAGAATGAATTTTAATAATTAATTATAATAAAAATAAATTATAAAATATTTATAAAAGCTTTTTATTTAATTAAAAAAAGAATACTTTATTTAAAAAATTAAAGTTAATAAAAATAATTAAGTATAAGATTATTAATAAAAATTATATATATAATTAAATAATTAATAATAATTTATTATATTATTATAAAAGATAAGTATTAATTTTTTTTAATATAAAAAAAAAGATTTTAATATTATTTTATAATAATTTATTAACTTAATATTAAAGAGTTATTAAAACTTTAATAAAAGTTATTAAGATTTATTATTAAAAAGGTTTATATATAAATATAAAAAGATATATTAATATATATATAATTTATTAAATAAGTAAAATAAAATACTATTTACTTTATAATAAGTTAATTATATTATTAATATTAATAAAATTATAAAAAAAGATTAAAATAAACTTTATTATAAAGTTATTTAAAGTAATTTATTAAAAATAAATATATAACTTAATATTTATAATAATAAATTATTTTATAAAGTATATTATATATATACCTTACTTAAAGAATATTATTAATAAAAAATTTATAATAAAGTTTTTATATTATATTTTTTAACTTTATACTATATATAAAAAAATCATTTTTAATAAAGATAATATATTTATAAATATTTTTTAATAATCTTTTTATTATTTTATTAATTATAAATAATAACTTAATATAATATTCTATTTTTAAATTAGTAACTAGATTAAATAATAAAATTAAAACCTTAAGTATTATTTATAGGCTTTTTATAATAAAGATTAATTAAATTAAGTTAAATAATTAGTATTTATTAAGTTTATTTAAAATATTAAGTTTATTTATAATATTATTAAGTATTTAATTATTAATAAAGTATTTATATTTTTATTATTAAAATATAATTTAATTATATTAAAAACTTATAAAATAAAACTTAACTATATAAATTAAACTAGTTTAAATAAAATTAAAAAAAATAATAAATATAGAAAATATTATTATAAAAATATTATAAAAAGTTAATAAATTATATAATAAATAATATAATAAAGGCTATATAAAGAAAATATTTAAAATTAATAATTAAGTTTTAATTTTTATTAAATACTTAAATCTATATTAACTTAATTAAAAATTAATAAAAAAGTATATAAAATTATATTAAATTATAAAAATTAATAAAATAAGTAGCCTTATTTATAAAGTATAATTATTATTATTAATATAAATATATAATATCTTTAATATTATAAACTTTAAAGAGGTTTATAATAAAGATAATATATTTATTAAGTTAATAAATTTTTTTTATTAATAAAATATTTAAGATTAAAAATATTATTAATTATAAATACTATAGTTATAACTTTTTATATTAAATAAAAAGATTATTTAAATAAAAAGAATATATAAATATATTACTTTAACTTTATTAATAATTTATTATAAAAAAATAATATAAAGGTTAAGGTTAAAAAGTAATAAAATTAAAGTAAGTTAATATTAAGGTAGTATTTTTAAAAAGAAGGTATATTTATTAACTATAATTAAAATAAAGATATTAATTAAAAAAAAAGTAATAAAAGATTTAAAGTTAAGAAATAATAAACTTAAGGTAAGGTAGTGCTAGGTTAATATTTTTAAAAAAGGGGTATACCTATAGACTATAGTTAAAATAAAGATATTACTTAAAAATAATAATAAAAGATTTAAAGTTAAGAAATAATAAACTTAAGGTAAGGTAGTGCTAGGTTAGCACTTTTAAAAAAAGAGTATACTTAAAGGCTATAATTAAAAAAAAGGCTATTACTTAATAAAAATAAAGTTATAAAAAAGTAAGCTAATATTATAAAATATTAAAAAAGTAAAGAAATAGTAATTATATAGTAATATTAATAATTAAGATTAATAATAAAAAAGTAAAAGAGTTATTTTTATAAAATAATAATAAAGGTATTATTATAAAAAAAAGGTAATTTATTAAAAGATAATTAAGGCTATAGTAAGATAATAATATAAGCTTTATACCTTAATAAAAAAAAACCTTAGCCTTAAGCCTTTAATATTAAGCTAAAAAAGAAAATATATTTATAAAAAATTAATTAATTAAATAAAAAATTAAAAAAAAGTTAAAGATTAATATAATTATTATAGTATCTTTATATTTAGCAATAGCTTTATAGCTATTTTTTAAAAGGCTAATAGCTATATACTATCTATTATATCTTATGCCTTCTCACTCTCCTTTATAACCCCTGTTTTTAATAATTAGATAGGATAATTCCTTATAATATATCCTTACTCTCTTTAATATTATTTTCTTTATAATTAAAATAATAACTTTATTTAAATTTTATTAATAATTATAAATAATTATTATTATAAAGGCTTATAAAACCTATAAATTAATTAAGGAAAATTATTATAAGGTTTTATTACTTATTTAAAATATTAATAATAAATTAATATTATTTATATTAATATAAGACAATGCCTAAAATAAGATTTATAATCTTATAAATAAATAATATTTTTTAATAAATTATTATATTATTTAATTTATAATCTATTAAAAACAGGGGTTATAGAGGATAGTAAGAAGGCATAAGATATAAGAGATAATATATAATTATTAACCTTTTATAAAATAGCTATAAGGTTATTATTAATATAAAGCAGTATAGTAATTATATTAATCTTTAACCTTTTTTCAGCTTTTTATTTAATTAAATAATCTTTTATAAATATATTTCTTTTTTTAGCTTAAAATTAAAGGCTTAAGGCTAGGGTTTTTCTTTATTAAGGTATAAGGTTTATATTACTATCTTACTATAGTCTTAATTATCCTTTAATAAATTACCCCTTTTTTAATAATAATATCTTTATTATTATTTTATAAAAATAATTCTTTTTTTTCTTTATTATTAATCTTTAATAATATTATTATATAATTACTACTTTTTTACTTTTTTAATATTTTATAATATTAACCTATCTCTTTTTAGCCTTATCTTTATTAAATAATAACCTTTTTCTTTTAATTATAGCCCTTAAGTATACCCTTTTTTAAAAAGCACTAGCTTAATACTACCTTACTTTAAGTTTATTATTCTTTAGCTTTAAACCTTTTAATACTTTTTTTTTAAATAATATCTTTATTTTAACTATAGTTTATAAATATATCTTTTTTTTTAAAAAAATACTACTTTAGCACTAGTTTATTATAATCTTATTACTTTTTAACCTTAATCTTTATATTATATTCTTTTTATAATAAATTATTAATAAAGTTAAAGTAATATATTTATATATTTTCTTTATTTAAATAATCCTTTTATTTAATATAGTAAAGTTATTTATAGCTATAGTATTTATAATAAATAATAATTTTAATTTTAAATATCTCTTTAATAAAAAAAAGAATTTATTAATTTAATTAATATATTATCTTTATTATAAAAGTCCTTAAGGTTTATAATATTAAAGATATTATATATTTATATTAATAATAATAATTATAGTTTATAAATAAGGCTATTTATCTTTATAATTTCTTTAATTTAATAAAGTTTTATATACTTTTTAACTAGCTTTTTATTAAGTTAATATAAGTTTAAATACTTAATAAAGATTAAAACCTTATTATTAATTTTAAATAACTTCTTTATATAGCTTTTATTATATTACTTATTATATAATTTATTAACTTTATATAGTATTTTTATAATATATATTTTTATATTAATTATCTTATTAATTTTATTTAAGGCAGTTTAGTTAATATAATTAAGTTTAATTTTACTAGTCTTTAATATAATTAAGTTATATTTTAAAAATAATAATATAAATATTTTATTAATTATTAAATACTTTATAATATTATATATAAATTTAATAAATAGTAATTATTTAACTTAATATAGTTAGTTTTTATTATAAAAGGCCTATAGATAGTGCTTAAGGTTTTAATTTTATTATTTAATTTAATTATTAATTTAAAAGTAGAATATAATATTAAGTTATTATTTATAATTAATAAAATAAAAAAAAGATTATTAAAAAGTAGTTATAAATATATTACCTTTATTAAAGATAATCTTTTTTAATATATTATATAATTAAAAAATATATTATAAAAACTTTATTATAAATCCTTTATTAATAATATTATTTAAGTAAGGTATATAAATAATATACTTTATAAAGTAATTTATTATTATAAATATTAAATTATATATTTATTTTTTATAAATTACTTTAAGTAACTTTATAATAAAGTTTATTATAATCTTTTTTTATAATTTTATTAATATTAATAATATAATTAACTTATTATAAAGTAAATAATATTTTACTTTATTTATTTAATAAACTATATATATATATTAATATATTTTTTTATATTAATATATAAACCTTTTTAATAATAAGTCTTAATAATTTTTATTAAGGTTTTATTAACTTTTTAATATTTAATTATTAAGTTATTATAAAATAATATTAAAATTTCTTTTTTTATATTAAAAAAGATAAATACTTACCTTTTATAATAAAATAATTAATTATTATTAATTAATTAATTATATATATAATTTTTATTAATAATATTATACTTAATTATTTTTATTAACTTTAATTTTTTAATTAAGGCATTCTTTTTTTATATAAAAAAAAAGCTTTTATAAATATTTTATAATCTTTTTATAATATTATAATAATACTTTTATAAATTACTTACTTATTTATAATTAAAATCCTTAAAGATATATATTAAAGGCAGGCTACTTATTTAATTATAATTAAAATCTTTTTAATTTAAAAAATTAATATTAATAATTATTTAATATTTAAGTTATATTTAAGTCTTAAGGGTATATAATTATTTATAATCCTCTTTAATATAGCTATACTAGCTTTATAAATACTTTTAAACTTATAATTATTATAATTAATTATTAAAAATTATTTTATAAATATAATTAAATAATTATTATTTAATTACTTTTTTTTATTTTTTTTATTATAATAGTTTAATCTTTTAAAAAGTATATTTATAAAATTCTTTTTTTAAAATAATACTTAATTATAAAGTTATATAATAATAATATCTTTAATTAAATAACTTATTTAATTATTAACTTTTTTTTATTAATAAAATAATTATAATTTAAATAATTTATAATAATCTATATTAAATATTTTAAATAAAATATATAATATCTTTATATAGTAAAAGCCTTTATAATAATAAATATCTTAATATTTAATATTATATAATAATACTTTATATTTAATAACTTTTATAAAAAATATATAATAAAATATTAATTATTTTTTAATTATTATATTAATATTATATTAATTATAAAGTTTAATATATTAATCTTAATATATAGCTTTATTATAAAGTTAAAATATATTAATATAAGCTTTTTTAAAAAATTACTTTATAGCTTTTTAAATATAGCTAGCTTATTATTATTAAATTTAAAAATACCTTTATATTATTTTTTTTATTTATAAAAAGTATTATAATTTTATTATAATTTTTAATAAAATATTTATAAAATTTAATAAAATTTAAAAATTAAAAAATCTTTTTTATATTATTAAATACTTATTAATATATTATTACCTTAATATATTTATATTTTATATATATTTTATTTAATTTAATTATAAACTTAAAATATAATATAAATATTATATTAAACTTATACTTTTATAAGTTTATATATAACCTATATATTTTTAATCTTTTTAATATATTATTTATATATTGCTTATATTTTTTTAAATTATTACTATATATTAAGATATTATTTAAGTATATAATATAAAAATAGTCTATATAGTTTATTAATTTATTATTAATATAGCTTTAAAATATAGCTAAAGTATTTATTAATTTAAAAAGTAAGACTTAATATTTAAAGTAATTATAATAATAATAAAATATTATTATTATTATTTTATAAATATATAGCTAATAGTATATATTTTTTAAATTAAGCTTTATATATACTTTAATACCTTAAAGTTAATTTATAATTTTATATATTAATAAAATAAATATATAGTTTTTTTAAGTTCTTTAGTTAATTTTATAATAATTAATATATAGTTTT
Organism: Trichoderma cornu-damae; assembly: GCA_020631695.1. Lineage (NCBI taxonomy): Eukaryota > Fungi > Ascomycota > Sordariomycetes > Hypocreales > Hypocreaceae > Trichoderma > Trichoderma cornu-damae. The sequence continues at coordinate 5,379,325 of CM036089.1, forward strand.
AGCTTACTTTTTTTTTAAGTATAAATAATATTAAAGCACTTATTAAAGTATTTAATCTTTTAATTTAACCTTTTATTAAAGTTATTTAAATATAATTATAAAGAATCTTTAGCTTAATCTTTATTATAAAGTAAATAAATCTTTATAATAACTTTATATTTATCTTTAAGTTTATTAAATATATTAATCTTTTTAAAAATATTAATTTTATAGATTTTTTTAAAGAAATATTTATATATATTTTTAATACTTAAGTAATAGCTTTTTTATTAATTAATTATTATAAACATTTAGCTTATTTTAATTTAAGCTTAAGTTAAGGTACTTTTTTATTATATTAATAATAATTATTTTAATCTTTACTTTTTTATATTATTTTCTAGCTTATTTTTATAATATTATTTTCTTAAAGGTTTTTTTTATTAATTAAAAATATTATTTTTTTAAGCTATAACTAGGTTTATTATTTTAAACTATAAGCTGCTTAAGATAATATTATTTATTATCTTTATAACTATAAAAAAAATTAAAAACCTTTTAATTACTTTTTAATTATTAATTAGTTTTATAATAATAAATACCTTTTTTAAAATCTTTATATTTAAGCTTAAGAACTTTTTAATTATTTTATTATTATAAAGTAAAATCTTTATCTTTTTTAATAATAAGTTTTTATTTAATATATTTAAATTATTTTTAAAGTTTAATATTATTAAGATTCATGTGTTATGTGTGCTAATATGTGATCTCTTATAACAAGCTATAGCCTGCCTTAAAATCTATTTACAAGATAAGAATATTTAGTTACTTAGGCCCTGATGCAATTCGCCTAAAAACTTTTCAGCCAGCTAATATTAAAATATAAAACAGCTACCTTTCTTATTTTAGAAATAATTAGCAGTATAAAATACTATATAAAAATTTAAATAATATAAAGGCTAATATCCCTTATTATTAATATACTATACTAGCTAGGGCTATATAGATATTTATAAATAAAATAGTTATTAAGAAATATTAATTAATTCTATTAAAGTCAAGAGGTAGTAATTAAATGTTATTTAAGTAATTTACTTTTAAAATAGTATTTAATTATTACTATAAAGTTTATAAAATAATTATAGCTAATTTTAAAGGCTTAATTATTAATATAGCTAGTAATAAACTTTATAATCTTATTATTAAAGATAATAAGGTTAATAAGGCTAACCTTAAGGCTGTTATTATTTTATTAATATATATATATATAGTTAAGCAATAAATATTAATATACCTAGTAATAGATTATAAAAACCTTTATTAAGCTATAGTTACTACCTTATAGAAGCTATATAATAAGATTTTATAAGGCTTAAAAGTAAGGTTTAAAGAATTATTTTATATAAAAAAAGTAATATTTTTTACCCTTTATAACTAGTTAAAACTTAATATTAAGTTATTAATAAGCTAAAACTAATTATTAAAGTAAAAAGTAATAATATTCTTATAGATTATAAAGAACTAGCCTTATAGTAACTATAAATAAGCATTTTAATATAAATTTATATACAAGGTATAAAGGGTAATTGGCCCCAGTGGGTCAGGTACTAACAAGGGTTTTAACAATATGATTTTTTATATCTAGGCTACTATAGTTTAATATAATAAATACCTTAAGTTCTTTAGTTATTTAATTTAAACTTAAGTTAACTTGCTTAACTATATTTTATTATATAATATAGTATACTAGACTTAATTTTTTAATAATTATAAACCTTGCTTAATTGCATTTTATAGCTAAGTTAATATATTATTGGTCTCTAGTTATATTAGGTCTCTTAAGGTAGCTATAATAGTAACCGCGTTTTTTAAGGTACCTCAGGACCCCTGTTAAAGACACCCTTATTAATACCTGCCCCACTGGGGCCAATTTAGCCTAATACCTTATACTTAAAGAAAGAAGAGTCTTTATACCCTTGCATTCCTTTATCACTAATTATATACCTATAAAGCAGGTATACCTTAAAAAAGGGCTAGGCCTTTATAACGCCTAGGCTAGTAATACTTTAAGTAAGGGCTAGGCCTTTATAAAGCTTAGGTTATATAAGGCTTAAGTAAAGCTTAAGTTTATAATATACTCTCTTTTTTTTATATTATTTTTAAAAAATCCTTAAGTAAATTTATTATTTATATAAAGTAAAAGAAAGAATTATATAGTTAATAAATAATATCTTTATTAATAAAAAAGTCTTTTAAATTAAGTAAGCTTTATAATTTATATTTATTATAATATTATAATATATATAAAGGTATAGGTATATACTTTAGCTAGGTTTAGTAAAGACTGCCTTACCTTTTTATTATATAAAATAACTTTATTTATATTTTTATAACTTTATTATCTTAAAGTTTAAATTTTTTAAAAAAGCTTATTATTTTATTTTTTTACTTTTATAAAAATACTTAATTAATAATTATAACCTTTATTTTTAATATAATAATATATTTTTTATTTTTTATATAATAATTAATAATAATTAATATAATAATTAATAATAAACTTATTATAAATATAATATCTTTAAGTATTAATTTAATATTAATATATAATAAAGATATTAAAGGGTTATTAGCCTTTACTTAATAAAAAGAAATTCTAATAATAAAAATATATAGCCCTTAATATAAACTAACTATCCTTATTATTTATATATTAAGTAATTAATAAATAATAATAAAATAAATAAGTATATCTTTAATTATAGCTATAGTTATTAAACTTATTTTATTAAATATTAATTTTATTTTTAAGTTAAAAGTTAATTAATAATAAACTTAACTTTATAATAAGCACTATATAATCTATACTATATTACTATATAAAGTAAATATATTTTAATATTTATTA